>QEPC01003823.1:2343580-2379910 GCA_003113815.1 Sphenodon punctatus | reverse complement strand
GGCCTTTATAAAGCAGCTCCTGGATCCTGCCACTTACCTAATCGCTGAGGGACCCGACCGCCACTCCAGGGATCATCGCCGCCACTCCAGCTGCTGCTCCAGGGATCACCTGGGATCCACTGGGATCCACTGCTCCAGGGATCGCTGCCGCCGCTCGAGGAATCACTGCCTCTGCCTGCTCCAGCCATAAGGTAAGTAGGTGTGGGGGGTGTGTGTGTATGGACTCCTGCATGGGGAGGTTCCGCTGCGAGCTCTGCATTGCCATGTGTTTTGGGGGGTGGGTTAGGAGCTGTGCCCTCTGCATTGCCATGTGTTTTGGAGGTGGGTTAGGAGCTGTGCCCTCTGCATTGCCATGTGGTGGTTTTTTTTGGGGTATATTTGAAATACCCGTACACAGAAAAAATTATAAGCAGATTTCTTATTCATTGGTACAAGGAAATGGATCGCCATCTCACAGTTTTAATTTTAATAGACTTGTTTTGTAACTTTATTGGGTCGCAGAATTTTCAATTTGGGGTCGCAGAATTTTCAATTTGGGGTCACAGAATTTGGGGGGGGAAATTGCAGAAGAATCGGGGCCCTGACCTTAACCAACCAGAACAAGCATGGGTCCAGTTCACAAGATGTGGCTCTAACTGCCCCAAGGACATTCCCCACATCAGCAGACGATCCACTGAAATTGATCCCACATAACTGGACAAAACAGGGCATCCATAACCTCTGGTTCTCCCACCACAGCACACGCAGCATCGAAGTTGTGGTGAATACGAGCAATTTTATCCACGAAATAGTCAACAAACATGTCACAGTGAGCACTGGAAGATTCCAGTTCCAGGCAGAGGGAGGTCGAACAGACCAGCCCCTTCACCACCTGGAAAAGCTCAGCTGGATGAGACTTTGTGGATGCAATGAGAGCAGCAAAAAACTTCTTCCTTGCTGCTTGCATGCCCACTGTGTAGGTTTTTAAACTAATTCTATGCCGCAATCGGTCGTCTTCAGTACGAGTACAACGCCACCATTGCTCCAACTGCCTCCCCTCCTGCCTCAGCCACCGCAGGTCCTCTATAAATCATGGTGACCTGTGTTGCCAACGCCCAGCGAGAAAATGCCTAGGAGCCATTTCGTCAATGGTGTCAGTGAGCAAGGTGTTCCAAAAAGCCATGAGGTCATCAAGTGAACAGAGGTCAAGATCAGAGGGTAATTCCCCAAGAGCATTCTGGAACCTATCCAGTTTCATAAACCTCTGGGGACGAACCAACCAAACTGGTCCAGCACCTTTCTGGGGACTGACATGTGCCAGGAGACCAGCCCATAGGAGGTAATGATCCATCCATGACAAGGGCACCAATGACATGTCCCCCACCAACGGATCCCCCGCCTCAAGGTCGGTACAAAAAAATAGGCCCAACTTGGTATGCCCCCCCTCGTGCGTCGGATCATTCACCACCTGAGACAGGCCCATGGTTGCCATGGCAGGCACGAACTCATGCTCCACCCCCCCAAGACCAGTGTCGGTGTGTATATTTAAGTCCCCCAGGACAGCTGTCCTCGCAGACCGCAGGACCACCACCAACACCAGAGTATTAGAGCATGCAGAGATGCTGCAGTACAAGTAGGTGCACGGTACGCTAGCAACATCCCCAAACTGTCTCTGGCCAAATCAACCACGAAGTGGAGGCCCTCCATACCCGGAAAAATCTGCACTAGATACCTCCTAATGGACCAGGTTTTGATTTGATTTGATTTGATTTGATTTTTATATCCAGCTGTCTCCTGACAAAGTCAGCTCGAGGCAGCTCACAAATCAGTCCACTCTAAGCGTGAATCCTACACAGAGGACCACACTACCCACAAATTATCACAAGTCCTATGCAGAGGACATCAATATACATATACATAATACCATCAACCCCATAATTTACAACATCATTTGAAAATACAAAACCAAAAAACCCACCCACATTCACGAATTAAATATTGCTGCCTCCACAACTCCTCACTTTGGCTCCCGACACCCCGGGGCCAACATGAGTAGCTCCTTCCCTCCTCACCTGCTGCCACCAGGAGAGGTCACCTACTTCTATCTCCTCCTCCCTCTCACTGAGGGGAGATATTCTAACCAACTGCAGCATGAACAAATAAACAATACCCCTCCTGTACATTACCACCTCCACCGCAGGGCCCCGCCAAAGTGGCACGTACCTCCGGCCGCCCCCGGTGAAATGGGGAGCAAGCCGGAAGTGTCTCTCCTGCAGCCCCGCCCCCGCAAGGGTGGGGGGAAGGTGAGCGGAGCAGCCCTCGAGCCCCAGCTGTCATCCATGGGGCCTCCCTCCCGCGCCCAGTACCGGCACAACTGAAGTCCCTGAAGGGGGGGAGAGAAGCTGCTGGTCTCTGAGCTGTTGCCTCTACCACTGCCATCCGCCTCACCCAGGTCCCCGGCTGCCAGTGGGTTGCTGTTTCCCTAAAAATAATGGCTACACTGTCCCACTGCCCCTCAGGCTGTGGCTGATGCTATACAGAGTACCCGGCTGACACAAGGTCAGCCAAATTTGGCCCCAACTCAGTGTCCAGCCAGGTCTCTGTAATATACATGAGGTTGACTACTTGGTCCAGGATTAACTCCCAGACCATAGTTGATTTATTCACGACTGACCTCACGTTTAACAGCATCAGAACCAGGCCCAGGCCCAATATTCAACCACCTGACCACCTGCTTGTGGGCTGACAAGGGGAACAAACACCAAGTGCCTCTCTTGCCTCACTGATCAAACAGAGCCCCCAGAGAGACCACAGTTGCCCCGGTCCATCACAACGCCAATGGCTGTGTCCCCTCCTGGCCATCACCCCCCCTCTCCCCCATGGCTGCCCCGCCAGGCAGGCAAGGGAGACCCCCTCCCTTACAAACCTCCATATCTCCCCCTCACAATAGGATACATAACAAACCCCAAAGGGGATCAGCCTCCCCTCTGATTGGGGGAAGAAATCTCCTCCACCCTAACCCAATCCCCCTACCCCCTGCTCTCACCAGGGGGATGGTGAGCACCTCTAACCTCCCCATAGAATCAATAAAACACTAAACACAACCCACTCCCACAAAACAGAACCACCCCTCCCCAACCTATGCTCCACCAAAGACCCAACCGCCAAGTCCAATCCCCAAAACTGTACTGCCACACTCCCACACCCCAAAACCCCGCTACCTCCAACACAATCAGTGAAAGATTCCCCCACCCCCAGTCCTCTAGACCCTGTCAAGGGCCGTGTGGGCCCTTTGGGCATGGGCCTTCAGTGTGCAGCCTGCGGTGCTGCCAGGCAGCATCCCGCTTTGGAGATTCCCCCTGTCCCAAAAGTGTCCCCGAGGGCGCCCTGGCCCCACCCCCACTTCTTCTGCAAAGGAGAGGAGGTAAGATGTCATCTCAGATCCAGGGAAAGTTACCCCTCCAGGAGGGAGCAAACCCCTTGTGACACCTAGCTCAAGCAGTCTTGCAGCGCGGCAACAGCAGCAGCAGTAATGGGCAGCGGTGGTGATGGCTTGACTGGAGGCCTCACAGCACACCACTTTGGGGCCCTGTCCTGGAAGTGTCCCCAAGGGAGCCCTGGCCCTGCCCCCACTCCTCCTACAAGGGAGGGTGGGGGGTAAGATGTCATCTAGGGCCCAGGGAAAGTTACCCTCCGGGAGGGGATGAGCCTCTTGGGGCTCCCAGCCTAGGTGGTCTTGCAGCGGCAGCAGCAGTAGTGATGTGCAGCGGTGGCGATGGCTTGATTGGAGGCCAAACAGCATACCGCTTTTGGGCTTCCCCCTGTTCCAGAAGTGTCCCTGATAAAGTGTCCTATTGAACCAGGACTTTGAAAATTCTATTATATAGGAAGTCCGTCTATATAGCCATATGATTTTTCACAAAACTGAAATAATCCCTTTTACACATTATAACTTTTGTGTGCTCAATACTTCTGAAAAATCATTCTGATAGATTCTTTGAGTGATCATCCATTGGAACTATGCTCTGTAACAGCTAACATGCACACAAGGCCTATTTGTTTCAGTGGGGATTATTTGCACTGTGGTATCCTGCCTGAGGACTGCACTTTAAATTTAGGCTACATTTTAAAAACATCTCATCTGCTCATCTAAAGGTATATAGTAATATGCTTCATCCTTAAAATACTGGACTAATTAAGGGGTCTGTTATCTAGCTATATGTTTCCTAAGAAACCCCAGTATTTCCATAAAGACCATTTATAGCCTGTAATTTACTTTCAATTAAAGTGTATGAAAAAGCAATAGCATAAAAAGCACACTGTGAATACTCTGCCCTTTTCTGTAGTATGGATATGTGGCTGACAGCAAGTGAGGATGCACTGGAAGAATGACAAGTGAACTATGGGAATCATCATAGACCACCCCAGCAGCTCAGTCATGCCTAGACCCTCCTATTGCAACCAGCCCCTTCTCACCCATTTATTTCTGCAGCTGCATGAGGAGTTGCTACCACCACACTCTGCTCTAGTTCATCTCCTCCTTTCAGCCAGGCAAAGACAAGGGAAACCAAAAGACAATTGTATGAGCAGACAGAACCCTTGCTATATTGGGGACATGATATTTTGACTTTCTTTATGTTGAGAATGAGAGCAATTACAAAAATTGCACTAATAAATATTGGGACTGATTTTTCCCACACAGTGTAAATCAAGTATGGGTACAGCCACACGAGCCCAGCTGGGACCGATCCCTGCTCACCCTGGGGTGGGTAGTGTTTGCCACCATGATTCAGGGTCAGTGTGGCGAGCAGAGCAGATAGCCAGCCCTCCCCCGGGGAGACTGGGTGGGCAGGCTGCTGTCAGCCCACCACACTCTGGGGTGGGCTGAGGTGCCGGCCACACATGTGGCTGCCCCACCCAACCTCCCCTGGCCCACCCACTATCCCGCCCTGGCCATGACAAGGCTGCACAGGAATGGCGCCAGTGCTCACCGCTCCAAGTCTGTGGTGGACCTCACTGTAGGGTGGGTCAGATGGGGACTGGGTCCATGAGCAGTGGTGAGCTGCTGAGAGTTGGGAAGCCTTACCCCACTTTGGGGTAAGGCCACTTTGGGTAAGGCTACTACTCGCTGCGTCCCCAGCCTTTTTCATAGGATGCAGTGTTGCCAGAAGATGTGGTCAAGGCCAGTAGTAACTGGGTTTAAGAAAGGGTTGGACAAGTTTCTGGAGGATAGGTCCATTAGCAGCTGTTAGCCAGGTAGTTTGGGGTAATGTAACCTCTTACTGTTGGGAGCTGGCAGTGAACAGGGAATGGATTGCCTATAGTGACCTGTTGGGTACTTCTTCTGGCGATTGAGATTGACCACTGTCGGGGAGAGGTGCTGGGCTCGATGGACCATTGGTCTGACCCAGTATGACACTTCTTAGTAGTCAACTGCCCACCCTACTCTGGGGCAGGGTGAATATCTGGCAGGCACTGGGCCTACAATGCACTGCATCATGCAATAAAGCTGTCCAATTCAATATGGGGTAACATGTGGCTGTGCTGTACCCTTTGACTCCACTGAACTCAGTGACATAATATTGGCATAAAACAAGACTTAATTAAAAAAAGAACCATGCATAGTGTTTGAAACAGCTGAAAGGTTTGGCTTTGTTGATGATGTATTTTCAGTCTGTTTTATTGTGGGTGAGAGTGCTGTGATGCCAAGTCATAGAGTGGAGTTTTGTACTTTGTTTGAAAGTTACTAAGTCACTGGTTATTCTTTTCTCCTCAAAGAGCAAGCATCATAGCTAACTCCTTTGAATATTTTAGTGTAGCATAGTTGTCTGAAAAAGACATGGTAGCAGAGGGAGAGATGGTCTCTCAGATTGACAGGATCAGCC
Organism: Sphenodon punctatus; assembly: GCA_003113815.1. Classification (NCBI taxonomy): domain Eukaryota; kingdom Metazoa; phylum Chordata; class Lepidosauria; order Sphenodontia; family Sphenodontidae; genus Sphenodon; species Sphenodon punctatus. The sequence goes on along the minus strand of QEPC01003823.1, from coordinate 2,374,046 downwards.
CTGCAGGGGATCTTGAAAATCAGTTGAGGACTGTGGTCTTGTTTAGACTTGATATGATAGAGACACCATGTAACCAACGTCTCCGGTTACTACATCATAACCTGTGAATGTTCAGATTTTATACGATAATACAGGGGTAGACAAAGTTCCAAATCTGTATCACATCAGGCACATCAGTATCTTCATATGGCCAAGAGCCATCATCAAATGTCACTCTAGCTTGCATACACACACGCACACACGCACACTCCCACATAACCACACACACAGTCAGATGCTCAGATACGCACACCTACACAAAGAGAGTCTCACAGAATCATGCACACACATACTTCCGCATGGCTGCTGCCTCTACCTGCCCTACCCTCAGCCTCCCTCTCACCTGCTGTCCACCTCTCCCACTGACTGGTTATTGAGCGGGCGGTGGCAATCCAGCTCCAGGCGCATCTTGATAGCATTGGTTTCCTGGACCCTTTTCAATCTGGGTTCCGTCCTGGCTATGGCACCGAGACCACGTTGGTGGCCTTGGTCGACGATCTCCTCCGGGACATGGATGCAGGATGTTCACAACATTTATCATCCTGCTAGATCTCTCGGCTGCTTTTGATACCGTGGACCATAGGCTGCTGTTGAGACGGCTGTGTGACCTGGGGGGTCTGGACGGGACTGTTCTTGAATGGTTCCACTCATTCCTCTCGGGGAGAAGCCAGTGGGTAGTGTTGGGAGCTGAAACATCTTGCCCCCGCATTTTATCCTGCGGCGTTCCGCAGGGTTCCATTCTGTCTCCATTATTATTTAATGTATATACGCAGTCCTTGGGGGAGGTCATGAGAGGGTTCGGGGTGCGATGTCACCAATATGCTGATGATACTCAGCTGTACCTCTCTTTTTCAGCTGACCCAGACCCTGCTGTCTCGTTGCTGTCCCAGTGCCTGGAGGCCGTGGCGGAATGGATGTGGCAGAGCAGACTGAAGCTCAACTACGATAAGATGGAGGTGATGTTGGTGGGGAGAGTGAGGGAGGTGTCGGCCTCCCTTATTGGGGGGGTTTGCCCTCCTATAGCTCAGCAGATTCGGAGTTTGGGGGTGATACTGGACGCAGATCTCTGCCTGGAGTGGCAGGTGGAGGTAGTGGCGAAGGCCGCTTTCCACCAGTTATATCTGGTGCAGAGGCTGCGTCCATATGTCTCCGGGCCAGACCTGACCTCCCTCATCTATGCCTTCGTCACCTCGAGGCTGGACTACTGCAATGCGCTCTACGTGGGACTGCCCCTGTTCCTGGTTCAGAGGCTGCAGCTAGTGCAGAATGTGGCGGCCCATCTCCTGTTGGGGACGGGTCGTCAAGAGCATATAAAACCTGTGCTCCGGACTCTGCACTGGCTGCCAATAGTGTGCCAAGCCAAGGTATTGGTATTGATTTATAAGGCCCTTCACAGTCTGGGCCCTTTGTACCTCAGGGACTGCCTCGCCCTCCGCAAGTCAGAGTGGCTCCTTCGGTCTGCCGGGGGTGCCTTCTTGGAGGTCCCCTGTGTCAAGTGGGGGGCCACAATGGAGAGGGCATTCTCGGTGGCTTCACCGCGCCTTTGGAATTTCCTCCCGGAGGAAGCTCACCTGGCCCCAAGTCTTTTAACATTTAGGCAATGTGCAAAACCTGGCTGTTCGCCCAGGTCTTTGGGGAGGGGGGGGAGGTTTTTTTTATCTCCCCTCACCCTTATTTATTGTATTATTTGTTTTACTGTTCCCTAGCCGTGTTTTAATTGTTCTGGTTTTATGAGTATTTTATCATGTTTTATGATTGTATTTTATATTTTTTGAGATTGTTAGCCACCCCGAGCTGGTTCAGGAGGGGCAGAATACAAATTGTTCTAAATCAATCAATCAATCAATCCTGTTGACTTGGCTTGCCTTCCTGCCTCTGTCATCCACCAGCATGGGACAATCACCATTCCTGCTTCCTCCGCACACCAGCAGAGGAAGTGCAAGCAGTGCTCAATTCTGCTGCAAGCACCCAACACTATGCATCCCCTGCTTGCGTTCAAGGGAGGTGAACACCCAGCACTAGGCAGCACATGTGAAGGAGCGGGAACTGAGGTAGCCACATGGACTCTCCAACTCCAGGCAGCCATTTCTTCCAAGAGCCATGGTAAAGGTGCTGGAGACCTGCAATTTGCCCACCTCTGTAATAAGAAATAGTTACTATTGGCAGCAAGCAGTCATAAGGTAGTGTGTGATATATATGTGGTACAGATTTATCACGTAGTATTGACATGTCATTTGTGGCAAATCCCTGTACTCCAAGCCTCCAGGAATCCCACAAACACCACTTCCAACCTTGGATGGCATTTCATGAGGGGGCATTCTCTCTCAAGAACTCAAAATTCATGGAAAGAATGTCACATCTTGCATGCTCCAAGAGAAGGGTTGTGAGGGGAAAGATACTAAATTAGGGGTGAGGAACCTCAGGCCTGGGGACCAAATGCGGCCCTCGGCATGTTTTTATGTGACCCCTTTCCAGTGCCTGGATCTGACCCCTGGATCCAGTCTCTACCCCTAAGCACTGAAAAACTGAACTCAGGATAATGGGGCAGAGAGCAGGACATACACACAAGGGTAGGGGACAGATCCACAGCACAGATCCATGATCTGGGCCCTCCCTTTCTTGAATACACCCATTAAGCATTCCAGCCCCCAACTTCTATGTGGCCCATGGAGCTCGTACTAATATTCAATGTGGCCCTCGGGACAGAAAAGGTTTGTTAACAGGAGACCCCCTCCCACTCGTGACCTCTCGGGGTGATGTACCCCAATAATCACCATTCCTTAAACTTCAGGGGGGAATTGGCTTAAAGACTTAAACTGGGGTCTCCGCATGTTCAAAGGATCAAGCTGAGGACAGTATGCGCTACAGGCAGTTTTATGTACCCTCCCCAAATAGAAAGAGAGAGAAAGAGACAGGTATCCAAAAACAACAGGTTTATTGGTATATAACACAGAGAAACACAGCCCCAGTCTGGCTGGTGGGGTTTAAAACACAAGCGGTTTGCAGGGATAGTAGGAGAAGAGAGGGGGGGTATTCCGGTGTTGGCTCAGCGAGGGGGAGCAAGAGAACACGATAGGGAGAGAGAAAGAGACAGGGAGGGAAAAAGGGCTTCCCCAGTTGGCTGGGAAAGTCTAGACCTGCAGTTACCTTTTCCTGGCCTGTTGAGACGGGACAGGCAGCCCACAGATCCAGTGGAGCTCGGGGTATGGAGGAAGAAAGGAGGGGCAGACCAGAGTCTGGAAGAAGTCTTAACGCAGACATGCACAGAGCGACCTGCACGTATCTGGGTCTCAAGAATTCTCAGAGGTGGAAGGGAAACTGTAGGGCAGTTATTGGGTACTGAAAAAAAGGTTTCTGGGAGGCTACGCAGGGTCGTTTGGGGTGTACAATGGGCTAACGAGGGGAGGTTACTTCCATGACAAAGAGGGACATAGTAGATGCCCAAGATATCTTTGTCACAGGGGGAAACTATAAACAGAAGACGCAGGGAGGTGAGGTAAGGCTAACAACGGTCTTTAGGGTACAATGGGTGTGTGTCTGGTTTCTCTTGGGTAATGCAGGGATTGGGGGGTGTGTTTCTGTACTGAGTCATGGCCACCAGTTCCTTGTTACAACAGGGTGAGCCCTCCTTCTTAATGACCCCATTCTTTACTCAGAGGGCCCTCCCTTCCAGTCCGTTTTTCCATCTTTGGCTAGTATCTTTCCATGAGTTGCTTGTTGCTATGGCTAGGGTAGCTGGGCCCGATCCTTATTTTCTATCCGTTTTCATCTGCACCCCCCCTTTCTGCTTGTGCACCTCATATGGGGAGGCTTCCCTGTCAAGCCTCTATCCCCATGTTCTCCGGCCTCAGTTGGTTCCTGGGGGCTTTTTGCATGCCCTTCTTCTCAGGTCCCTTGGCCTCAGTTTACATAGCAAGAGTGGGGGTGATGGTGGTACCCATTGTAGGGGAATTTATTTTAGAGGTCCATTCTTATCAGGTTCCCCACCCCTGTACTAAATGGTAACCCCTGTAGCTACTTCATAATACATACCAAGTGGAAAAGAATTAGGCAGTGACCTCCAAGCCCTGACACACATGCACAGACAACTGGGCCCTGCGGTGTACCCCCAGCCAGCAGAGTCCACCATGGCACACCACGCATGTGCTGGCTTCCAGACTCCACTACCTATGTGCAGGTTACTATGTGCGCATTCATGGGCCCCTGGGCCACACTTTGCATGTGTGGGTCCCCAGCTGCTGGAATGCACCACGCTTATGGGCTACCAAGACATACATTCACGGGTTCCCAACCAACAGCCCCATCACCCCAACAGCATGGAGCACCTTGCTTGGCAGAAGCACAAATGGAGAGACAGATGGTAGACCCAGTCTCTAAAGGGGTAGAACAGTAGGCAGAAGTTAACATCAGTACCACCACCACACAGTTGAATTCACCATGTCTGAACAAGGCCTTTAAATATTCAGTAACTGGTATGCAATGAGTAGCCAGTGTATAAAGCTCTGAACTAAAGTGATGTGCTCATGGGGCCTGATCCAGAACCCATTGCAGTTACTTAGACTTTTCCTACTGACTTCAAAAGGGTTTGTGAATACATAGGTTGTGAATCTGTAAGCCCACATCTAAACATTCTGTGCTTTTTAATTAACAAACACCATTTTGCAGTGCTATTTAGGACGTTTGTGGTTCAATTTGCAAAGGCAGCATCTTTTACATGTTAACTATTGGAGCTCAATAATCCAAGCTTCCCTCAAGCAAACAATTTTTGCATTCCAGCTGCATACATCTGTTCTTTCCCACAACATGTTTGCATGTTGCGTCTCAATTACAGTTTTGATTTCAAGGGAAAACATTTGGCTTAATGATTTTTCTGCCTAATATTCAACAGCTAAAATATTTGTTTACAGCAGTGTATAGGGAATGAACACTTAATAAAATGTATGGGCTTGATTATGATCTTTCATACGTCAATATAAAAATCAGGAGGAATTTCATTAAGTCAGAATCAGTCTGTTGCCTCTAGCTTGGCAGGCAGTCACAGAACATTGCTTTGAACATTACATATAATAATTACATTACATACAATAATACTAGGAAGCAAGATATTACTATAGAATAGCTGTTCTCACACAGGAGAAACAAACACCTAAAAGTAGCAGTTACACAAATTATAGTAATATTCAAACGGTCAATTTTAGTTGATTAAAATAAGTAAAACAAAAATACATAGAGAATTTAAAAGCTATGCTCATTCAGCCACTCTGAATCAAACATTTGCTATTCTAAAACTTTAATGACCTTATTCTCAGAGGTCCTCTGCATCCCTACCTTCAGCTGAAAGTAGGAGCTCATGCACTCAGCTAAGTGTTCAGGTTGAATTTTTTAAATTCTGCCTTCGATGGAAATGCTTATTCTACTCCCAGGAACAAAGATAGCTCATATCAAGGCTCAAGTTTGAATGTTTATGGTGGCTGAACAGGTTGGTTGTGATGTATTGATTTCACTCTTTAGGGTTTACAAAATTCAATGTTCATATTTTTTAATGACAGTATAGACCACTCTGGGATTAGGAAGGAGCTAAGTAAGCCAAAATATATTATGTTTGGTCATCTGTTGAAATCAGGAGTGTAGTTTAATTATAGATTATCACTAAATCAAAATAAAGCTGCAGTCATACAGGACTTGTTTACTTATTTAGTCTGCTTAATGTATCTGAGCACTGATTACTGCTGCATTAGCCTCACTCCAGGATCCTCCAATCGCATGGCTGGGGTGGGGAAGGAGGAAAGGATGTTATAAGACCCTATGATGTTAAAAATACACTCCTCAGGAGAATATTTCCTTTTGTATTCTGCAAAAAAACAAATCACTCCAAACAAATACATAGAAAAGACTGACTGAAGAATTTAGGTACAGGCATATCTGCCTTTCCTTTTGTCAGACATTTCAAATAAAATGCACTTATAATACATTTTTTTAATGGAGCATTTGTACAATGATGAAACCAAAACTTTCAGATTGTTTAACACTAAAAGTAAAATAGAAATTGATATTTTCATAAGACAGAGTATCCATTAATGTACCCAACTAATCCTTTTAAGTGGAAAAGCCTCCAAACAAACACAACAGAATTTGGATCCATACAGAATTTAAAAACAACCCCTCACCAAATCATTGAGACAATGATTCTGCTTCTGAGACCTTGCTACACTTCAGTTATGCAAATATTTCTCCTGTTTATGAATTTACAAAGAAGTGACCAAATCTTCACAACAACAAAAATCACTTGTAATAATATTTTTACATCATATTAATGGATTGATTTGTATAACTAATTCTATCCTGTGGATAGAAAAAATGCCAGTTACTGATATTTCAAATATTGTTTAGATTATTTGTTGAGTATTGGAGTATTCTATTCTGCTGGCTGTTTTCCCTCTCAAGTGATGGCAGCAGTGACTGTGTATGGCTAAATCTCAAAGCACTACTCTATGGACTTCCTAAGTGATTAGTCCAGAGTATTATCTCCCTACACCATCTGGCAGTCTGATATAGAAACAATATTAAAAAACAAAAAACAAATGTGCTATACATTTTTCTATAGACACAGCCCCCTGATATGCATTAATAAAAGGAAAACTAAGCTGGTTTGACTAACAATATGCATGTTTTAAAATGTAGCTTTTGATTACAAACAAGGTCTGGCCCCTCTCTGTTTTAATTACTTAGGAGTTTATTAACCCATGCATATGTACACCAAGTTAATACAGCTTAGCACATATAGGCAGCCTGCGTATTCAACATGCTAGGAGACTAGAGTGTGAAATCTGCTTAAATTAAAAAGACCAGTTTGATTTCTGACCTCACCACAGCTTGTTAGTGTATCTAGTGGATATCTAAGCTTTGAGACATCCCTATTTTAAAAAAGTCTGGGGAATAAAAAAAAAAAAAATTCTAACAAGAGTTTAAATTAAAGAACTGTCAGAAATGTAAATGTTAAGGTTATACATTGCAATACATACATTCCCTTGTAAACCATATACTGTATTATCTTTGTGCATAAAAAAATATCTCTTTATAAAGGAAGAACAAAAGATACACGTCTCCACTCCAGGAACATGAGCCAGAATAAAGAGCCTCTGAAAACCTCTGAACCACAGAATACAAGCTTGTACTGGAGGACAAAAGTGAAAGCTGCTCCTGTTTTTTCTGTGCCCAATGTAGATGCTGTGTCAGATGAGGGAATCAGAGTGCATTGAACAGTCTGTGCAAGGAAAGAAAAGGAGCGCAGAAGAAGCCAAAGGCCAGTGAAATAACTACTTGTGGGACATAGGTTTCATCTTGCAAATTTAGCTCTGGGGTATCTTGTGGATATTAGAGTAAGGGGGGAAGTAAAAACTAGATGATTTTGACTTTCATCTTTTGTAGACGTGTTTAATATCACATTACATTTGCTGGAAGGGGTTATATCCCAGGTTGCTATGAGGAATCCCCTTGAAAGGGAAGGGGGAGAAAAGGTTTTGTGACAACTCTACTTTTTCTCTAGTTTGGGGGAACTGTATTAGAGCTAGTAATAGGGTTGGGAATGCTGGGTCTTTAACAAAAACATCTCTCGCCAACCATTTGTGGTACACTGGATTTCTGTACTTCTTAAACAACAATACCACTCAGATCACTTTCCATCTCAGTTTGCCAGGTTAAATTTCCTTCCGCATGTATGATTTCTGATAACCCTAGCAGCTCTCTTGCCATCTGTAGACTCTTCCAGCATATACAAGTACTGCAACTTCTAACTTGCAAAGTAAACAACCCCCCTCCCCCCCAAAAAACCACCATCCAAACACTTACTTTGGATAGCTTTGCATGCACCCCAGGTACAACCTAGAGGACCCCAGGGGTCCAAGTTGCTCAGCTTGCCCTTGACAGTGTCTATTAGCTGATGTACCATCAAGAATCTCTACACTGCATCATGCTGTGCACCAGCACTACCTCCTTTGGGCATAGCATGCACCAAGGGATTTTCTCACTATGTAGATCCGAGACGCTTAGAACTCCTTCATAGAAGGAGTATAACTGATGACACTAAGTCCTTGCAGAACCAGGCCCAAGAGCAGCTGGGGACGGTGAGTCCTACAGAATGTAACTTTTAGGAGAGCAGGCCTATCAGAAGCAAGCATCTGCCTTTAAGGGCTCTACGGCTAGACAGACAAATTGAGAAATAGCCAACTGGTACAGCTGGGAGCAGTGGGAAGGCTGATAGCTAAGGGCAATCACTAGTAATGTAAATCTGGGCTGAAACCCATGCTGCCAGGGCCTCCTGGGAAGAGACACACACAGCCTGTCAGCCCACCCATCCTCCACGAGCAGGAGGGAGCTCTGCATCACCAGGGCTGATGGGCACCACGGAATGGCATAGAACACCACAGTGGCGCAGAGGGGAGCTTAACCTGGTTTTAAGGATCAGGGAGTGAAGGGTATCCAGGACATAGGCAGACAGCTACGATGGAGGTCAGGAGGCAAGGTAGGGAGACACAGGACCTGGAGACAAGCAGGACAAGGCAAAGGAGCCAGGAAACAGAAGCCAGGACTGGTCAGATGACCCAACCCTGCTTCATGGTGCTGCCAGCCAAGCCTTATAGGATGGCTGGCATGTAGCTGGCAAAAATTCCATTTGCCCAAGAAATGAGAACAGAATCAAAGTCACACACAGTATACAGCAGGGTGGAGAACCTCAGAGTGGCCAAATGATGATCTGGAGCCTCCTTTTCCTGAGCTGAACTGCTTAAGAACCCCTGCCCCCTCCTATGTGGCCCTTGGAGCTTGTGCTAGTTTTCACAGTGGCCCTGAGAGGGAAAAGGTTCCCCACTTCTGGTATACTAAAGCCAACTACCATGTCATGTAAACAAACACCAATGAAGTAAATCTCAATAATCTACAATGGCCACAACCTTGAAAATTCTTAGAAGTTTGTGGGCTCCAGTTTGAGGTATGCAGTGCCAGTCAATGTAGGGTGGCCAGTTGGCACCAATGCAGCCCTGCAACCTGTATTTCTCATAAATGTCCTCTAAATTTTGCAATCTGGCCTCCCTATACCAATATGGATAATGTACATTTAATGGCTGAAATCTAAATATGATGAAAAGAAAAGTAATTATTATTAATTTATTTATTAACATTTATATTCCACTCTTCCCCAAAGGCTCAGGGTGGCTTAATTTTTAAAAATGAAATATAACATTTAAAATACAATTCCCCCCCTCAAAACCCAACCCACTTCCACCCTCCAACAACCTCCCACCTAATCCCCCAGTCCATCCTCCCCTTAGAATCAACCCCCCCCCCAAAAAAAAACAAAGCAGTCCCCACTGCCAAAAGCGCAACAGAACAAAATGGTCTTACATTGCCTCCGGAAGGCCACCAGGCTTGAACACAGGTGGACCTTCTGGGGGAGGGAGTTCCATAACAGAGGTGTGACCGCTGAGAACATCTTCCTCATAGTTGAGACCAGGCAAAAAACTGGAATCTTGAGAAAGGCGCCCCCAGCCGATTGCAGAGGACATGGGGAGCCAGGCGATATGGGGCCTAGGCCATTTGGGCTTTAAAGGTCATCATCAGCACCTTGCATTGTGCCCGGAAGACTATTGGGAGCCAGTGCAGCAAATGGAGCACCGGTGTAATGTGCTCGTGACGACATGTCCCCGTAAGGAGGCGAGTCGCCGCATTCTGCACCAGCTTCAGCCTCTGAACCACCACCATGGGCAGCCCCACACAGTGCGCATTGCAGTAGAACTATAATGTGCAACAGGCAACTAACTACATTTGCATTAAACACTTTGTCCCAGGACACTTACAGTACGTGACTGAATGCAGGAACACAGAAGGGCAACAGTGTTTCTTTCCATGGGGCCCCCACGGGAGAGTTTTCTTGGCAGAACTCACCCTGATATCCCAATGATTGCTCTCTCTCCTTTCACTATTTTAGTATACTCACAAACTAATATTCAGTGAACAGCATAGAATTTATCTGCTCTTTGTTAGCAGAGAATTACACAGATAAATCTCTGTCCCTTGGAATAATACTGAGCATTTTATTCCTTGGTCTGGGAAAAAATAAAACCAGTTTTTACTACTGTAATCACTAATTGGTTAGAAAAATATATAGTTTTCTTTTCATTGTGTCAATTCATTGCCTAAGAACTTCAGGTACTAAATGCCTAAATGAAACTAATATTATTACTTTGGAAGGCACTATTTAAATTCTTCAAAGGATCTCTTTCTTTTTGAGCTACTGTTTCTTTAAATGCAATTTTATTTTAAAAAGTAAAAGACAAATCTGGATATGCTCCTTTTCACACAGACACTCTAACACGGATAAAATGGATGTTAAGCTTTATTATATATATTGCAGGGCACCCATAGAGCACACCTGCAGCCCTGCAACATGTATAATAAAATGTAACACCCATTTAATCCGTGTTAGAGTGTCTGTGTGAAAAGGGCCTATGTTACATCACACCAGCTTAAATGCCATCTCTCATTACACATCAGGAGTGTAGTTCACATCATTGCTGGTTTGAGGAGGGGGGAAATGACATATCCCATAGTGAGCAGCCAAGCACCACACATCTCCTTGATTTTGACCCAATAAACCAGGACTTCTGAATATGCTGGGTCTTCCGCATTTTCTGCCTTGTGTGGTTTACAAACATCCACCAGTTATTGGATTTTTATCCTGATCTTCTCTGAAGGCTCAGGACAGCTTACAACACAATCTTTATAAAAATAGACATAATATACACAAATAAAAACCAGTAAGAATATTAAATTATATACAATTCCAATAAAACCACACCCAAACCCTATCCCCACCTGCTAAGAGGATCACAGATCAACTTCCATGGCGAGAATACACAAACTTTCAAGCTACAAGAATTCCCCAATCATGCCTCCCAACATTTACAGCAACCAAGGAAGGACAAGCCCCATCTTATTGGCCGATAAGGAATGAGCTTCACCCCCTCACACACGTCTGCCAATATTTCCAAGTGGATAAGGAGGGATAGACGCTCCTCTACTTAGTATTCCCTTAGTTTCTTGCCATTCCATCATTTCCCCATTATTCTGCTTTTCCAGGGGGAGGGGTGGGAGGCAACTAGTAAGGAGATGATGCCCAATGCTTGAATACCAGTGTTTTAGAGAAACTTTGATCCCTAAAAGAGGGTCAGTGGTATCAGCACCCAAAGTGGGACTGTCCCTCCTAAATAGGGACCATTGGGAGGTATGGGCAAGAAAATGGAAAAGCTCAAAAGCTTGTATACACTGTCAACAGAATCCAGTCCGGAAGCCATCTTATTACTCTGCTCAAAGATGTTGCCACAGTCAAATTGCTGCCAGTAGGTGTCTTACAGTGCCCATGCAGTGGTGATTCAAGCTTGTACAAACTGCACATTCAGATCAAATCAAATCACTTTATTTGTATTAACCATTAGTTATAACAAAAATATGAAATCATTCATAACCATTAACAGCCATTAAAATAGAAAGCAAAAGAAAAACAAAATTCACAGTTAAATCTCTAGTTGCAATAAGGCCGCATAGCCATAACAATAACATTAACCATCTTTAGACAGCATAGGATAGACTGTACGTATATTTTCCCAATAATTTTTGTCTAAGTAAAATTGCACCTAGGCAAAACCGAGCCAACACTGCACATTATCAGCCTTGCACAGAGCTCTGTCTTTGGGTTCTTCCTATCTCCAAACCATTCCTTCTTGCTCTAGCTGCCCGCAGGCTCTGGGAGGTCCCTGTTCCACCTAATTCCTGGGAAGCTTTCCAAAACTCTCTCCCCCCCCACCCCAATCTGTAACTTCCCTACTTAGGCACTTTTCAAACGGGCACAAGTGTGTGGGGTGAATGGGTGGGCGCCGCGGTGGGTGGGCAGTGCATAGGCGGCCTGTTACATAGACGCCCACCCTGCTCCATGCACAGAGGCACCTCCATTGTCCCCAATGCCTCCGTGTGTGGGCGATGGGTGGAGCGTGCATGCACCCTCATCCACCTGCTGTGGCAGTTGTGCAGATGCCCACCACCACCACTCACCACCCCATCCATACATGTGGGCGAGGAGGGGACGCGTTCATGTAAAAAGGGCCTTAGTGTTCCCTTCTCTGGGAACTTCCTTCTTTTTTATAAGGTCTTGTTTGGAAACTAATTATTCATTAGCCTTCTTAGTAGGGCACAAGAGTTAGTGGCTATGGTGCTGCCAGGATCTGGGCATGCTCCTGCAGTAGCTTACTTGTAGCACTCCATCACAGCTTGCTTCCAATCGTATGGTCCCTCTACCAGCCATCTAAGAGAGGAATGATTTTGGAAATTAGTGCAAGCTCCACAGGCTACATAGGAATTAGGTGCAGATGTGCTTAAGGGGCGTTCTCAAGAAGACAGGACAGAGGAAGGAAGAGAGTCCAGATCATCGATCCATCTAGGTTTTGTTTTTTTTAACCTGACACTCCCATAGGTCAAAAGGGAAGTGTAAGGTGAAAAACAACTGAAGGTAGCAACCCTAGATCCATCCCTTCTCCTTGAGTGCATGTCCTCATCTCTGTTCGTTTCCCCTGAACTCACTCTTTCAGTGCTTGAGAGTAGGGACTGCATCCATGGACTAGATCCAGGACTTGGAAAGGGGCCAAATAAAAACAACAGGTGAGGATGAGATTTGGCCCATTCCTGATTTAAGGGCAGAGTGTGTTACAGCAGTTGCAGTAAGACCCTGAATGTGTCAGTTACAATATGCAGCTTTCAAGAAATGGATATTAATATAATGCGAATTACATCTCTGTAAAAACAAGTCATTAATTAATTACTGACATCCCATAGGTTACTCAAGTCCCTCACATACCACACACTAACCCCAAGTATCTGCTTCAGTCTGTGGACAAGCTTCACAAAGACAGAAATAAAGATCCAAGCTTTAGTTGCTTACTTTTGGGGGTCTTTTTATGCTGCTCTTGAAGGGAATAAAACCAAGTACAAAGTATGGCCCTGACTGCAAAACCAGACAACCAAGCACTTTCTCTGCAGTGTCTCTTGTGTAATGCATCATGCCATTCCTACCTTCCCTTGAAGTGTAGGGCAACATTCTTTTGGCCTAACTTGCTTTTTCTTATGTCAAATTTGGGCAATATGCCAGATGGAATAAGCAGGCACCGGGATATTTGGTATTGCTGCTCTAGAATTTCTTACAAACAGTAGAATGAACGACCGTACCAAATGCTAATAGTTTATAGCTGTTGTCTTCTGTTTTGATGCCTGGTTTTGCCTGGAGTCGGGGCTATTAAGGCCTCAAGAGTCAGTGTAAATGAAAAGGACAGCCTTTTAATAATATCAGGTATTGGGAAAATCTATAATGCCACTTGAACAGCATTGTGAGTAATGCATTGGAGGGGGTGGGGGGTTGAGGAACAAATAATAGTGTTGGTGTTTGGAACCCTGAGGGAGGGGTTATGGGCATGGGGGAAAAGTAGTGAGGGTTGTGCCATGACCTGTCCATGAGGGGGCGGGATATAATCATGGAGGAAGAGACAAAATTTGTAACTTTTCATTGGGTTTTAAAATTGTAATTTTGAATGTGAATTTTTTGTTTATATTGATGTGGGATTTAGTTTTTTTTGCATTTCTCTGTAAGCTTCCCTGAGGGCTTTAGGGAAAAGGGCATGGTATAAATCTAAAAAATAAATAAAAATAAATAATAAAATAAAAAGTGTTACACCAAATCTAGTTCCTTAAGAACATACCTTTAGGCTGTCTTAATATTTTAGAGGTACCCCTCACATTTCAAAAGGGTAGATCTTAGTACCTTTCCTTGAGCTCCTTACTTTGTACTAGGCTGCTGGAATGAACAACTAAGCCTCAGCTCTTCTTGTTCATGGGATGATTCTTTAAAATCCGAGAGGCATTGGCAGGCATTACTGTTAAACAGAGAAAGTCCCTTTGACATTGACAAAAGCCAAAGGGAGGTTTGGTTTGGTTTTCTGTTTCTGTATGGGGACATGTTCTTTAAAAAGGAATGAACTTGTGATATGTATCCTACAGCTCCTTTGGACCCACCAGGGGAAAAAAAATTGTTGTGACATGCTGAGATGTAACTAACAGGGAATGCAAGCTAAAGTGATTTACACAGAATTCTACAGTTAGAAACTGAAGTGAGATTGTGCCACTCAGAGACAGCCAAAGGTCTATATTAAGGGGCCTCTTCTTGCTCTGTGTGGAGGGACAACCACCATCGTGTATATGCCCAGAGCAACCCCAATCTGGTGTTGGTTCAGTGATGACATGGGCCTGATTGTAACATTCCCTCCTGTCCTGTAACTTATGTTAGTGCAAAGGGACTGTAAGCACCCATTAGGAAAACCTTTGGGAAATAAGCCCAGCAGGCATAAGGTGGCTGCAGGAGCTAGGCCAGGGAGGGAGCAGGGCTAGTATGCCCTAGTTTGTGTGTTTTTACATAAGGCATCCCCATACATGGACACTCAGCCTCTATGTGAGGGATGTCTCATTTGAGTTCAGTGCATGGTGCGCACTCCTGTGATCCACGCATTGCACCCAGCGCATGCCCGGGCACTCTGGGAAAGTCCGGAGTGCTCCGAGTGGGGATGGGGCGGCTGTGTGTGGCGCTGCTAGTTTGAAGCACTCTCCCATGCACCTGCCACACATGCCAATCACAGACCCCCACCCCGTCTTGTTTAAAAACACCCTCTGTGAGCATTTTGGCCCATGAGGACACTGCAGAGGTAAGATGTAAGCAGGGCTGGCCCTAGACATGTGCAACATGTGCGGCCGCACATGGCCCCATGCCAGCGTAGGCCCTGCGCCTGGGGATGGCAGTCCCGGCAAGGTATTTAAATTAGGCCCCGCACGAAGACTTTGCACATGGCCCAGCAAATCCTGGGGCCAGCCCTGGATGCAAGGTTAGGGTAGCCTTCAAGGCTGTAGCCTTAACCTGTGTCAGAGGTCAAACTAGACATCAACCATTTCAGGACAGCCAGATGCAAAGTGCTTCCCCTAAATCAATGCACTAAGGTTCAACACTGACTCATGGATTCACAGGGAAATCACTGAGTTAAAAACACATTGAGAAGGCAAAGGAGAATGCGTAACTGAAGAGTAACTAACAGAAACAGGCTGATGAGAGGTAGTGGCATCTGTTAATCACACCAAAGTATAGAAGCCTCTATCTCTTGTCCCTATTTTCAACTAATTCCATAAGTTTAAATATGTGGTTTCTAATAATTATATTGACCCTCATCACCCCCATCCTTAGTATAGATTTTCTGCTTCCTTTGCAGAAATCCTGTTTAAATCCTGATTCAAATAAACCTTGCCGAATTACTCTCTTGAAATGCTGTTTGAAATAAAGGACCAAATATAGCTTTAAATGAGCTTGCCCTCAGGACACTGTACATTAAAAACAAAAGGCGCAGGACACGCATCAGAGGATTCCATGGGCAGAAACAGGGTACAGAAAACCTACCCAACCCAGCATTTGCAAGAGATTTCAGTGAACGCTGCAGGTGTGTGAAATAGTTGGAACAAGAATAGAGAACGAGTTCTTTAATTTCTATGTAGGTCACAGATTCCTTCCTTTATCGAGTAACAAGTTACCGCTTCCCTTAACAATTCCTCTGAAAGGAGACTTTGGAGCAGTTATTTCTACAGATTTTGGTAAAAAATAAACACAGCTCTGAAGAAAGGACTGGTGATGTGAAAACAGCAGGAGTTTATGCAGTGTTAGGTCTGAGCAACCAATCTCAAATTGGTTTAAGAATTCTTGTAAAATACAAGACAACAAAATTTCACTATTTGTAAAAATGTGCAAGCTTGGTACAACCTCAAAGCAATTTTCTGAGCCTGCTTTGCAAAATCAGCACCCCAGTGCACATCAGTCTCTCCCGACCCTGCAAGGGTCCAAAACAGGCAGGGATGTGGGGGATGTCATGGTCCCCCTCAGTGAGAGGGTGGTAAGGGCATGGGAGGTCAGGAGTTGGGAATGGTGCCACAGCCCCTTGGTGAGAGGGGGTGGTATAAGCAGGGGTGGGGATAGGGTTGTGTGGAATAGGGTGTCTATTAATCATCGGCTTTTGTTCCTGCTGATCTAATTACATCAGGGGCTATCGATGCAGGTTAGAGTTAACAGGAGGGGATTGTTCTCGCACCCTGTCTCAGTGGACAGAGTCGTTTGATAAGGGTGCTTCTTGGCACCCATGTTCTTCAATCTCTATATTGACAAGGTTGTGTAAGTTCTTAGGGGCCCAATATACCATCCAGTCCACCTGACCCCTTATCTGCTCTGCTTTATGTGGATGAGATGGTTCTGATGTCCCAGTCCCAGATCAGTCTTAGATGTTTAATGAGGGACTTTTCCTCCTTCTGCCAAGATGAACTTCTGGTAGTTAATTATGTTAAAACAAAAGTATTGGTGGTAGGTCCTGGGTGGAAAAATCACTCCTGGTTTATGCGTGAACATGTAATTATTTTTTATTTATTTTTTATTTATTTTATGCATTTGGGGGGGGTTCGCCCTCCTATAGCTCAACAGGTCCGGAGTCTGGGGGTGGTGCTGGACGTGGAGCTCCGCCTAGAGCAGCAGGTGGAGGCAGTCGCAAAGGCTGACTTCCGCCAGTTATATCTGGTGCGGAGGCTGCGTCCGTTCATCTCCGGCCCGGACCTGGCCTCTCTCATCCATGCCTTCGTCACCTCGAGGCTGGACTATTGCAACGCGCTCTACGTGGGGCTTCCCTTGTGTTTGGTCTGGAGGCTGTAGCTAGTGCAGAATGCGGCGGCCCGTCTCCTTTCGGGGACGGGTTGCCGGGAGCACATAACACCGGTGCTCCAGGCTCTGCACTGGTTGCCGATAGCGTACCGAGCCAGATTCAAGATGTTGGTATTGATTTACAAAGCCCTGCACGGGACCGCCTCGCCCTCTGCGCTCCAGAGCAACTCCTGCGGTCTGCCGGGGGTGCCTTCTTGGAGGTCCCCCGCGTTAAGCGGGGGCCACAATGGAGAGGGCATTCTCGGTGGCCGGGCCGCGTCTCTGGAACTCCCTGCCGGAGGAGGCCCGCCTGGCCCCAAGCCTTTTAGTAATTCAGCGAAGATGCAAGACCTGGTTGTTCGCCCGGGTCTTTGGGGAGGGGGGGGGTGGGTAGTTGGTTTTTATTCCCCCTACCCCCAGTAATTTATGGCCCAGGCCCTGTTTTATATGTTGTTTTATATGTTTTAATTGTTATATATGGCATTTTAGGTATTGGATTGTTTTATATGATATTTTATTATTGTAAGCTGCCCCGAGCTGGGTTCAGGATGGGGTGGGGTATAAATTTAATAAATAAATAAAAATAAATAAATTTGTTAGTAGCCCCCCCCATGCCTATGGCATCCTGGGGCGATCTACAATTTAATAAAAACATTCTAAAACAAAACAACAATTTAAAACTAAAACAGGGTTGGGAAAAATCAGAAAAAAATAAAAGGGCTAAACCTAACCCCCCCCCCTCCTCCCTAAAGGCCTGGGCGAACAGCCAGGTTTTACAAGCCCGCTGGAATGACAACAGACTTGGGGCCATGCAAGCTTCCTCCGGGAGGGAATTCCAAAGATGCGGCCCAGCCACCGAAAATGCCCTCTCCATTGTGGTCCCCCGCATAACACGGGGGACCTCCAAGAAGGCACCCCCAGCAGAATGAAGGAGCCGCTCTGGGGTGCGGAGGGCGAGGAGGTCCCTGAGGTACGAGGGGCCCAGACCATGAAGGGCCTTATAGATCAATACCAATACCTTGAACCTGGCTCGGCACGCTATTGGCAACTAGTGCAGAGTCCGGAACACAGGTGTTATATGCTCCCAATGACCCGTTCCCATCAGGAGCTGGGTCACCGCATTCTGCACTAGCTGCAGCCTCTGCAACAGGAACAAGGGCAGCCCCACATAGAGTGCATTGCAGTAGTCCAGCCTCGAGGTGACAAAGGCATGGATGAGGGAAGCCAGGTCCGGCCCGGAGACATCGCACCCCGAACCCTCTCACAACCTCCCCCAAGGGCTGCATATATACGTTAAATAATAAAGGAGACAGGATGGAATCCTGCGGAACGCCAGAGGACAAGGCGCGGGGCCAGGATGTTTCAGCTCCCAACACTACCCGCTGGCTTCCAGATGCGCCTGGAGCTGGATTGCCACCACCCGCTCAATAACCTTCCCTAAAAAGGAGGTTAGGGACAGGTCAGTAACTGGCGAGTGCATCCACATCTAATTACGGCTTCTTCAGCAGAGGGCGCACCACAGCCTGCCGCAGGGATGCGTTAACCACTCTCGCTAGCACTGTCCCCAATCTCTCCCTGGAGGCTTTCACCAACCAGGACGGGCAAGGATCTAGTTCACAACTGGTGGCTCTCACAGACGCCAGAACATCCACTGCATCAGCTGGCATCACTTCCTGAAACTCCCCCCACAAAGTTGGACCAGACAGGGCCTCCGTAACCTCGCGGTCTCCCCCTACCTGCATCAATTATGCAGGCTGATTCTTATATCTTTGGGTGTGACATTTGCTAGGTCTGCCTCCTGGAGGGCTCATTATAAAATAGCTATGGCCAAGGCAAATGCTACTTGCAAGAGGATTCTTAGTTTCTTTTTCTCATGTGGGGGGAAGTTGGTGGGCCTGGCTAGTTGCCTGTTTAGGGCTAAGGTTATCCAACAATTACTTTATGGCAAAGAGGGGGGGGCAGTTTTTTACTGAACTTGAAACCCCACAAAATGCCTTTTTAATGTCGATTTTGCAGGTCCCCCGTGGTGCTCCGGCGGCTCTGATTAGAGCTGAAACAGCTTCCAGCGCCATTGCCGTGAATGCGTTTCTAAAGTTTTGGGTTCAGCTTCTTTTTCAGCTGCATAAACCCCTTTCCCAGACTGCATTTGGTATAGCACGAGGGGGACCCTGGGAGAGGGGTATCCACACTTGTCTAGCCCAGTTGGGCTACTCACAGGACTTCTTTGCCCATTTGGATTGTAGTAGGGGTTGGGGTTTGATGAAGTCAAGAATTGAGGATCAGGAGCTTCAGCTTAGAAGGGAAGCACTAGCTAATCAACGAATGGCAGCTACTTATCATTAATTTTCCTGAAGCCCCGAAGGAGCAAATTATCTTATGTCCTTGGATGCCAAACTAAGTGTTCCCTTTCCCCTGGCCAGATTTAACCTATTCCCCTCTGCTGTCTTGTGGAGCAGATATGTGGATCTCCCGTATAAACTGAGGACTTGCCAATTTTGCAATTGCCCTAAAATTGAATCTATTGATCATGTCCTTTTAGACTGTTCATGGTATAAAGACCTGCGAATTTGGTTGGTGGAACCAATTGTAGAAGGAATCCCTCCGTGCAGCCCGGAGATGCTATTAACATGCCTTCTGGCTTACAGGGATGCCGTTATCACTCAAAGTGTAGCCAAATTCTGTGCAGCAGCATTTCGAAGGAGGAATGCTCTGCTTGGCCAATCCTGTGTATGAAGGGCTTTTCCTTTGTTGGGAAGCTTTGAAATAAAGTTTAAATCTGAAGTGCAGACTCCCCCCTCCTCCTCCCCTTTCTAGCATGGTATTTTATTATGATTTTAAATCAGCCTGTGAAGGTTATAAGATTTATCTTCAATGTTAATTACTTGCTGAATGTTAGTTTTAGACAGATAAGATATTATATTTATCAAAAGGTGTCTTTAAAATTCCTATTTATGGGTTGTATTGTATGATTTAATTGTATTTTGTTTGTTTAATCTGTTTTTGTTTGTTTGTTATTTTATGGTGAATGGCAGATAGCCAAACCAATAAATATTTGAGTTGAGGAATAGGGTGGAGGACTTAGGGAGAGGGTTGGTGAGTGCGGCTTAGGTTTTTAAAAATAAATTTTTAAATGTTATGCTTGTTTTTTT
The DNA here is from genome assembly GCA_003113815.1 of Sphenodon punctatus. Lineage (NCBI taxonomy): Eukaryota > Metazoa > Chordata > Lepidosauria > Sphenodontia > Sphenodontidae > Sphenodon > Sphenodon punctatus. The sequence continues at coordinate 2,354,048 of QEPC01003823.1, read as the reverse complement.
ATTTTATTTTGTAAACTACTCTGAGCCTCTGAGAGAATGTAGCCCTGGCTATATTCGATACTTGCTTCTGGAAACTCCCCCCTATGGTTTATCTGTGCTCAGAAACTACCCACCATCATGCATTTGCTGTGGTGGGCCACTCAGTATGGAACTCTCTCCTCCAGATGTTTGTCTCTGTTCCTCCATCCTCACCTTTACAAAGCACCTGAAGACCTACTTATTCTCCAGGTGCTTTTAGGATCCACTGCTGCTACCCCTTAATGTATCCTGTCCTCTCTCTTTACCTTCACCTTTTAAATTGTTTTTAAATGGATTTCATATTGTTTTATTTTGTGCTTGAAAAATGCTCTGAATGCTTTTGTGGGGAGCAGGGGACACACTATAAAAATAAAATTCCATTATTAAAAATAAATTAAATTAAAAATAATTAAAAATAGACTGCGCATGCACGAGGAGTGAGCGGCCGCTCCCGCCGACAGCTCTGTCAACGCAGCACACACTCACCCCGGGATCACCCGGTAAGACAAAAAGAGGCCCCCCACAACAGAATGCCCAAACAGGGGAACATACTCCCCGCAAAAATCAATGAAAAAGGGACGCTCCACGGCTTCTGCAGGGCTAAAAATAGCCACGAGAGTGAGCACATGGAGGAGGATCTGGAAGCCAAAATGGCGGCCGGAGCGGAGCCACGGGGCCAAGAGGAGGGTCTGAAGGGGGGGGGGGGGAAAGGCCTACAAACTATACAGAGCTTAATAGAAGAAATAAAGGCTGATTTAAAAGCGGAAATGCAAAAGGCTAGTGTGCACAGGGACAAACTATTCAATAAAATAAGTAAAGTGCAACAAGTAACTGAGGAAACCAACAGTAAACTTGAAAATCTAGCAAAAAATGTCCAGGCACTGGAAGAGAGGGTGACCAGGGCAGAAGAGCAGGCAGCCAGCCAGGAGAATGAACTGGCACAAGCTCAAAAAATAGTTCAGAACTTAAGAGAAAGGATGGAAGATACAGAAAATAGATCCAGGCGCTCAAACCTGAGGATTGTGGGGGTCCCAGAAGGGGAAGACTCAGAGGGAATAGAAAACTTGGTAGAAAAGCTGATAAAAGAGAACTTCCCAGAGGAAAACTTCACCTCTCCCCCTGAGATAGAGCGAGCTCACAGAGCACTACGCCCTAAACCCAAGGATAATGAGCAGCCACGCACAATAATTATAAAATTCCTGCGTTACAAGGATAAGGAGCAGATCCTAAGACTGGCCAGAGGAAAACAGCAACTACAATTTAGAGGCAGGAACATCAGGATCTACCCCGACTACGCATATGAAACTACACAAAAGAGAAAAAGCTGGGCCAAATACTATCAGAAGCTACAGCAAATGGGATTGAAACCACAAGTGCGCTTTCCAGCCAAGATGTCAATTTGGGTGGACAATAAGAGGAAGTTTTTTGAAGAAACGGCGGAGCTAGAGTCTTTCTTACAGAGACACAAAGGAAGGGTATGAAAAGAGCAACCCTTACAGGAGGAAAAGCTAAAGGAAGGCCTGAAGGGGCCATTTGATAGCAGAAACAAGTTAAATGTGTGGTTTGGGATGGGGTTGTTATAGTATAAATGTTATAGATTGTTGTGGGAGATACAAAAGGGGGGGCGCAAGTTAATAAAAGTTTCAAAATTAAGCCCGGGGTGGGGAAATAACTGATAAAGAACTTTTTTTCTTAGTTGGAGCAAAGGGAAGAGGCATACAAGAACAAGTAGAAGCGACACTGTACAGAGGTACAGGGGATAAAAGCACTCCAGGCGTGCAGGAGCGGGGAGCCCAGAACAGGGCAAAGGGGAAAGGAACAAAGCGAGGGAAGAGGGGCATTCAAAGGGGGAAGGAGAGAGGGGGAAGCTACCAACAGCAGAAGCAGTTAAAACTTAAGATAGGAGAGAAAACAGACTAGGGACAGAAACATGATATCAAAACTAAAAACAATTACATTAAATGTGAGGGGACTTAACCATCCAGTAAAAAGGAAAAGGATAAAAAACATCTTAAAGGAACAAAAAGTTGACATATATTTCTTGCAAGAGACCCATTTATTAAAAATAGACTTAAAAAGATTTGCTACTAAAAACATGGGGATCATAATAGCAGCATGTGGGCCACGGAAAAAAGCAGGGGTCATAATAGGAATGAGAGAGGAATTAGAACCAGATATTAAAAAGATAATAAGAGATGCAGAAGGCAGATACCTAATAGTAAATGTTGAAATACAAGGGGAAAAACTGGCCCTGGTAAATATATACGCACCTAATGAGAACAAAAAACAATTTCTGAAAATGGTAATGAGACGGATTAGAGAAGAGGCGGAGGGCACTTTAATAGTGCAGGGTGATTTTAATACCTATTTTGCAGATATAGACACCTCGGGGAAGACAAGGATTGCAAAGTGGCAGAAAGAGATAGCTGAGGAGCTACAAAGAATGGGATTGGTAGACAGCTGGAGAACCTTAAACAAACAAGTGAGAGACTACACTTTCTTTTCAGCAGTGCATGGAACCTTCTCCCGCATAGATCACTGCTGGGTGGGGAAAACTGAACTTCAATCAATAAAAGAATGTAGAATTCTTCCACTAGTAGTATCAGACCACTATGCAATAATAACTACTTGGGAAAGGGAAAAGAGAGGGGGAAACCGGAACCAAATGTGGAGAATGGATATGGCCCTGCTTTCTAACCCGGAGGCAGTAACCCAAATTCAAGAAGAGATTAAAACATATTTTCAGTTGAATGAAGGCTCAGTAGCATCTATATCTACATTATGGGAGGCTGCAAAGGCAGTGATTAGAGGAAAGGTAATAGCCATTAAGGCAAACATAAACAAACAAAGGAAAAAGAGGTTAAGAGAGCTGTACCAGGAATTATTAGAGCTAGAAACCAAAGCTAAGGAAAGGGACTGCCCCACAGTAAGAAGAGGGATTACGCAAATCAGAGGGGAAATTGACGCTATAGAAAAACAAAACACAATCAGACAACTGAGGAAAGTAAAATGTTTTTATTTTGATCAGGGAAATAAAGCAGGGAGGGCACTGGCCAGACTGGTACAAATAAAAAAGAACAAGGGAATTATAACAAGCATAAAAAATCAACAAGGGGAGTTAAGCACAGACCCGATGCAGATACAGGAGTCCTTCGTACAGTTCTACGAGAGACTATACCAAACAGAGAACCCGGACCCAGAAAAGATAAGAGAGTTCCTTAATAAAATAAACATGCCAAAGTTTAATCAGGCGCAAGTACAGTATCTTAACTCACCTTTCACGGAGAAGGAAATAAATTATACCATCAAAGGGTTGGCAGGTAATAAATCTCCGGGTCCGGATGGCTACCCGGCGGAGTTCTACCAGAAATACAGAGGGCTGATAGCCCCTTACCTGGTCAGACTCTACAATGAAATCTCAAAGAATAGGGGACTTCCAAATTCATTCTATGATGCCCAGATAATATTAATACCCAAGCCAGAGAAGGACCACACCCTTTGTGGAAGTTATCGCCCCATCTCATTATTAAATTTAGATTTTAAGATTTTCACTAAGACACTAGCTAATAGATTGGCAGGAATAATTGGAACGGTAATACACCAGGATCAGGTGGGTTTTATTCCCAATAGGATGGGGTCAGATAACATACGGAAATCAGTGAACGTAATGTACCACCTAAATAAATCTAAAATTCCAGCAATATTGATTTCGGCCGACGCGGAGAAGGCCTTTGATCGTCTGGAAATGCAATGTACTCACCAGATCTTGGAAAAAGTGGGGGTTACAGGGAACTTCTGCACGTGGTTGTCGGCCATATACCAACAGCCCAGAGCTAGTCTGGGAATCAATGGGCAAAGTACTAGACAATTTCAACTGACTAGAGGCACAAGACAGGGCTGCCCTTTGTCACCGCTGCTGTTTGATCTGACACTGGAACCATTAGCCACGGCCATCAGGCAAAATAAGGAAATTAAAGGGATTCAAATAGGGAAACAAGAAGTCAAGGTAGCCCTTTTTGCAGACGACATGCTATTATATCTAGCAGAGCCAGTGAAATCCATTCCAGAACTATTAAAGGTGATTACAGAATATAGCCAGGTTTCAGGTTACAAAATAAACGTCCAAAAATCCATCGCTATGATATTTGCCCCAAACACAAAAGTTCACCAACAGATAAAAGAAGTGCAGCCGTTCATAGAAGCTAGGGATAAAATTAAATATTTGGGAATACAATTAACAAGAGACCCCAAAGACCTATTTAAAGAAAATTACATGGAAGCCCTCTCGCAAATCAAAAAAGAAAAAGAAAAGTGGAATAATATAACGGCTTCATGGATGGGCAGAGCCAACTTATATAAAATGATAATGCTGCCTAAGATACTCTATAGAGTTATGGCACTGCCTATTAAAATACCCAAAACATTTGGCCAAATGCATGATAAAATAATGCTAGAATTTATCTGGAACAATAAGAAAGCAAGGATAAAAAAAGAGATTTTACAAAGACCAAGAGAAAAGGGAGGGATCAATTTGCCCAACATAACTTTATATTACAAAGCAGCTACCCTGAGAGCGATTAAAGACTGGTACACCCCTAAGAAAGATACACATTGGGTAAATTTGGAGAAAGAGATTCTAAAAGTGAGCAAATTCGAATATATAGTAAGTGATGGGGGAACAAAGGAGGAGAGGGAATGGAAGCAGCACCCATTCGCAGGGGCAGCCCTGACAGAGTGGGCAGTGGTGAGGCGGAAGGCAGGCATTCATAAAACAGCAACGCCGGAGACGCTGTTAGATAATGATAGAATGAATAAAAAAGGTATTGCAACCCAGTTGAGAACACAACTAGAAGGGAAAGCAATCACCAAAATCTCACAGCTATTTCGGGGAGATCAATTTATGACTAAGGAAGATATACAAGAGTTAATCCAACAGACAATAGACACCTTTCAATACTACCAGCTTAGGGGAGAAATTAAGCAAACACACTTAATACCACATTACACTAGGACCCACAAACCTATAGAATTAGAACTTTTTTCTAAGGGAACGAACAAAGGGATAGTAGCGAGATTGTACAAAGCACTACAGAAAGAGTGGTATAGAGAGGGGCCGGATTACATAAACAAATGGGAAAAAATATTGGGTGCAAAATGGGAAGAGCAGGAAAAAGAGGAAATTGTGAGGCACATGATAGAGTGCTCAGGATCCTTAGAGGTTCGAGAACCGGTCATTAAAACTATTATGTTCTATTACCTAGACCCAAGTAGATTACAAAAAATTAGGGGTACAGGCACAGACAGATGTCTAAGGGGGTGTGGACAAAAGGCGACTTATCTACATGTGTGGTGGGAGTGTCCTAAGATACAAGGTTTTTGGTCTATGGTATGGGATAGGATGCAGAATGTAACAAAGGCAACAATACCATTTAAACCTGAGACTGCGCTGCTTGGAATATACCCTTCAACACCTCTAATAAAAAACAAAAGACCTATATGTACTACAATAATTGCAGCTGCACTCAAAGCAATTCTACAATTATGGATTGAGGAGCGAGTGCCAAACATGCAAATGTGGATGAACAACATGTGGTACTTGTTCTCCATGGAGAAAGCTACGGCGACTATGAAAGACAAGACAGAGAACTTTAATGCCAAGTGGTTCCAGTGCATGGGACAGATGCAGAAACCAGACACGGAAGACGACCAGCGTTCCTATCTGTTTGACTTTTTGTTGTGATTGTACTAACTTAAGTAGTAATAAGTGAAGGGTAGTAGAGAGAAGTAAAAGGTAATAATCATCGCAGCTGTTGGAGGGGGGAGGTTGGGGGAGGGGGAGAATAAGAGAATATGTTTAATAGGGAAAAAAACCGAGAAAACAAATGTTTAATGGAGTATATGTAAGAAAAATAAAAAAAAAATATTAAAAAAATAAATAATTAAAAATAATAAGTAATAGTTAAGACTCTTGCAAATTCAATCATGCGTTAAAAATCATGGAAATAACTTGCGCATCATGTAAGCAGTAAAGACATTGTACAGTCTCACATATTGTGCTTGATTCCAACTTAGGCTCCACGCCCCCACTCTTTGCATTGGTCTTTCAGTCCCAGTCCTCTTCCTCTGTAGGTTGGCGGCAACACTGAAGCTGGGGAATGGAGTGGGTGAGGGGGCAGCGGCAGAGTTGGGGTGAGCCCAGGGGTTGCGGGTGGGAATTGAGGGGCAGGGCAGGGGAAGTAGGGACTGCGGGTGGGGATTTAGGGGCAGTGGGACAGTTGAGGAGGGACTCAAGACTGGAAGAGTGCGGGCAGCAGCAGAGCTGGGGGGAGCAAGGGCTGCAGGTGTGGATTTAGGGGCAGTGGCAAAGCTGAGGGAAACTCAGAGGTGGGGGAGCAGGTGGAGACACGAACAGCAGCAGAGCAGGGGCTGTGGGTGGGGACTGAGGGCAGAGCTGTGGGGATTCTATGGCTGGGAGAGCAGGGGCTGCTGATGGGGCAGCAGCAGAGATGGGTGGGATTCAGTGCTTGGAGAGCAGGGGCTGTGGGTTGGGATTGAGGGGCAGCAGTAGAGCTGATGATAGCTCAGGACTGGGGGAGGAGGGGCTGAATGGGGGCGGATTGATCCACAGCACCTGTTCTCCCAGCCCTGTTGCTACCCCTCACCCCCTCCATTCCCCAGCTTCAGTGTTGCCCCCAATCTGCAGAGGGAGAGGATTGGGACAGAAAGACTAATGCAAAGTGTGGAGGCATGGAACACAATCCTGCTCCCATCTCCTCCCAGACATTCTCCCTTAGCTCCCCACAAACCTGCCCCCATCTCTTAGCCAGCCCTTCCCAGACACTCCCCTGCCCCTTAACTCCCCCAATCCTACCCCCATCACCTCCCTGCCAGCCCCTCTGACAGTTTCCCCTGCCCCAACCATGCTCTGCCAGCCCTGAGACTCCCCCCGGCCACCCCCCAATCCTGTCCCTCATCCCCTCCCACATACTACCCCACCTCTGTCACCTGCGGCGTGACCAGGTGCTGCAGGAGGAGAAACCTGAGTCCCCAGGCTCGGCAATTGGCCCCGCCCCCTGCTGCGACACACACTGCAGTGCCAGAGACGCTGACAAAGCATCCGGTTGCAGAGGCAACCTGCTCTGGCACTCACAGCGCAGAGTGGCAACCTTCGACCTCCCCGGACATGAGGTCAACACTGGGGCCAGTGCGGTGCTCTGCACAACTCTGGGCTCACAAGGGGGCGGGGCCTGAAACATAAAACCTGGTGCTGGGAGATACTCAGTGCCGGTAATTAGACCTGATGGGTGGCCAAAGCTAAGTACAGTTTGTCTTGCTATAATATTGCCTAGATGGTGTTTTTCTGTATCCCTTGTGTTCCCTCCCCTTAGCGTGACTGCGGGTGACAGTGAGTGTGGGTGAACTGAGTGTTTCAGCCCCTCCCTCCCGGGGTTCCTACCCTCCCCTGGTGAGTACAAAAGCCTCCCCTGTGCTCCCCTTGTCCATGGCTCTGCTCCCCGTCTTCCCACACTGCCAGCACCTGCCCTCTCCCTTCCCTGTCGTGCAACTGTGAGTGCGTGGAGTGACTGTGTCGGGCTTGGGGCCATACTCCCTGCTATGAGTTCGGCGCCCTATGATGATAGAAGCCTGGTCTCTTTGAGATCCATAGGGCTACAATTCTATCCTGACAGGCATTGTTTCTCCCTCATAAGTTCCTTGCAGAGCGTGGCCTCAAAGTCCCTGTGTGAGTGGGTACCCTTCTCCCCTCTCCCCCTAGCCTTGTGACAGAATTACCAGCATATGTATCCGCATTCCTCCTTTGTGTACAGGGATTAGGAAGGATGGATGTGGCCAAGGAAATAGGGGAACTAGTCTGAGTTGCGCAAGCTCTGGCTATGGAAATGAAGGATCTGAAAACAAAACATATGGAGTTAGCGACAGCAGTAGGAGCAACCCAAGGGGTGGCAAGAGCACCGCCCGTGGTGGCCCCCATGGTACCGCCCCCCGCAACTGGGGGGGCCGCGACCCTTTGAGAACCTAAGGGCTCTCGAATTGACACATTTTCAGGGGACAGATGAGAGTTTCAAGGGTTTTTAGCCCTTTGTAATCTTACCTTTATCATGCAGCCAACCACGTATGCCACCGACACCTTAAAGGTAGCCTTCATCATTGGGAACCTTGGCGGGATTGCTTTAGATTGGGCTACCACCTTGTTAAAAAGCAAGAGCCCCCTGATCTTGAACTACTCTAACTTCATTTGAGAGTTTACATTCTTGTTCAACCACCCTCATCACCTCCGAGATGCGGAGGTGGCCATCATGGCCCTCAGGCAGGGAAAGGGGGGGCTCTTGGAATATGTTCCACAGTTCCAGCAATTGGCCCTTGATTTGCAATGGTCTAATGACGTCTTGAAGGTGATATTCTGAAAAGGACTGAGTGACGAACTCAAGAATCAGCTGGTTTACACTACCTTCCTGATACCTGGGAGAAAATTGCTACCTTGGCATTGCAAATAAATGATCATCTAGCAGAGAGGTGCTGGGAAAAAGAGACAGGAATCATAAAGCCCCTTTCCCAGAACCCCCCTGTCTTTCTCCTCTCCAATAGATGGTGCAAAGGGAAATGAACCAGAGCTCATGTAACTGGGTGCCTCCCAAGGGCCGTTGATGGGAGAAGAAAAAGAAAGAAGGCGTAAGGCTAGAACATGTTATTATTGTGGGGAACCCTCCCATTTCGTCCACAAATGCCCTTCCTTATCATCACCACGTCGTGACCAGGGAAACTCCAAGGGCTGGGAGGGACAGGGGTCCTCCCGACCGTAAAACAGATTCCCTCGGTCCTTGCACCTCAACAGAACCACCTCTGGGTTCCCATTACCCTAATGGTAGACCCCCAGAGGTCTTGGGTAATATGGGCTCTTGTCGATTCAGGAACATCAGGAAATTACTTGGACTCAAGCTGTACACAATCTTGCACCTTTTCTATGGAACCTAAGGCCCAGCCATAATCAGTACACTCTATAGATGGCTCGCCTTTGATCTTGGGGCCCATCACACGACAGACCACTCCGCTACCTTATTTATTTTATTTTATTTTATTTATTTATCAAATTTCTACCCCGCCCCTCCGGGGTGGCTTACAATAAAAAGTAATCACATATATAAAAAGATTTAAAAACAATTAAAACATTTCAAAATACAATATTAAAGTCCAGCGTTGGAACAGCTTGCTGGAGGAGGCCATTGACAGGGTGGCTCTGAGGCGCCCTCTGCCTCGAAGTTCCTTGCTGTCCTCATAGCGTCTGCGAAGTCACGCCCAGCGAAGCTGTTTCGGGTGGTGTGGGGACTGGTTAGTCCGACCTCCCTCTGCCTGGACGGGGACTTGTCCCAGGACTGCTGTGAGGAGTTTGTCAACTACTTCGCAGACAAGATTTCTCAGATTCAGAGCAACTTTGATGTTGGATTAGGGGCAGTAGAGGGAGAGCGCGCGGTGATGCAGGCCCTGTCCAGTCCAGTTTTGTGGGGGGAGTTTCAGGAAGTGATGCTGGCCTATGCGGCGGATGTCTGGGGTCTGTGAGGGCCACCTGTTGCAAACTTGATCCATGCCCATCCCGGTTGGTGAAATCCTCCAGGGAGACGTTGGGGACGGTGCTGGCGAGGGTAGTGAACGCGTCCTTGCAGTAGGCAAGGTTGTCGCCTAGCCTCAAGGAGGCTGTGATGTGCTCCCTGCTGAAGAATCCATCTTTGGACGTGGATGCGCTCGTCAGTTACCGACCTGTCTCTAACCTTCCCTTTTTAGGGAAGGTTATTGAGCGGGTGGTGGCATTCCAGCTCCAGGTGCATCTAGATAGCATTGGTTTCCTGGACCCGTTTCAATCTGGGTTCCCCCCAGGCTATGGCACTGAGTTCGGCGTTGGTGGCCTTGGTAGACGACCTCCACCGGGAGATGGACGCAGGATGATCAACGTTTCTCATCCTGCTAGATCTCTCGGCCGCTTTTGATACCATGGACTATGGGCTGTTGTTGAGATGGCTGCGTGACCTGGGGGGTCTGGATGGGACTGTTCTTGAGTGGTTCTGTTCATTCCTCTCGGGGAGAAGCCAGCGGGTGGTGCTGGGGGATGAGACATCTTGCCCCCGCGCTTTATCATGCGGCGTTCTGCAGGGTTCCATCCTGTCTCCATTATTATTTAATAGGGGTGGGACCCCGGGCCCATTACCGGCTACCGGATTTACCGGTTACCGGTTCCACGAAAACTGGATTCCCAGATTAAATCCGGTATACCGGTACCGGATTTATTCCATTGGTTTCAATGGGGACCTGTGTCCCCATTGAAACCAATGGAATAAATTCCTCCCCCTCCCCCTCCCAGGCTGCGCGGGTGGAAGGGGGGACACCCCCCACCCACCCTGCCCAGCCTGGCTTTTTGTTTTAAAAAAGAAAAGACTAAGAG
>QEPC01003823.1:2280724-2334131 GCA_003113815.1 Sphenodon punctatus | reverse complement strand
GTGTTCTGACTACTCTGAATAACTTGGTGTCATCTGCAAATTTGATCATCTCCCTCTTAAACACCCTTTTCCAGATCATTAATGAATACATTGAAAAGAACTTGTTCCAGTACAGATCCTGGGGGCACACCACTTTTTACATCCCTCCATTGTGAAAACTGGCAATTTAGTCCTACTCTTTGCTTCCTATCCTTTAACCAGCTACCAATCCATAGCAAAATACTACCTCCTATCCCATGGCTTTTTAATTTTCTCAAGAGTTGTTTATGTGGGACCTTATCAAAAGCTTTCTGGAAATCCAGGTACACTATATCTGCTGGGTCTCCCCTGTCCACATGCTTGTTTACGCCCTCAAAAAATATCATGAAGGCCGGGACATGAACCTACATTCCCAAGGACCTATACTGGACCGCAAGGTCTTTGCAGCAACTTATTTGCATTTGGAACAACTCCAACAAGCCACAGAGAACGAACTTTCCGTAATCGAGGACCCTGCGTACATCAAGGAAAATGGCTTTATCAGACGACATGGGCAGATCGTGATTCCCCCTTCGTGCAAATCCCATATCTTATGGTCCCACCATGATGCTCCGCTCACAGGGCATCCTGGACAGGAACGGACCTACAAGCTAATTCAAAGATCCTTCTGGTGGCCAAAGCTCGCACAAAAGGTGCAATCCTATGTACACAGATGCCCTACGTGTGCCCATACCAGACAACCCGGAAGGCCACCCCAAGGGCTCCTCCAAGAAGCAGTTCTGCCCAGGGGCCTTAGCAACGCTTGGGAGTTGATTTTATTGTTGAATTACCTCCGTTCCAGGGGTACAATACAATTTTTGTTATAGTGAATCATTTCACCAAACTGGCCCACTTTGTGGCATGTAAAGGACTACCTTCCGCCCAGCGGACAGCCTTCCTGTTTATATGCCACATAGTAAAACTCCATGGTTGGCCTATGGAACCTAATAGTAACCGAGGCTCCCAATTTGTCTCCCGTTTTTGGGTAGCATTGTTCAAAGCCCTCCAAGTAACTTAAAACCCACTACGGCATACCACCCACAAGCCAACGGCCAGGTGGAGCATATTAACCAAAAGCTTGAACAATACCTCCAGTGCTACATGAATTACTTACAAGACGACTGTTACACCTGGCTATCGATGGCAGAATTTGCCTATAACAATGCCTTCAACACCTCACTAGGTGAATCCCCCTTTTATGTTACCTTTGGATTTCACCCCCAACTAGGAACCACGAACTTGCCCCCCATACATGTGCCCACAGCTGGGGCACTTGTCCAGCAAATTCAGGGGACCCAAGTCATGGCCAAACAAGTCCTTGACAGATCTCAACAACTATATAAGTTAAGTGCGGATAACCACCGCAGAACCGCGCCAACCCTGAATCCTGGAGACTTAGTATGGATCAACCGCCAGCACTATCCATCTACATGCCCCTCTAACAAACTAGACTACAAGTACATTGGACCGTACCCTGTTCTTCGCCAAGTCAACGATGTTACCGACAACATGCACCTCCCGCCCCACATCAAGATTCACCCAACCTTTCATGTCTCCCTGTTGAAACCAGCAGGTGACGCCACCCCTGCAAATGTCTCGCCTGACCCCGTCACCCCTTTAGATTCGGACACCGAGTATGAGGTTAAGGCCATCCTGGACTCCAAATTCCGCTGGGGTCACCTATATTATTTGATTGGCTGGGCGGGCCATGGTCCTGCAGAATGCTTGTGGGAACCTGCGTCTCATGTGTCGGGTCTGCACCTACTCCGTCAGTTCCACCTCCGCCATGCGGAGAAGCCAAGCCCTCGTTGGTCCCTTGTCTGGGGGGCTCGGCGGGGGGATACTGTCACCCGCGGAGCAGCCAGGAGCCGCGGAAGGAGCAACCTGAGTCTCTGGGCTCAGTAATTGGCCCCACCCCCCGCTGTGACGCATACCGCAGCACCAGAGACACCGACAAAGCGTCCAGTTGCCGAGGCAACACGCTCTGGTGCTGACAGCACAGAGTGGCAACCTTTAACCTCCCTGGACGTGAGGTCAATGCCGGGGCCAGTACGGCACTCTGCACGTATCCAGGCTTGCAAGGGGGTGGGCCTGAAGCATAAAACCTGGTGCTGGAAGATACTCAGCGCTGGTAATCAGAGCTGAGAGGCTGGCCAAAGCTAAGTATACTTTGTTTGTCTTGCTATAGTATTGCCTAGATTGTGTTTGCCAGTATCCCTTGTGTTCCCTCCCCTTAGCGTGACTGCGGGTAACAGCAAGTGTGGGTGAACTAAGTGTTTCAGCCCCTCCCCCCCGGGATTCCTACCCTCCCCTGGTGAGTACGAAAGCCCCCCCCCCGGCTCTGCTCCCCGTTCTCTCACACTGCTAGCACCTGCCCTCTCCCTTCCCCGTCGTGCGACCGTGAGTCCATGGAGTGACTGTGTCCGGCTTGGGGCCATACTCCCCGCTACGAGCTCTGCACCCTATGACGATAGAAGCCTCATCTCTTTGAGATCCATAGGGCTACCATTCTATCCTGACGGGCACTGTTTCCCCCCCATAAGTTCCTTGCAGACCATGGCCTCAAAGTCCCCATGTGAGTGGGTACCCTTCTCCCCTCTCCTCTAGCCCTGTGACAACTTCCCAGTTCCTGCAATTCTGCCCCATCACCTCTCAGCCAGTCCCTCTGATACTCCCCCTGTCCCAGTCCTGCACCACATCTTCTCCCAGCTAGCCCCTCCCAGACTGTGCCCCCTGCCCTCCCAATCCTGCCCTCCTCACACACATAGGGGACACATGGGAGATACACATACTCATTCACGGGGGACACACACATATGGGGGACACCACGCACGCACACAGACACACACACACACACACAGGGGCACACACACAGACACACACAAACAGGAGGACACTCATGGGGACACACACACAGAGGGGTTAGACAAACACACATGGGGCAAACACACAGACACACACACACACTGAGGGAGACACACAGACATACACACATGGGGGGGATACACACACCCAGAGGAAAGGACACAGACACAGAGAGGTGGGACACAGACACACAGGGGGAGACACCCAAACACATATGTGGGACACACAGACATACATGGGGACACACACACACAGACACACACAGAGGGTAGGATGCACACCCAGAGGAAGGACACACACACCAGGAGAGGGGACACACACACACATGTGGACATGGACACACACACACAGGGGAGACAAACACGGTGGGACACGGCCACACACGGTGGGACACACACACACAGAGGGGGGGACACACACACACTCACACACAGAGAAGGGGGCACACTCTCTCGGAGACATGCACACGGGGAGATATACACAAAAACACATGGGGGCACACACACTGGACATGGGGGGCCACACACAAACTCAACACACATACACAAGCGGAGCACACATGGGAGGACACACACAGACACACACTTGGGGACACACACACACACTGGGACATCGGGGTACAAGAACACACACAGGGGGACACACACACGGGGGACAAGGACAAACATACTGAGGGACACATACACAGGCGCACACACATGGGGAACAAGGACACACACACAGGGGGACACATACAGAGAGGGTAACACACAGACAAACACACAGAGGGAAACATTCACATGGACACGGACACACACAAACACATGGGGTGCACACAAAGAGGGGGTACACACATGGGACACACACACACACACACACACAGAGGGGCACACAAACACACATGGGGGACATACACACACTGGGACATGGGAACACAAGCACACATGGGGGGACACAGACACACACAGAAGGGGAGACATACACGAGGGACATGGACACAAACACACGGGGGACATGCAGAGGGGGACACACAAATACGCACAGACACACAGGGAACACACACTCTTGCACAAATGTGGGGACACACACACAGGGACATACACACACACACAAACACGGGGACACACAGGGGACACACCGGGGACACAGACACATAGGGGGACACAAACACCAAGGGGTGCACTCATGCACACGTGGTATGACACGGACACATGAAAACACGGAGGACACACAGAGGGGGACACACACTCACACACTGTTAGGGTAGGGGGACACAGGAAGGGACCACAGATCTGGGGAAAACCCACACACACCAACCCACACAATCACCCCTTCACACAATTGAGGGGCCACGCACTTATTGGGGAAAAACAACCCCTCAGGATCTTATATGGCCCTGAACTTCCTGGATGGGAAGAGGCCAGATCATCACGGGGGGGGGGGGGGGGGGGGGGGGGGGGGGGGAAACCCCAGNGGGGGGGGGAGGGGGAAGGAGACAGCAAGGCCCTGAGTGGAGCCCCTCCACTCGCCACAACCTCCCCCACACCACTCGTACCCACAAACACCTGTATACCCACATAACCCCACACAGCGCTCTGGGAGGTGAATGGTACGGGGCAAGGTGAAAGAAAGGAGGGACCAGGACCAGGGATTACAGGGAAGGGTAGCCACAGGAACTCATGCACCAGGTTGTAGGGGTAGGGGGCCCCAGACACAGCGGCTAGAACAAGGGCGCACCCAAACTATACACACACACACACACGCTTCCTTCGATAGGGTCTCGTTCGTGCACTCACCGTCCTCCCAGTCTCAATCAATCTCACCACCTGCTCCCTATGAATATCACTCCACTCACTCACACTCTCCACACATGCACACTACAGGTTACCATACTTCCAAAATGTAAATTCACTCAGGGGGCCAGTTTCTCACAGCGCTGCTGATCACTGGCAACACTGTGACTCCGGCACTCCCTTAAATGCTGCCAGCCCCGCCTCTCTGAGCGCGCAAGGGCGCAGAGCAACGTAACATGCGGAAGGTCCCGCCCCGTCACTCCCAACTGACTGCGGAGCTGCGTCTGCTGGCTCTGCCCCCGCAAGTGGAGCGACGCTTCCTGGTGTCCCCACGGTGTCATGCAGCGCTCACCGGCCGTGGCCCTGCCCCCAAAGGGGCCAGTAATGGCTATAAGCAATAGCAGGACCCAACACACACAGAGGGGGACGGGGAGGACACACATACACAGAGGGGGGACGCACCAACCTCCCCACACACAAAGGGGTACACACGCAGAGTGGGAAAACACACATGGAGGGACACACACTGGGACATGGGGACACACACACGGGGGACAAGGACACACACATGGAAGACACGCACACGGGGGACACACAAACACACATATGTGGGACACACACAGACACGCGGGGGGGGGGGGGACACACCCACCCAGAGGGTGGGATGCACACCCAGAGGGAGGACACACATATGGGGGACAGAGAGAGTGAGAGACAACACACACTCACGAGGGGACACGCACACAGAGGGGACATAGACATGTGGACAGACATGCACACAGGACGCGCACACACATGGTAGGACACGGACATACACACACAGGGACACGGACACACACACACGGGGGCACACAAACACAGAGGGGGACAGACACAAACACACACAGAGAGGGGCACACACACACACACACAGGGAGACACAGAGGGACACACACACACGAACACAACCACAGGGGGGACACACACACAGGTAGGACACATGGGGGGCACACACACACACAGAGGGTCACACACAGGGACACACACAGAGACATACGGGGGACATACACACATGGGGGATATGGAAGGTCACACACATGGAGGGACACAGGCACTGCGACATGGGCGGGACACACGTACACATGGGGATACAAGGACACAGAGGGGGGCACACAAACACAGGGGACACACGAGGGTACACACAGAGGGGGGACATACAAATGCACACACGATAGGACATGGACACACACGGGGGAGAGACACAAACACAGAGGGGAGACACACACACAGGGGAAACACATACACACACACGGAGACACAAACACGGGGACATACACGCATACTGAGGGGCATGCGCGCACGCACACACACACACGGTAGGACACAGACACACACAAACATGGTAGGGACACATCAACACACCCAGAACACACAAACACACACAGAGGGAGACATGGACACAGACAAATGGGGACACACAAGGGGATGACAAACACACACAGGGGGACACACACACGGGGAACACACACAGAGAAAGGAACACACACACATTCTCACACACAGAGAGGCGACACACATGTAGGTCATAGACACACACACACGGGGACACAGACCCATGTTTCCTAGTGCCACACCAGGAAACATAAGTGCAGCTTTGCGTTCTCTCATAGACTACAAGGGGAATTTAAACATGTTAATAATTTTAAAAGTAATGGGCGGTTTTAAAAAAACAAAGCCAATGCAAGCCTAGCCCACAGGCTTGAATCTTCTAAAATGATTTAAAGTCCTGACTCATAACTAAAAAACTGCCAGGCTGGTCAAATCGAAATGGCTGCAAAAAACCCTGCTTCTCAGCTGCCAACCTTTCTGCTGTTGGATCTCAGCCATTTTAAGTCTGATTTCTCTGGAATCTGAACCTCTCACCCGTGCAACTCTCCGTGCAAAATTTCACAATGATAGTGTAAATTATCTCAATTTGATAAGGAATAGAAAGTTCCGGCTTTATAATGGAGCATGCGAGACACCTTAACTATCCAGACACTCCTGTGCCCGGATGCTGATAATAATGGATGCTGATAATGATAATAATAACAATAGAGAAAAATGCTTGTCTCAGTCTGAAGGGATATCGACTCACTGCGCTAGTTAAACCTCGAAAGTTGAAAACACATATTTTGGTTTAATTTATAATGGACACTGCTGTGCTAAGTGATACATGGCAAAATAAAGTTCTTCTCTTTATAATCTTATCAAAGAATCTACTGATGAAGAAACAGAAAAGCAAGGTACAACATGACCACGTTGGTGGCAGGCATATCATATCATGTTAGTTCCATATCTGGTTTATTTGATGCGAGGAGTGGAAAGGATAAGCTCAGGGGAAGGAAGGGATGCCTGAAGCAGGGATTAGATGGTTAAGGGTAAAGGGCAGTAAAACGCAGAGGAAGAAGAAATTAAGACCAAAATACAAGGAAGAGAAATATAAAGTTGAGCAGATTGTTCTAACTAAAGATACTGAGTAGTTTAGATTAAGATTTTAAACAAACTTTTTACTATCCAGTAAATGTGCATTTCCGCCCAAACTCATTTGGAACAATATGAGTTTTGGATCCCATGTTGCATTCCTTACTTGCCTAAAACTCCCAGTGAAGTACATTTTTCTTGCACAAAAATGCAGAATCTTGCCTTTCAGCTGGAAAGGAAATAGCTTCACTACTTCCACATGTAACTGACCGTATTGGTTTATATTAAAATTGCTTTTTAACTGGTTGTTCAACATATGGATATTTTGTCCTAAATAAAGTTTTTTCTTTTTCTTTTTTTTAAAAATACGATCTTTTCGGTAAGAAAGTTAGTGTAGTATACTTACTCTCGCTGGAGCCATCAAATTCACATTCCCTCATTTTTTGGTCCAAAGAAGTCCATAGCTTTCACATACTTTTAAAGAAGGCATGCATTTATCCCTCACTATAAAATCTGCCATGTATCAAAATGAATGAGTTTCCTACCACAATGTCATCCTGGATTTGTCAACTGCATTTGTCAACGTTCCCTGGAACTTGTGTCCTTTTAAGACTGAGATAATTTTTCTTTGGCAAGTTAAAGAGACAAAAATGCAGTGCTCTAAATCATGTTTAAGTAGTTTCCTGCTTTCTACTCAGTTTGTACAGCCAAAACAGTGTGAGATCCTGTTGTGGAGTTCAAAGACTGCATATTGGAAGCATAAGTCATGTATAGTGTGCCCTACATGCACATAATGGTGTGCAAAAGACAGTGAATCAAATAAAATAAAGCTTCTGCTCTGAGATTACACAGATACAAAGGGATATATGTAGGCACAACACAATTAAACAAATCAACACCTCTTATTTAAAAAGCTAGACAAAGTTTCAAGTGGAGAAATATTTAACCATCATATACAAAATCTAAAAAGATAATAGTTAGAACTGAACAGTCACAAAAATCTATCATTTGTACACTGGTTACACCAAACGTTACTCCTTTCCAGCAGAAATAAATATATATTTTATTACAAGTTCCAATGCAGTCTTAAAAAATCCAAACCAGTTATTTTTGATAACACATCTAACTGTTGTTAAAGTCAATATTACCACAATATTTAAACGCCAGAATTTTGGTGGACAAAGCTTAATTACTGGCATTTCTTGTCAGGTAAAGTAACAAACTTCCTATTTGTTGCTGATTTTCCCAAAACTTTCTCGCCAGTGTTTTCTTTGTGCCATCTTGTTATCTATACTTGAGATTTTTCTCACTGCACCTGCTACGTAGCAGAAAACAGACTGATTAGATCTACCTGCCTTACTTTCTGCAAAGGCATTTTCTTTCATATGATTGTATTGTACATAGGTCAATGAAGTTTCCAATAGTTTCACTTTCTCCTTTTCTCTCTGTGACTGTAATGTAAGGTGACTTTCTGTGATGAACAATTCATGAAAGTACTGGATATCCCTGCATGTAGGATACTTCCGCGTGGATTTTAAAATCTATGCTAGATGTTAATCAAATGTTCTTTCCAGTAAGTACACTTTCTTATTTTTATGTTGGTTTACTAGGGAATTTTACCCATGTCATTGCTCACCTTCTGTCCCATCTAATTTTTTCTGTGTTCCCAACCCCCACTCTCCCTTGCAATGTTTCTTAATTTACATTTTTAAATAAAGGACCATCATCATTTATATAAACTAATCCTTGGACTATTTTCCTGCTTTATCTTTGGTTTGAGTATTTAGTTTGCTGTTATTCACATGGCTTCTTTGTAACTAGGAAGATTTCTCTTTTCTTTCCAGGCTAGGCCACTTAGTGCTTTCCCAGAATTTGGTCAGCTTTGTGAGATATTTTTCTTCTTCACCTCTTTGGAAAACACACTTATAGCCATCTTTTTGCTTTCTTTGGATGGAAACGGACATAACGCTTACTCCACTTTAACACCGCTTTAATAATTCTTATGCATGTTGCAGGGCTGCATACTAGGCACCGATACAGTCTTTCAACACGCATAAAAAATGCTAAAGCAGTGTTAAAGTGGAGTTAGCGTCTTTTCAACTTCCCAGTTGTGACTTGGGCATCTAACTTTTCCATGACAATTGACTCAGCCTCTTTAAAAAAACAAACAACTAAGCTAAATAAAATGTACAAATGGCTTGCTTCAGGCCAGTGCTATATTTATTTATTTATTTATATTAAAATTTATATGCCACCCCCTCCTGTCTCAGGCATCTCGGGGCGGCTCACAGCATATTAAAAACATTTTAAAACATTAAAATAAACAATAATGATTCAATTAAAAAACCCAAACAATATAAAACCCTATCCCCCCCCTACTCTAACCCAACCCACCCACCCTATCTCCCTCGGGAAAGGACTGGCGGAACAGCCAGCTCTTACATTGTGAGGGTTCTAAGGGAATGGGGGATAAGGGAACCCACAGACCTGACCCACCACACACACACCTCACACTCAGGGGACTCCCGTGGGACGGAGGCGATCACAGTTCCGCGCCTAAAGAGTTCCCTCAGGGTATTAGGTGGCCCAATTAGCTCTGTGAGAAGCGAGGCCGTGTCATCACAGGGAACGGGATCAGCGGAGAATGTGAGCGTGCCCCCTCCGCACTCCACGGGGGGACAAGGTCCCTGCCCACGCTCAAGCACACCCACGCACCCCACCCTGTACGAGACAGTGCCCAGGGTAAGGATCTAGTGCAGCACAGTGGGGAAAGGGCGAAGGGGATTTAAGGCAGGGAGACAGGAGGGGAAGGAACTCCCACCACGCCTAGGGGAGGAGCGCAAGGGGGCCCTAGGGGAACAGCACCCGTGCCCCCAACAGTAACACAACACAACACACACTATATACAGAATGGGACAAGGACAACACAGTTTCCAAACACTCACCTCACTCACTCTCTCTCTCTCTCTCTCTCTCTCTCCCCGACCACAGACTCTCAGACCAAGTTTGGCTTTACACCGCTCTCTACACCACGCTCAGGGGGCCAGCTTCACAGTCAAACTGATCGCCGGCTCTGAGCCCCTGTGGGAACCGGCCTTAAGTGCTCCTAGCCCCGCCCCTGCAACGCCTGCAGGCGTGCAGAGCGGCGACGCCCCATTGCTGGCCCCGCCCCTTCACTCTCGGCAGTCTCAGGGATTCCCTGCTCTGTTTGTTCCCCTACTTCCGGTTTCGGGGATGGGGCCTCTGTGGGGGTTTCCTGTTGCCGGGGACTAGCGCCGGAGCTCTCTCTGTGTGTCGGCACCCTAGGTGGGTTATATCTGAGGTCGGCGGGCAATCCTTGTCCTGAATCCCCTCCTCCTCCCCTGTCTCTTAGCTCCCTCTGCCTGTTCCTAACAACAGCCCCCCCCCAGGGTCGCCGACCTCGGGAAAAGGCCCGTAAGGGCCCAGGCTTTGTGGGGTGGCGAAGGTGGAACTGACGGGCGAGCCGAGGAGCATGGACGGCGGAGGCGGGCTCCCAGGAACGGTCCGCTGGGCCATACCCTTTCCAGTCCACCAAGTAGAACAGGGCTCCCCGTATTCTCTTAGAATCGAGGAGCGCACGTACTTCATATTCAGGTTCTCCAACAATGTCACATACTGGGTCCGGAGGAGCAGCTGGAGGAAAAAGGGGCGGTTGATGAGGCTTGAGTAGGGACACGTGAAACACGGGGTGGACGTGAAGGGAAGGAGGCAGGGTAAGCCGGTATACGACGGAATTTACTTGCTGCTCTACTGGAAACGGCCCCATAAAGCGACTATCCAGTTTGGAAGAGGGTCGAAGGGAGGGGTAGTGACGGCGGTCTACCCATACCAAGTCTCCCACCCGGTATTCCGGGGCCGGTAGTCGATGTCTATCGGCCTGGCGTTTGTATTGTTGGCGGGCTGTTCGTAACATCAACCGTGCATGTACATGACAACGGTGCAGGTTTTGCACCATTGCCCCGGCGGCCGGGACCTTCGTCGAAGGTTCGTCAAATAACGTAAGTCTGGGGTGGAATCCATAGGATACATAGAAGGGTGACGTGCCCAAGGCGGCGTGGGGGGCGTTATTGAAAGCAAACTCTGCAAGGGGGATATACGTTACCCAATCATCTTGGAGATAATCCACATAACAGCGGAGATATTGCTCCAGGGTTTGGTTGGCTCTCTCGACTTGTCCGTTCGCCTGCGGTCTGTAGGCCGTGGTAGGAGCGATTTGTGTGCCTACTGCTGCAAACAGGGCTCGCCAAAACCGTGCAGTAAATTGAGGGCCTCGGTCCGATACGATTGCCCGGGGTAGTCCGTGATGTTTAACAACATGCTGTAAGAAAAGTTGTGCCGTGTGCTGCGCAGTGGGAAGCTTTCGACAGGGGATGAAGTGCCCCATTTTTGTGAATTGGTCGATTACCACGAGGATTGTTGTATACCCCTGGGACGGGGGCAGTTCCACAATAAAATCTACATTTACCCTCTGCCATGGGCCTAGTGGCAGGGGACCCAGTTGTAAGAGACCCACCGGTTTACGTCGCGGGACTTTGGTCCGACAACACGTGGTGCACCCGCGGACATAGCGCTGCACGTCTTGTTTCATTGTGGGCCACCAAAAGTGCCGGGATAACAACTGGAAGGTTCGACGTTGTCCTGGGTGCCCCGCCAGAGGGGCGTCGTGATGTGCCCAGAGAATTTTCGCTCGTGCAAGGCGGGGTACCGCTATGGTGTCTTTTGGTTGGGACCTTCTTATGGAAGGGGCCAGCAAGGCAGCGCGTAGGTCTGGGTCTTGTGCCGCCCATGCTTCAATTTGTTGGGCGGTAAGTCCCCCTGCTATGAAGGCCTGGGGTTTTAGGATGGTCTCTCCTCTCGAGACAAGATCCGTGGGGGTTTCGTCGTATCGGGAAAGGGCATCTGCGACCGTATTGAGTTTTCCGGGGCGATAAAGGATCTGAAAATCGAAGTGCGCAAAAAAGAGGGCCCACCTGGCATGTCGCGCGTTTTGGATTCGGGCCGTCTGCAAGAAGGTTAGGTTTTTGTGATCTGTGACCACCTGCACCGGATATCGTGCCCCTTCGAGGTAGTGCCGCCATGCTTCGAAGGCGGAGCGGATTGCTAGTAATTCTCGGTCTAGGATTGTATAGTTCCGCTCGGCGGGGGTGAGCTGTCGTGAATAAAAGGCGCATGGGTGCGGGATGTCGTCTGGTTGTCTGATTTGAGACAGCACGGCTCCCAAGGCCACGCTTGAAGCATCCGTCTCTACCAGAAAGGGTAGGGAAAAGTCGGGATACTGTAAAATGGGAGCCGACATGAAGGCCGCCTTAAGGCATTCAAATGCTTGGTGCTGCTCTGGCCCCCACCGGTAGGGTTGCCCCTTTTTGAGGAGTCGCGTCAAGGGTGCCGTCACATCTGCGTAGAGGGAAATATATTGTCTATAGTAATTAGCGCTTCCCAGGAAGCGTTGGAGGGGTTTCACGGCTTGGGGTGCGGGCCAAGCCTGGATTGCCCTTACCTTCGCAGGGTCCATGGTAATCCCTTTTGCCGAGATGATAAACCCGAGAAAGGGGACTTTAGCTTGATGGAAGGCGCACTTCTCGAGCTTGCCATACAGGCGATGTTGGCGCAGGCGTCGCAGGACCGTCTTTACGTGTTGGACGTGTTCTTGTTGGTCCTTCGAAAAAATAAGGATATCATCTAGATATGCAATAACAAACTGGTCTAGGACGTCCCGAAAGATATCATTAATTAAGTGCTGAAAGGCAGCAGGGGCATTGGCCAACCCATAGGGCATGACTAGGTACTCGAAGTGCCCATACCGGGTACGAAAGGCCGTCTTCCACTCGTCACCTTCCTTTATTCGTAGGAGGTTATACGCCCCCCGTAGATCCAGCTTTGTAAATATCGTCGCCCCTTGAAGTCTGTTAAGGAGTTCCGGGATTAAGGGCAGCGGGTACCGATTCTTTATGGTGATGGTATTAAGGCCTCTATAGTCAATGCAGGGGCGTAGCCCTCCGTCTTTTTTAGGGACGAAAAAGAGGGGAGCTCCCCCGGGGGACGTAGAAGGGCGAATAAAGCCGTTCTCTAGATTTTCGTCAATGTATTCCTTCAAGGTGATTAATTCGGGCTGGGACAGGGCGTAGATTCGACCGTAGGGGGGCGCAGTGTTGGGGAGTAAGTCGATCGCGCAATCGTATGGTCGGTGCGGAGGGAGCTCCGCAGCTTTTTGTTTCTGAAATACATCCTCAAACTCCCGGTAGTCTGGTGGGAGTGCCGTCATGGCAGTGGAGGCCACCATCCTTCCCAGCATCGTTTCTCCCGACCTTGGGGCTTCCTGGCGGCACTGGGACCGACAGAGTGGAGAGAGGAAGGAGACTGTCTTACTCGCCCACGCAATGGAAGGGTTGTGTCTTCGCAACCATGGAATCCCCAAGACGACTGGGAAGGCGGGGGTACTCACCACATCTAGGGTGAGTTGTTCTCGATGGTCCCCGATCCAGCTGGTGAGCGCCGGGGTACAACACGTAATAGGTCCCGAAACCAAAGGGGAACCGTCGATAGCGAAGACGGCTTCGGGGTGCGGTTTTGGTACCAAGGGCACGCCATAGTGCCGCGCCACACGTTCATCAATAAAGTTCCCGGACGCCCCAGAGTCCACGAGCGCCGGGAGAACCACCGCCTTTTGGGCCTGAACTTGTAACATGAGCGGCACTCGTATTTGCTCCCCTGGGAGCCAGATCGTAGCAACGTGGTGGGAAGGTACGGCAGGGACGTGGGGGTTTCTCACCGGGGCGCCCCCTGCCCACCCCGGCCTCTCTCGTTTCCCGAACTCCGTCGGTGCGGGGGCAGCTGCGGGCAGCTGCTGGAAAAGTGCCCCGCAAGTCCGCAGTAGTAGCACAGCTTACCCACTCGCCGCCGTTCCTTTTCTTGGGGGTCAAGGGGGCCCCGTGACGCCCCGATCTGCATGGGTTCTGGATCTTCTTGCTTCGCCACTCCGGTCCCGTACCCCGGGGCTCGGGGTGCCCACCCTCGCCCTGTATCATGTTTTCGTTCTCTCCGCCTTTCTGCTAGTCGCTCCTCAATCTGGCAGGTCAGACTAACCAGTTCCCCCCACTTCTTGGGGGTCCCCGTTAAGGCTAGCTGGTCCTTGATCTCCTCATTGAGCCCTTTCCGGAAGAGCACCTTTAACACATCGTCAGCCCACCCGAGTTCCACCGCCAACTGTTGAAAACGTGTGACATACTCGAGAAGGGGTCCTCGCCCCTGCCGAAGCGTCATAATGGCAGCTTCGGCATCCTTTTTACGATGGGGGTAGTCGAATAGAAACTGGAGCTCTTGTAAGAACCCTTGGAAGTCCGACAAAAGGGGGCTGTCTTTTAGCAGCAGGGGTGTGGCCCAATCCAGGGCCAGGCCCTCCAGATGCCCAATGACGAATGCTACCTTGGCAGCGTCAGAGGCATAGGTGACTGGTTGCATTTGAAATGCCAGTTTACATAAGGCTAGGAAGCCTTGGAATTTCGTACGATCTCCCCCGAACCTTTGTATAGGGGGGTGACGGGGCTCTCGTCCCTGGGCCCCTATAGCTGCGGCGGCGGCAAGGGGGCCCCCTGTAGGGGGAGCCACCTCCGCCGCCGCCGCCCCTTCCATTTCGGGCCTCCCTGCACCTCCCTCCGCTACCTGTTCCTTTAACTCCGTGAGGTCCATAGCCAAGGCCTGGATGGCCCGTGCCATCTCCTCCAATTGCTGTGTCAGGTCCATGGTAGGAGCCGGCGATACTGTGAGGGTTCTAAGGGAATGGGGGATAAGGGAACCCACAGACCTGACCCACCACACACACACCTCACACTCAGGGGACTCCCGTGGGACGGAGGCGATCACAGTTCCGTGCCTAAAGAGTTCCCTCAGGGTATTAGGTGGCCCAATTAGCTCCGTGAGAAGCGAGGCCGTGTCATCACAGGGAACGGGATCAGCGGAGAATGTGAGCGTGCC
This sequence comes from Sphenodon punctatus, assembly GCA_003113815.1. Classification (NCBI taxonomy): domain Eukaryota; kingdom Metazoa; phylum Chordata; class Lepidosauria; order Sphenodontia; family Sphenodontidae; genus Sphenodon; species Sphenodon punctatus. The sequence continues at coordinate 2,319,042 of QEPC01003823.1, read as the reverse complement.
CCCTCCGCACTCCACGGGGGGACAAGGTCCCTGCCCACGCTCAAGCACACCCACGCACCCCACCCTGTACGAGACAGTGCCCAGGGTAAGGATCTAGTGCAGCACAGTGGGGAAAGGGCGAAGGGGATTTAAGGCAGGGAGACAGGAGGGGAAGGAACTCCCACCACGCCTAGGGGAGGAGCGCAAGGGGGCCCTAGGGGAACAGCACCCGTGCCCCCAACAGTAACACAACACAACACACACTATATACAGAATGGGACAAGGACAACACAGTTTCCAAACACTCACCTCACTCACTCTCTCTCTCTCTCTCTCTCTCTCTCCCCGACCACAGACTCTCAGACCAAGTTTGGCTTTACACCGCTCTCTACACCACGCTCAGGGGGCCAGCTTCACAGTCAAACTGATCGCCGGCTCTGAGCCCCTGTGGGAACCGGCCTTAAGTGCTCCTAGCCCCGCCCCTGCAACGCCTGCAGGCGTGCAGAGCAGCGACGCTTCATTGCTGGCCCCGCCCCTTCACTCTCCGCAGTCTCGGGGATTCCCTGTGTTGCTTGTTCCCCTACTTCCGGTTTCGGGGATGGGGCCTCTGCGGGGGTTTCCTGCTGCCGGGGACTAGCGCCGGGGCTCTCTCTGCGTATCGGCGCCCTAGGTGGGTTATCTCCGGGGTCGGCGGGCAATCCTTGTCCGGGATCCCCTCCTCCTCCCTTATCTCGTAGCCCCCTCTGCCTGTTCCTAACATACATTGTCTGCGGAAAGAGGGGAGGCTGGCAGCCAAGCGGATCTCTGACGGGAGGGAGTTCCACAGCTGCGGCGCAGCCACAGAGAACGCCCTTCTTATAGCGGACACCCGGGAAACCTTGAGGAGGGCGCCCCCAGCCGACCGCAGGGGCTGCGCCAGGTCCCGGAGGGTGAGGCGGTCCTGCAGATAGGTGGGGCCCAAGCCATTTAGGGCTTTAAAGGTCATAACCAACACCTTGAATTGGGCCCGGAAGCTTACCGCCAGCCAGTGCAGAAAGCGAAGCACCAGTGTGATACGCTCGTGTCGGCCCGTCACGAGACGGGCTGCCGCATTCTGCACCAACACCAAGGGTAGTCCCACGTAGAGTGTGTTGCAGTAATCCAGTCTCGAGGTAATAAAAGCATGGATGACTGTGGCCAGAACCAAGTCTGAGACGTACGGCCTAAGGCGATGCACCAGGTGTAACTGGCAAAATGCTCCCTTCGCCACAGCCGCCACCTGGGCATCCAGGTGGAGCTGTGGGTCCAGGAGCACCCCCAGACTCTGGACCTGAGAAACCAGAGGAGGACGGACCCCATCAATGATGGGGGCCACCACTCCCTCGGCCCTCCCCACAACCATCACCTCCGTCTTGTCAGAATTAAGCCTCAGGAGGCTCGCCCTCATCCAATCCCCCACAGCGGACAAACACCGAGACTACTGGGCCTGAGTTGGAGGAAAATGAGAGATATAGCTGGATGTCATCAGCATATTGATGACATCTCACTCCATACTCCCCAACATCATCTCCCAGAGGCTGCATGTACACATTGAACAAGAGAGGGGATAAGATGGAACCCTGCGGTATGCCACACGTGAGGCCCCGGGGGGGCGGGGGGGATGAAAACTTCCCCAGCACCACACGCTGGCTTCTCCCGGCCAGGAAAGAGTGGAACCATTCAAGAACAGTCCCGCAGCTGAGTCACCAACAACTCATTATCAACATTATCAAATGCAGCCGAGAGATCTAATAGGATCAGCAGGGTCGAATGACCCCGGTCCAACTCACGGGAGGCCAAGGCCACAAGCGCAGTCTCCGTGCCATAACCCGGACGAAAGCCCGACTGCGAGGGATCGAGAAAGTTAACCCGGTCCAAATGCCCCTGAAGCTGCTGAGTCACCACCCATTCAATAACCTTCCCTAAAAGGGGAAGGTTAGAGACTGGCCGATAACTGGCAAGGGCATCAACGTCCAAAGATGGTGTCTTGAACAGGGGCCTCATCACCGCCTCCTAGAGACAGCCCGGCACCCTGCCCTCCCCAAGGGAGGTGTTGACTATCCCCGCCAGCAATGGCCCCAATGTCTCCCGTCTAGCCTTAACCAGCCAGGATGGGCATGGATCTAGTTCACAACGGCTTGATCAGTTCCAAGAGCATCCCCCGCATCTGAGGGTGACACCGCCTGAAACTCATCCCATAAAACAGGACAAGAAGGGGCTTCTACTGCCTCTGACCCGTTCCCTGCTGAAAACGTCGCATCAAAACTGTGGTGAATTTGAGCGATTTTATCTGCAAAAAAATCACAGCGAGCATTTGATGGTTCTACATCCAGGCGGAGGGAGGCCGAACTGACCAGCCTCCTCACCACCCGGAATAGCTCAGCTGGGTGGGACTTAGCAGATGCAATGAGGGCAGCAAAGAAAACCTTCTTTGCTGTCCACACCGCAACGGCATAGGTGCGAAACAGACACTATGCCGCAACCGGTCATCTTCAGTACTGTCGCTCTAACCACCACCCTTCTTGCTTCATCCACTGCAGCTCCCCAGTATACCACGGGGAGCTGCGTTGTTGGCAATTCGGGAGCAGACACCTGGGAGCCACACAATTAATGGCCTTCGTTAGCACAATATTCCACCTGGACACGAGGTCATCGAGGTCAGAGGAAACATCCCCTAGAGCTATCTGAAACCTTTCTGGAACCTAAGAAGAAATATTTTGGGGCTTGCTTTCTTCAGCCAAGATTCTAGTCAAAACCCATTAACTAATTGGGAGCTCCTTTCCCTTGGCAAACAGGAAAGATTTAAAGCAGTTCTAACACACTTATTTTAAATGTAGTTGCTGCCTCCCAGAAAGATTGTGCTTCCCTCAGCTTTAGCTAGCCCTCTCCCTTCTGAAGGAACATCATTTGGAGCAGCAATTGGTTCCAGATGAAATGCTTTTTGCTTTCTACTCTTTTATTAACTCTTTCTCTATTACTTGGGTTTCTGGGCTAGTTTTAGTTGAGTTCAGATTTAGTTTCACTAAGCACATATGGTATTTTTATCCAACTATTTTGAAACTAATTAAGTATTCACCTGTCTAATTGTTATACTCTAGGTACATTTACTTATGTTCCAGGTAAATTCATTTTAGAAGTCACATCACCACCGAGTTACACTGTGTAAACAGATTTTTTTTTACTACTTCTGTGTAACATAGGATCAGTTTATTTCTTGGTGACAAAAGGCTGGATCTTCCTCCATTTTGAACAATCTTCCATTAAAGTCAAAGGGAATTTTTCTGTTGACTTCAATGAGTGCAGGATTGCAGCTTCAGTGACAAAGCTACTACAGACTTCATTTGAATAAGCAGTAGAGCCAAAGCCCTTTTTTAAGGTCTTACGGCACAATCTTCTTGAGTGGATGTTAGCACTTAGCACAGTAATAAGCCCCATTGAAATGAATGGGACTTGCACCCACACTGCAGTAGCATCCACTGTCCAATGACAGGATTGTGCTATAAATTGAAAGAGTAGCCTATCCCCAATGTTTTCTCTATTTGTCTTATAATTTTCTACAGTCACAGCGATACAAAACCATTAAGGCCCTAATCATATAAATTAAGCAAGTGCTTAAAATTACTTTCAAAACTACACACAAGAGGAAAATACCCATGTAAATCTTTGCAGGACTGGGATTAAGAGGTGTAGTAGGATTCCCAACCTCAGTTGAAAAACATGACAGTGCTCCCATCCTCCTGCAACATGATTTTTAAAAAGAGTTCTGAGTCTAGAGGTTGAATTTCTAGTTTTCTACTGCAACAAAGGGTGCTTTCAAATATGACAGGTCTCACCACCACCACAGACTTCTCTGGGCAGTGTTGGAAGCCATCACTCTGGCTGGGACTTGGCCTGGCCACTGAACAACTGTTACAGTAGCCAGGCTGGGGCTGATGCACATCCCTGCCCCCACGCTGCATGGAGCAGCCCCTGCTGTCACTGTGACCACAGTAGGTAAAGCAGCCATTCTAACGTGACATCACGCTTTACACCCGGTTAGGCAGCCATCCTCTGGGTGGTGTTGGCACTTGGCCCAGAAATGGCCCAGGCTAACATCTGGTGGTGGTTTCTGCCATTACGATAGCCTGCATTTCCACACGGGTCAAAGCGTGGAAACATGAGCTATCGTAACATCTGAAAACACCCNCCTACCTCACCCAGTGCCCCCTTGTCCTGCCTCCCCCCCGACTCCATTGTCCTGGATCCCCCTGCCCCACCCAGTGCCCCCTTCCCTGCCCACCCCGGAATCCTCCTCCTCCCTGCCCACTCCTCCTGATCTGGGAAGTGCCCCCTAGGCTCACTGGCACTGGCGGCTTTGCCGCCGGGAGGGGGCTCTCCACAGATCTCTACCACCCAGGGCCCCACTTTTCCTAAGGCCGGCCCTGGTAGCTCTCACAGACCCCAGGGCATCCACCGCATTGGCTGGCATCACTTCCTGAAACTCCCCACACAAAGCTGGACCAGATGGGGCACAGTTGTGGCACATGAACATTATGTTTCTGACACTGTAGGCAAAAAAGTGTATTTGCATTCTTTTGTTTCTTCCTACTACCTTTGTCAGAAGCTGAGATTTGTGGTGGTATTTAATTATTTTTTTAAATAGCAAAGACAAAAGTCATTCAGAAACTGGGGCAGTTTTCCAGCACTATGGGAATAGGGAATAAAAAGGTTGGGGGGGGAAATCACTGATGGGCTACACAGCTTCTGCCATTGGAGCGGCTGACTTTCTCTTGATGGAGCCTTGAGAGCAGTGGTGGCTCGTTATTTATTATTAAGTATTTACATAGCACCAGCAAGGTACCTGGCACTGTGCAACCATTATTTTGAGGCCAAGTAGCTACTAATGGAGCACATTGCAACAGCAAATCCTATTTCATTAGCCCTTATAAACAAGTTCCTAGAGTTGACTCAGACCAGGCCCAAGCAGGACAGAAACAAGAGCTCTAATGCTGCTCAGGCACTCCCAACGAACACTGGGCAGGATTACTGTACCCGCTGCAGACAGCTCCTGGTAACACAGGCTTGTTGTAGCTGGTGGAATGAGGCTACTCTGAACTAGCCCAGGTGTATGGGACTGTGTTGGGTGTTGCCACTCCCCAACAACTGGAGTCACCAGATGTCCCTTATTCTAACAAATCCCCCTTATTTTAAGGGATCATCTTTATTTCAGATCCTTATGGCTCCATGGAACACAATTTATGCCCCTCACTAGGTGCACCACTGGTCCATGGAACACAGCAAGCATCCTTTATTTCAGTATCTCTCAGTAGAGTCCCTCACTTTTGAACTTGCAACCCTACTGCTAGCAACGCTTTATCCTGAGTCGCCTCGGTTTGAACATGCCCCCTGGCTTGAAAGCTTCTCCCTGGCTAGTGGGGAGCCTCTCTCAGGCCCACCCCACCCCTCCCCTCCTAGAGGCCAATACTGCCGTTCTTGACAGAGCCAGAGCAGGGTCCGGACTCTGCTTGGGAATCTGCATCCTGATTCTCTCCCCCAGAGCTAACTCCATTCTCAATGCTGCCTGCAGCAAAACGCCCACACCATAAAATGGAACCCAAGTTGTCAGTCACCCTCACTGAGGCTACAGACACCGCGAATCCCAGCGTGCCACGCGGCAGACCGAGGCCACAAATCCCAGCCTGCAACAGAGCCCACAACTCTCCCTTGCTTCAGCCAGCGAAGCTTATCAGTTCGAAGCGTTGCATACTGGGACGCGTAGTCTCCGCCAGTCACGCTCCCCGCCCTTGCCTAACGTTGGAGGCTGGGGTCGGGGTCTATGGGCGAGCGCGCTAGTTTGCTTTGGCTGCTATCCCGTACCGTAGTGGGGGGTGGAGGGGGTACGGAGGCGGAGTCATGCAGGGAATGCTGCTCTTGAAGCTGGTACCGACTCTCCGCTTCCTCGCAGCGCCAGCCGCCCTGAGACAGCGCGCTCTTCCTCTGGCCGCTATGGCGCTGCGCGAGCGCTCCCCCCCAGGTGCCCAGGAAGCGGGAGGAGGTGGTGGCAGCGGAGACCCTCCCCCTCGAACGAGCGTGTCACTGGAACAGCAGCCTGAGCTGGGTGAGGCGACACCCCGACCCCTCCCGCCACCGAGAAGAGAGACGGGGGGAGGAGCCTCCCTTGCCCTTGCTATGCAAACACCCCCCCCGCCCTTCCCCTCAGCAACCGTAGTCAAGGGGTGTGGGGCGCTGCCCCCGCTGTACACGGGGTTTGTGTGTGGTTTTTTTTTTGCTCCTCCCGAGAAGTAAGGTTTGTTTCTTAGTCCGAAGAAGTTGTCTCTATGTTGTTACGGAGTATGCGCCTTCCTTGTTCCAGTATCGTAGCTACGGGCCTGGCCCCGGCTCAGGCTCCACCCCTGTCCTGCACAGCCCCAGCCACAAATACTGAAACAGTAGGACTCACCCACTCCTCCCTCCCGTGAAAACTTGAAAAATAATGTTGGGGGCCTTGCTCCCCCCCCCCCTTCTCATATCTGCGATTCTGCTACCTCATTGCAGAGCTTTTCTCTGGAACCAGGACATTTAATAGATAAGTAAATATTTCTGGGGAAAGGGGTGATTTTGCATCTTTTCTCACTGGTGGTATAAACTAAGTGAGCTTATGCTGCAGATGGACTGAGGATGCAGCAGCCTGCTCCCTGCTTGTTATGCAAATTGAGTGTTGCACCGTGTGCAGGAAATGGAGAGCTCCCATTGCCTTGGCACTACCTTTATTTGAAATGCAAGAAAGTGTTTTCAGGGCTGGAAACACACTTGTGGTTTTTGTTTTGTTTTTAAACACTTGAAATACGTGATACTTCAAAAAATAATCATCAGAAATTGTCATGATTTTATCATGAGTCTCATGCTTCCAGGCTTTTAGAAACAGCTGTGAATGGAGACTGATTATTCTCATGAAAATTGACAATCCTGCAGGCCCCGTGTCCTCCATTCAATCCTAAAGGGTTATCTGTTATCTCCTCCGCTGACTTTGGTTATCTTCCAGGCCAAACTATTATAGTAATTCACAAACCACCCATTTTGTACCACTCCCTGCTTCAACTGGTGACATAACAGTTGCTCAGCTGGGTCCTNCCATGTAAATCTTTGCAGGACTGGGATTAAGAGGTGTAGTAGGATTCCCAACCTCAGTTGAAAAACATGACAGTGCTCCCATCCTCCTGCAACATGATTTTTAAAAAGAGTTCTGAGTCTAGAGGTTGAATTTCTAGTTTTCTACTGCAACAAAGGGTGCTTTCAAATATGACAGGTCTCACCACCACCACAGACTTCTCTGGGCAGTGTTGGAAGCCATCACTCTGGCTGGGACTTGGCCTGGCCACTGAACAACTGTTACAGTAGCCAGGCTGGGGCTGATGCACATCCCTGCCCCCACGCTGCATGGAGCAGCCCCTGCTGTCACTGTGACCACAGTAGGTAAAGCAGCCATTCTAACGTGACATCACGCTTTACACCCGGTTAGGCAGCCATCCTCTGGGTGGTGTTGGCACTTGGCCCAGAAATGGCCCAGGCTAACATCTGGTGGTGGTTTCTGCCATTACGATAGCCTGCATTTCCACACGGGTCAAAGCGTGGAAACATGAGCTATCGTAACATCTGAAAACACCCCATGAGGGCTAGCAACTTTTTTAAACACTAGCCAAGACAGGATTTCCATGATTTTATCATGTCTTACAATTTTAGGAAACCTCCACAGTAATACAACTTGTGATAAAATCACAAGAACTGATAGCCATGAATGTATACCCAAGAATGTACACCCAAGTCACCAACGTTAAGAAACAATAAACATGTTTTCATCCAGGTAACCAGTTATTTGCCAATAGGTGTGATGATCCTCATTGTACTGGAGATAATGGCAAAGCTCCCATCAACTTCAATGGAGTGAGGATTGCATCCTAAGGCTGAAGCCCAACATACCCTGCTACAAGTTACATCTCCCAACAGCTTTATAACAGAACATTCCAACACATTCTTTCTTCATAAACATAGCTGCCCGATCTGCTCCACCAGTGCAACCCCTGTTGAAGTGAATTGTACTGCCCATCTACAGGTCTAACTTTTAGGAATACCACATCATTTGAATCTATTGCTACAGTGGTGAAGCATCTCAGTACCGAAGCCACATCCTCCACTCACTGAAGTCAGTGGCTCAGCTCCCATTAGCTTTAATGGATGGAGGAATGCACCTTAAATGCAGAAGAGGACAAGATAGATTTTATTCCATCAAGTGGAAATGTACAATCAAATCAGTTGCAGTGCCTTTCTGGTTCTTCAATGTGATCTCTCATCTAGCTTATGTTTAATATACGGGAGCATACATGCAGGTTTGACACTTGACCACCGGTTGTGTTCCAGGTACCCTTCAAAGTTACACACACAAAAACCCAGCTCACTTAAATGGTATTTGTGGCTTCTCAATAGCTACCACACACTACCTCTGTCAAATTTTAGGGCGTGGCCCAGATGTCAGCTTCTTTCTCAAAGGGTAGTAACAGGTTAATATTTCCTAAAGGTATGACTTATTCTGGTAAATTAATAATCACCCCACTCTAAAAAAGACTATATAAACTCGACCCAAAAGGTGAGAACGAGAGAAGCAGACAGAGATTCTATAGTTTATTTATTTAAAACTCTTATACCCCACCCTCTCCGACCACAGGCGGTTCGGGGTGGCTCACAATAAAACAAAATAACAATAATAATTTAATTAAAATACAACAATCTAAAATCTCCCCATCCATCCCTCCCACAAATGCCTGGTGGAACAGCCAGGTTTTACAAGCCCGATGAAAAGTCAACAGGTCTGGGGCTAGGTGAGCCTCCTCCAGGAGGGAGTTCCACAGCCAAGGTGCGGCCACCGAGAACACCATCTCAATAAGTGGCCCCTTGATTTACTTGGGGGACCTCCAAGAAGGCACGCCCAGCAGACCGCAGGGGCCGATCCAGGACCTGGGGTGGCGGTGGGGTGGTCCCGCAGATAGGTCGGGCCAAGGCCATGTAAGGCTTTAAAGGTGAGAACCAACAACCTGAATTAGGCCCAGAAGAAGATAGGCAGCCAGTGCAGACAACAGAACACTGGCGTAATGTACTCCCAGCAACCTGACCCAGTAAGGAGCTGGGCCACCACATTCTGCATCAGCTGCAGCCTCTGGACCGTCACCAAGGGTAGCCCACGAAGAGCACGTTGCAGTAGTCCAGTCTCAAGGTAACAAAAACATGAATGATGGTGGCCAGGTTGGAGTCTGAGATATAAAGTCGAAGTCGCCGAACCAGATGTAACTGATGGAAAGCCCCCTTCTCCACCTGGCTATCCAAGCGGAGCCGGGAATTCAGGAGCACCCCTAGACTCCGCACCTGGGAGACCAGCAGGGGACAAACCCATCAATGACGGGGGAAATCACATCTGCTGCTCTCCCCACCAACATTACCTCTGTCTTGTCAGGATTCAGCTTGTCAGCTCTGCCTCATCCAGTCCCCCACAGCTGTCAAACACTGGGAAAGCACAGAGACTGCCAGGCCTGTGTCCGATGAAAATGAGAGGTACAGCTGAGTGTCATCAGCATATTAATGACATCTCACTCCGAACCACCTCACGACCTTGCCTAATGGCTCCATGTACACGTTAAACAAGAGTGGGGACAGAATAGAACCTTGTGGGACACCACACGAGAGGTCACAGGGGGAAGATGACTTATCCCCCAGTACCACTTGTTGGGTCCTACCGGCCAGGTAGGAACGGAACCACTGTAGAACCGTCCCACCCAATCCTGCCCAGTCCCACAAGCAAGTCACCAACAGCTCATGATCAACCGTGTCAAAAGCTGCTGAAAGATCTAATAGGACCAGTAAGGTCAACCTCCTGGTGCAGGTCATTTATCAAGGTCACCAATGTAGTCTCAGTGCCATACCCTGGGCGAAAGTCAGACCGGGAGGGATCTAGAAAGCTGAACTGGCAAGCGAATTGTCAGTTTATTTATTTATTTTAAACGTTTATTAGTCGCCCCATATGCCTGCAGCATCCCGGGGCGACATACAATTCAGTAAAAACATTCATATAAATAAAAACAATTTTTAAAAACAACACACAATTTAAAACCTCAAGACAGGGTTAGGAAAAATAAATAAAAATAGAAATAAGGGTAGGGAAGAGCTAAAAACCCTAACCCCCCTCCCCAAAGGCCTGGGCAAAAAGTCAGGTTTTACAAGCCCACCAGAATGTTAAAAGGCTTGGGGCCAGGTGAGCTTCCTCCGGGAGGGAATTCCAAAGACGTGGCCTGGCCACCGAGAATGCCCTCTCCATTGTAACCCCCTGCTTGACACGGGGGACCTCGAAGAAGGCACCCCCAGCAGACCAAAGGAGCCGCTCTGTGGCGTGGAGGTCCCTGAGGTACAAAGGGTCGAGACCGTGAAGAGCCTTATAGATCAATACCAATACCTTGAACCTGGCTCAGCACACTATTGGCAACAAGTGCAGAGTCCGGAGCACAGGTGTTATATGCTCCCGACGACCCGTCCCCATCAGGAGCTGGGCCGCTGCATTCTGCACTAGCTGCAGCCTCTGAACCAGGAACAAGGCAGCCCCACGTAGAGCGCATTGCAGTAGTCCAGCCTCGAGGTGATGAAAGCATGGATGAGGGAGGCCAGGTCTGGCCCAGAGACGTACGGGCCAGACCTGCACCAGATATAACTGACGGAAGGTGGCCCTTGCCACCACCTCCACCTGTCAATCCAGGCGAAGATCTGAGTCCAATATCATCCTCAGACTCTGAACCTGCTGAGCTATAGGAGGGTGACCCCCCACCCAAATCAGGGGGCCGACACCTCCCTCGCTCTCCCCACTACCGTCACCTCCGTCTATCGGGGCTGATCTTCAGTCTGCTCTGCCACATCCACTCCGCCAGCCTCCAGACACTGGGATAGCAACAAGACAGCAGGGTTTGGGCCAGCTGAAAACGAGAGGTACAGCTGAGTATCATCAGCATATTGGTGACATCGCACCCTGAACCCTCTCACAACCTCCCCCAAGGGCTGCATATATACATTAAATAGTAACGGAGATAGGATGGAACCCTGCAGAACAAGGTGTGAGGGCAAGATGTTTCAGCTCCCAGCACCACCCACTGGCTTCTCCCTGAGGAATGAGCGGAACCATTCAAGAACAGTCCCGTCCAAACCCCACAGGTCACGCAGCCATCTCAACAGCAGCCCATGGTCCACGGTATCAAAAGCGGCCGAGAAATCTAGTAGGATAAGAAATGTAGAACATCCTGCATCCGTCTCCCAGCGGAGATCGTCGACCAAGGCCACCAACACTGTCTCAGTGCCATAGCCAGGACGGAACCCTGATTGAAAAGGGTCTAGGAAACCGATGCTGTCTAGATGTGCCTGGAGCTGGATTGCCACTGCCTGCTCAATAACCTTCCCTAAAAAGGGAAGGTTAGAGACAGGTCGGTAGCTGGCAAGTGCATCCACATCCAATTATGGTTTCTTCAGCAAGGGGCGCACCACAGCCTCCTTGAGGCTAGGCGACAACCTCCCCTGCTGCAGGGACACGTTAACCACTCTCGCCAGCACCGTCCCCAATGTCTCCCTGGAGGCTTTCACCAGCCAGGACAGACAAGGATCAAGTTTACAACTGGTGGCTCTCAGGGCCGGCCTTACCGTGGGGCGGACCGGCGCGGCCGCCCAGGGCCCCACAGTTGCGGGCTTGGTTTCGGGCAGACGGTTGTACTTTTGAAAAAAAAATGTTAAAAGTGGTCGGGTCGGGTCCGGCCGGGTTGGGGGAGGGTGTTAGGGTCCCAGCCCCACTTCTGACAGCGGCGGCAGCAAATCAGTGAGTCAGCTCACTGACACACACTGGCTCGGCCCTCGGCTCCGGCCCCACCCCGCCCATCGCAGGGACCACCTCACCTCACCTCCACTCCACTCCAGCGGCGGCGCTCCGAGCTCGCCACTGCCACGTGTGCCCGTGATCTCTTCCCACGCCCCGCCGAGGCCAGCCCAGGGAAGCCTTAGCCTTCAGCCTGAAGTCGCCACCGGCGCAGGGATCATGGCAGGGCCCGGCCGGCCGCTCCTGGGTCAGCCCCTCGGTCCTGGGGGCCCCGGCCATCCTCGGAGCCGTCCTGCTGCACTGCCTGCCTCAGCCAGACCCAGAGTAAGCGCCGCCTGGGGCAGCTGAGAGCTACCGCCGAGCCCAGGATCCCCCTACCTCTCCAGTGCCCCCTTTCCCCCTGCCAACTCCATTGCCCCTGCCCACCCCAGGATTCTCCTACCTCACCCAGTGCCCCCTTGTCCTGCCTCCCCCCCGACTCCATTGCCCTGGATCCCCCTGCCCCACCCAGTGCCCCCTTCCCTGCCCACCCCGGAATCCTCCTCCTCCCTGCCCACTCCTCCTGATCTGGGAAGTGCCCCCTAGGCTCACTGGCACTGGCGGCTTTGCCGCCGGGAGGGGGCTCCCCACAGATCTCTACCACCCAGGGCCCCACTTTTCCTAAGGCCGGCCCTGGTAGCTCTCACAGACCCCAGGGCATCCACCGCATTGGCTGGCATCACTTCCTGAAACTCCCCACACAAAGCTGGACCAGATGGGACACAGTTGTGGCACATGAACATTATGTTTCTGACACTGTAGGCAAAAAAGTGTATTTGCATTCTTTTGTTTCTTCCTACTACCTTTGTCAGAAGCTGAGATTTGTGGTGGTATTTAATTATTTTTTTAAATAGCAAACACAAAAGTCATTCAGAAACTGGGGCAGTTTTCCAGCACTATGGGAATAGGGAATAAAAAGGTTGGGGGAAAAAATCACTGATGGGCTACACAGCTTCTGCCATCGGAGCGGCTGACTTTCTCTTGATGGAGCCTTGAGAGCAGTGGTGGCTCGTTATTTATTATTAAGCATTTACATAGCACCAGCAAGGTACCTGGCACTGTGCAACCATTATTTTGAGACCAAGTAGCTACTAATGGAGCACATTGCCAACAGCAAATCCTATTCCATTAGCCCTTATAAACAAGTTCCTAGAGTTGACTCAGACCAGGCCCAAGCAGGACAGAAACAAGAGCTCTAATGCTGCTCAGGCACTCCCAACGAACACTGGGCAGGATTACTGTACCCGCTGCAGACAGCTCCTGGTAACACAGGCTTGTTGTAGCTGGTGGAATGAGGCTACTCTGAACTAGCCCAGGTGTATGGGACTGTGTTGGGTGTTGCCACTCCCCAACAACTGGAGTCACCAGATGTCCCTTATTCTAACAAATCCCCCTTATTTTAAGGGATCATCTTTATTTCAGATCCATATGGCTCCATGGAACACAATTTATGCCCCTCACTAGGTGCACCACTGGTCCATGGAACACAGCAAGCATCCTTTATTTCAGTATCTCTCAGTAGAGTCCCTCACTTTTGAACTGGCAACCCTACTGCTAGCAACGCTTTATCCTGAGTCGCCTCGGTTTGAACATGCCCCCTGGCTTGAAAGCTTCTCCCTGGCTAGTGGGGAGCCTCTCTCAGGCCCACCCCTCCCCTCCTAGAGGCCAATACTGCCGTTCTTGACAGAGCCAGAGCAGGGTCCGGACTCTGCTTGGGAATCTGCATCCTGATTCTCTCCCCCAGAGCTAACTCCATTCTCAATGCTGCCTGCAGCAAAACGCCCACACCATAAAATGGAACCCAAGTTGTCAGTCACCCTCACTGAGGCTACAGACACCGCGAATCCCAGCGTGCCACGCGGCAGACCGAGGCCACAAATCCCAGCCTGCAACAGAGCCCACAACTCTCCCTTGCTTCAGCCAGCGAAGCTTATCAGTTCGAAGCGTTGCATACTGGGACGCGTAGTCTCCGCCAGTCACGCTCCCCCGCCCTGCCTAACGTTGGAGGCTGGGGTCGGGATCCATGGGCGAGCGCGCTAGTTTGCTTTGGCTGCTATCCCGTACCGTAGTGGGGGGTGGAGGGGGTACGGAGGCGGAGTCATGCAGGGAATGCTGCTCTTGAAGCTGGTACCGACTCTCCGCTTCCTCGCAGCGCCAGCCGCCCTGAGACAGCGCGCTCTTCCTCTGGCCGCTATGGCGCTGCGCGAGCGCTCCCCCCCAGGTGCCCAGGAAGCGGGAGGAGGTGGTGGCAGCGGAGACCCTTCCCCTCGAACGAGCGTGTCACTGGAACAGCAGCCTGAGCTGGGTGAGGCGACACCCCGACCCCTCCCGCCACCGAGAAGAGAGACGGGGGGAGGAGCCTCCCTTGCCCTTGCTATGCAAACACCCCCCCCGCCCTTCCCCTCAGCAACCGTAGTCAAGGGGTGTGGGGCGCTGCCCCCGCTGTACACGGGGTTTGTGTGTGGTTTTTTTTTTGCTCCTCCCGAGAAGTAAGGTTTGTTTCTTAGTCCGAAGAAGTTGTCTCTATGTTGTTACGGAGTATGCGCCTTCCTTGTTCCAGTATCGTAGCTACGGGCCTGGCCCCGGCTCAGGCTCCACCCCTGTCCTGCACGCCACAAATACTGAAACAGTAGGACTCACCCACTCCTCCCTCCCGTGAAAACTTGAAAAATAATGTTGGGGGCCTTGCTCCCCCCCCTTCTCATATCTGAGATTCTGCTACCTCATGCAGAGCTTTTCTCTGGAACCAGGACATTTACTAGATAAGTAAATATTTCTGGGGAAAGGGGTGATTTTGCATCTTTTCTCACTGGTGGTATAAACTAAGTGAGCTTATGCTGCAGATGGACTGAGGATGCAGCAGCCTGCTCCCTGCTTGTTATGCAAATTGAGTGTTGCACCGTGTGCAGGAAATGGAGAGCTCCCATTGCCTTGGCACTACCTTTATTTGAAATGCAAGAAAGTGTTTTCAGGGCTGGAAACACACTTGTGGTTTTTGTTTTGTTTTTAAACACTTGAAATACGTGATACTTCAAAAAATAATCATCAGAAATTGTCATGATTTTATCATGAGTCTCATGCTTCCAGGCTTTTAGAAACAGCTGTGAATGGAGACTGATTATTCTCATGAAAATTGACAATCCTGCAGGCCCCGTGTCCTCCATCCAATCCTAAAGGGTTATCTGTCATCTCCTCCGCTGACTTTGGTTATCTTCCAGGCCAAACTATTATAGTAATTCACAAACCACCCATTTTGTACCACTCCCTGCTTCAACTGGTGACATAACAGTTGCTCAGCTGGGTCCTGATATGTTTTTACAGCTTTTTCAGAATAGCCTGTTCCATCTGACAGTCCTAGACAATGGTGTGCATATCAGTACATATGCTGAACAACATGAGTGCTGACATTTAACAGTCCTCCTTCCAGTACAAACCGCTTATGACAACATGACTTTTCCATGATTGACTACGGCTGTAGCTAGTCATTGTGGGTATGGACCTGTCCCTTTATCATATTCAGGGACCTGCGTTTGCTGCATTTTCCCCATTGCTACCAATAGGGAAAACGCAGTGAGCAGTGCACAAGTCTCTGGTCATATTTTACCAGACTAAAGCATCCTTGTTTCTCTCTCTCCCCAAATAAAAAGGGAGGGATTGAAATACAGCGTGTAGGTGCTCATGTTTCTTTGTATTATTAGTGGTACCTGCCCAACACCCAAGAGAGCCCAGTTTTGCTAGGCACTGAATAAGCATGTAGAAGTAGATAAACTTTACCCTAAAAGGTGTGCAATGTTGGTAGACTACTACTTTTATTTAATCTGTTTGCAACCCATTTAGGAGTAGGGATACAAACAAACATGACAGTGACCTGCTGTGGCCATCTTTTCCCTGCTGTGGTCTGCAGGTCACTGTCACATTTGTGCTTGGGCCCCCAGATGCTTGCTTGGACTGACCCCAGGTGTTTTGGCAGCTAGCCCAGGCTGTTACTCGACAAAGTGCTGAAGTCATAGCCTGGGTTCCCCTGGCGTCAGTTCAAGGCAAAGCAGGTTAGAACATATGTTCTGACCTGCTGTGACCTGTCCCACAGGTGGGGGTGCCATGCCGGTCTGTGACTGGCTGCCATGGCTGGCTGTCATGGTAGGGATGGGGCTAGGGACGGGGCTAGGAAGGCTACCTGGCCAAGGTCACGTGTGGTCTGTTCCCCAATCCAATCCCAGTCGTGTCAGTGGCATGGGGGCAACATGACATTGCTAGGGTCACCTCTGTCACTTCTGTTTTTACCCATGGTTGTATCTGCCTACCAATCCAAGCAATATGACACCATGCGTCCTAAGACTATCTGGCTGCCTATCACATCCTGCAATATTTCAGTGAAGGTCAGAGTGTGCACATGACACTTGCAGACCAGCATGTGGGGCAACTATCTTTGGTGTCAGGAACACAGCTGGATGGAAGGAGGACCATATAAGTAATTTCCATATGCACAGTCAAGAACTAAATTAAGCACAAATATGCTGCCACCCATTCCAGATTGACAGACAACCTTAAATGTGAGAGACACAATCTTGTTTGTTTTTCAGAAGCTCCCAAACAAATTCCTGTCCTTTGTCGATTGAGAAGTTCAAGGCTTCTTAGATCACAGTTTGTCCAATAAAGAACTCTGTTTGCTGGTTAGTATATGGCTTTTATAGGCAGTCCTAGCATAGGAATTCTCAACTACATACGCACCTAAATACGTACACCAAATGACTGAGGGAGGTGGCTTGTAAAACAGGCATAGTGGCTGTGTGCTTTAAAAGGCCTGTTCACTTTATTACAAGGCATTATAATATGCTTACGGTACAGCAAGGTTTGTTGGCAAGGACAAAGTTGTTCGTTGTCTCAGTTTAACAATGAATTAATATAGTGCTGAATTAACCAGATATACAGGAACTGCATAAGTAGTATGATCTTCTAGAAGGAATATTGCTAGCACATAGCAGTTAATAGAAAAATCCAAAATCACTTCAATGGGACGTGTACCTATGCTAACTGCTAGTGCAAACACTAGTCTCAGAGAGGCTTGAGCCCTTGAAATAAGTCATACGGAGGCTGCTTTCTGATGTTACGTGTTGGTGGTGGGGGACTTGCACAATTGTGACTCTAATTGCAGGGACCTGCACGTTACTGGGTCCCCAAATAGAGCCTTTACAAGGATGCATGTTCTCATGTGATAAAAGGGAATTAGTGCATTCTCACAGGTGCTAATCCCTGCAATTACAGAGCTGCAGTTGTGCAAGTTCTCTCCCCTGCCCCCTCCCCCGTTATATCAGAAAGCAGCCTCAATTACAAACCTTGTGTAAGGTGTTTTGTTTTTTTTAAAATGGTATTAATTGGGAGTGTAGTTTAGAAGTGAAAAGTAGAGAGAAAAAAGTGAAGACTGATACAAGGAATTGCTTCAAAACCAACACACACCCCAATCATAGTTTATACCTAGGACACAAAGAGACCTGAATATATATAAACTAATACCATATTAGGCCACTATTACCACAGTCCTCTGGCATTCAAGCGGATAGGACTTGTACTTTCACTAAAGGCTAGTGCTGGCACTAAACAGCCACAGGATTGGGTTGCAAGACTACAACCTACTGGTACAATAGAGGCCAATCAAAAAATGTATCTTTACTGCAGGGATGCAGTTCTCTCTGGGAAACCCGGCTCAGGCTAGAAATTTGAGTTCAAGCCTGATGGGGCCAGGTGGCTCCATCCTCACCATGAAGTGCTGTGATCTAACAGCTCTCCAACAATCTGGAATCTACCTCCAGAGGCTGTAGTAAAGGGCCAGTACTATAACAGAGTTTAAAAGAGGTTCGGACAAGTTTCTAGAAGATAGGTCTATTAGCAGCTATTAAGCAGACTGGATCAGGGAACATGATGTGAGCTGGGGGAAAACTTCCCAAGCCTTCTCCCAAGCCATGGTCAGAGGCAGGATACTGGGCTAGAGGGACCATTGGTCTGTCCCACTATGGCACTTATGATGTTCCATAAGGGGTGGCGATATATCAGAAAAGATGCTGGGCTAAGGTATTTCACTGTAATGTCATGGTGCTCCATGGGATACAGTACCTCATGCAGCTGCAGTGCTCAGGTAGACAGTCTAACCTTGGATTAGTCGCATCCTGTTGGGCTTGGGTTGGGTTGCAAATACAGTCAACAAACAAAAGGCAGTCAGAGTTTAAATATTGTGGTTGGTGCTCCTGTTTGTCAAGTAATGGTGCCTATGCTATTATACGTGTTACTCTGCATATCAATTTTGGGTAATTTCCAGAGGAACAATGTACCTCACTTTAGGTGTAAACAGACAGATGGCAGCTCCAGATGTGACCCCACTTCACCTCTGGGCTGGCAGGTCTATCTGAAAGCAGGCACCAGAGGGTGAAGCGGAACATCCCAGAGCACAGCCAGCAGAGCAGACTGCCCAAACCCAGGACACTAGCCTGGAGCGGAGCTGCTTCCGTCTGCTCGGTGGACCCATGCTGCAGCTCCGCTCCTGTCCAGCTGTTGCCCTGGTAACACAGTAGAGTTGCAGGCACCATCCTAGAGTGTTGGGAGTAGAACTGAAACTCTGTCCTTGGAAAACTTCAGAATTCGCTGGGGATTCTGGTCCCTAATTCAAAATTTCTAAGTTCTGAAGTATCAAGGCCAGTCCCTGGAACACTTTGGAAGACTTCACAAACATCTGTCAAATACTGGTGCCATTGCATGCATGGCTGGAGTGATCCAGACAGTTGACCCTAGCTTCTCAGAACTAGAAAACAAGAATGAGTGCCATATTTGGTAAGGGGGGCATTGGAGGGTGTAGCAGGGGGTCTTCCCTTGGGAACTGGGGAATTAGCTCACCCTGCTGCCACACCTATTCAGCCCTTAACCAGGCTGTCTCAGGTCACAGTCAACACTCCATAGTCCATATGGGAGTCTCCTTATTCAGTCCCTTAATATTCCTGGGCTGCCGGTTCGCTTACCCACCTCCACCCCGTAGGCCCAGCAGTCTCACCAACCACATCCCCAGTACAAGTCCCCTCAGTCTACGGGATCCAGGCCAGCAAGGCCCTGGCTCTCTACAATCCTTCCCAGGCAGGAGACACCTTTCTTGGCAATAGCCATCCTCAGTACCTGGGTCCCAGGCTTTCCTTCTGGTTCACCTTCTCTTCAGTACCTTGAAGAGCATAGAGTGGGAAGGGTCAGCTGTAGGCTTTTCCCCAGCAAAGGCCTAGAAGTTGTTACCTCCTTGGCTTCTAGACAGAGACTGCCTTGTTGGCAGGCTTGCCTGTCTTATACTAGCAGAGTGGGTGTGGCCAGGCTTCCACTCCTCAGCCTTAAAGGGCCAGTGTACTGCCCACTCTGTCTCTTGGGCTCTCAGCCTGTTTCCTCCACAGGCCGATCTTACACCATGGACTGGTTTCCCCCACGCCCATGCACATGTTCCCAGTCCACTGGCTGGCACCCACAGCCCCCTCCTTAAAGGGGCAATAGCCCCGCAGGACTGCTCCCTGCTACAGAGGGGACAGTTGAGTGATGGAGAAGCCACAGGACAGATTTTTGACTGGTTGGCAAGGGCCAGATAAAAGTGGCTGTACAGCCATTTCCCACCATTCTCTTTGGTGAATTTGGCTGTGTGCTACACTGCTGATCTGTAAGTAATTGGCTTGTGGGGAGGGGTGTCTGGCCTGGCTTGATATGGCCTGTCCATAGGGGCAATGCTGGGGGACAGGGGTTATGTTTCCATCCACCATGCCAAGACTTTTAAAAAAAAAAAATGGGTGCCACACTGCTGCCTGTGGCTTGGCACCATGAGGCAGAGGGATCTCTGCCTGGCTCCACTACCCCTTGCCTAGGCTGTTCAAGTTACCAGTGCCACGCCAATGTCATGCCTCTTTTAAAAATAAGTGGGTGCCACTGCTCTTTGCATTGCTTGGCACCATGTGGCCAGAGGGATCTCTCTGCATGACTCCACTTTGCCTTGCCTGGGCTGTTGAAGTTACCAGTGCCACACCAATGCCATGCCTTTTTTAAAAAAATAAGCAGGTACCCCTGGATGTGTATGTGAATGTCTTCTTTCTTTCCTGTGGGTGTTATAATTATGTCTGCTAGACTGGCTTTTGGTTGGATTTCTGCATGTGGTTGCCCTTTTGTGGGGTTGTTGTCTTGAGCGATTGTCCCACTTTTGCTAGTTTGTTTCTGTGGACACTGCTTTGGCTGTGGGTTCAAGAACTTTGCCAAGATGTGACCAGCTGGGGTGCACTGGGGATACGTTCTGTCTGGTTAATTTATGGTGTGTGGGAAGGGGGCTTGCCTTGCATAGGAGGGCACAATGAGAGGTGTATGTCTGGTTTCTTCTTGTTCGTGTTTGTTATGGCAGCTGGGCTGGCATAATTATTTTAAAGTGGGTGCACTACTGATGGTGGGCCATGCTGTGGGTACTGCTGGCTTATTTTTGGCTTTTTGAAGTTGCACTTTTGGGGTTTGTCTTCTTGAGATTGTCTCACTTTTGCTGGTCTGCTTTTCTGGGCACTGCTTTGGCTGTGGCCTGGATTCAAGAAATTTGACAAGATGTGACCATCTGGGGCACACTGGGGGAATACTTGCTTTCTGGTTCCTTAATGTACGGTGTGTGGGGATGGGGCTTGCCTTGCATAGATGGGCATAATGGAGACTTTGTGGGGGGGGCATGAGATCCGACATTCTGAGTTCCGGGGATTACTGTGGTACGGTATTCCGAGTTCTGAATTCCGGGTACTCTGGCCGAGTTCCAAATTCCAACCGAGTACCTGATCCGGGTACCCGGAAACTTGGAACTTGTCCTGAGCACCCAGACGGCCTATTTGGTGCATGTCAGGCTCTGCAGGTGCCATAGGCGCCTCAGGGGGCCTGAGGACGCAAGAGGAGTCATAGGTGAGCACAGGGAGCAGAGACACCACTGCGCCTGGAAGCAGGAGAAGCGGCTGCAGCGCTGCTGCCACAGCACTTGATTGCCAGGACAACCGGCTTTGAACAGACAGCCCTGCCAGCGCAGCTGCCGGCATGGGCAGAGCTGGTCCCAGAGAGCATCAGAGTGTTGCCTAGCCAACCCCAACACTCAGTGTGACTCCGGGAGCAGCATGCCAGGAAGGGTAGGGTTTAGGGGTTAAATAAGGAGCACTGGCACACTCTCAGTGCTGGTAATCCGTTGCTGAGAGGCTGGTGCCTACCTGCTTGAGAGCTAAGTACCTCACGATTCTTGGGATTTTGAGGATAGTACAGTTTGGGTGTGTGAGGTTGCTGTCTGTGTCCTTTCCTTGTTCCCCACCTTCCCATAGGGAGGGAGTGAAGTTATGTGAGTAGTGTGTGGTGTGACAACCTTGGGGTGAGTGGGTTGCTGTGTGTCCCCCTCCTTGGATGTCTTTCCGGCTTGTGTAGTGTGAATGTGTCCCGTATCCTAACCCCCTATTCCCTGGGACCTGTGTCCCTCACCTTTGGATACACCTATCTGTCCTTCCCTTCCCATTTCCCTGTGGCTGCGTGTGGAGTGTGTGGGAACGTGAGAGCTGGGGAGTAGAAAGTGGTTCACCTCTGAGCCCAAATGATGATAGAGGCCTGATCCTTCAGGGATCCAGTGGCCAACACTCTATCCCGAGGGAGTGTTTTCTACCTGAGTGAGAGCTCAGAGGGGGCCGTAAGATGCGTAGAGCAAAGGTTCTCCCCTTTTCCTCTCAATATTCCCCCTCCCCCTGTGACAGTGCAGCACTAATTGGGAGATTGCCTGCAACTCTGGGTGGGAGGCGTCGCATGGGTGGACTGCAGCTAAGGGAACCCGTTGGGTCTGTCTAAAGTGGACCCAACTGAGACTGGAAGTGGGTGGACACCGGGGTGCACCTTGGAGCAGCTCTAGGGGCATGCTGCCCCCACGTCCGTCTAAAAACAGTCATTGTAGTTTCGTTTCAAAGGGAAATTTCTTCTCTTCCTGTTACCTGGAGCATACTTTACTTTGCGGTAAGGTATTTAATCTCCGTACAAACTGGGGTACTTTACACTTGTAGAGGCCTGCACCTTTAGTAATTCATTATCCAGTTCAACAGTTCTTGCACAACCTCAAGGGTCGGATGACAAATACCTTGGGATTTACCCTTCCCCTCACTTTACACTGAAGCCAATTAGCACTTGATCAGGTGTTTTATCTTCCCCAAGGGATGAAGTATCCAAGAAACAGTCTACAAGGTACTAATTGTGTTACACTACACTTGTTGAATCAGTTGTTGCTTTGCATGCCACAAGAACGTAATACGCACTTTTGCTGCCAAATTTTCCTCTTGGGTCAGTTTTGGAATATCTGTACTGGTTTCCAGTGGAGCTTTGAAAATGTGCTTGTCCATGGTAATGAAGTGTCCTCTGATAAACTGCAATTCTGACATAAGGTTTCTTCCAGTACACTAACGCCATTGTACTGTGGTGTCATCCCAAGAGAATAGTACTGGCTGCCTGCTTTTGTGCACATTTGCTTTTGAGGGATGCATCAAGACATTTAAGTTTTTCATTTATGTAAATGATATAATTTGGTGTGCATAATGTTAGAAAAAATGACACAGAAGAGCCTGAGGCAAACGTAGGAAAAAATGATTTGTGGATAAATATATGTTGCATAAACAGTAAGCTGGAAAACATTTCTTACAAATGACTGATTGAACTGACCCTTTCATTATTCTACTAGTGCCCTGATATCCTGCCACCTGTATTGCACATGAATGCTTGGAAACTGAGTTTAGCTATCTGAATTTATTTATTTATTTAAAACAAACAAACAAAAACCCTTGAAAGGAGAAAGTTGAATTTTAATTTGTGCAGTTGATGACCTTATATGTGTATATCTACAGCTTAGAAAACACCAGTGACTGAATTATGGGGAAACAAGAAAGAACCAAACCCCAAACCCTGATAGCCATCACTCGGCTGTCAGAAGCCACATCCCCTGGTTCTTCTTCAAGGATCTCCGCGATTCTCACTCTTGGGATTCACTTCCTGCTCTGCTGGCACCGGAAAACCTCTCGTCAGCAGTATCCAGGCAGAATATGCCTGGAAAATACTAGAACATGGTGAGGGCTCCGCCCCCTCCATCCCACTCCCATCCTGAGAAAAGCGCAGGCCCGCATCACGAGGGATAGTTAGCATAAGTAGGGGGAGGAGCCCTCACCGCCTCAGTTACTTTCAACCGCGTGGCATTGGAAGACCTCTTAGTGCTATTCAGCGTTGTTCAGCAAAAAAAAAGAGAAGATGATAAAGAATAAAAGAACTCCTGTGAGTAAAGAGTGCCACCCTAGTCCGCGGGACATTCCCCGGGCTTAGTCTGCCCTTCGGGGTGAGCGGGAATGCCTAAACAGCCCGGCTTTAAACGATGTAGCTCGTGCCCCGCTACCTTATCAGTCAGCGACCAACACACTCGCTGCTTAGCCTGTTTAGGAGAGGGCCATAACACGCAGACTTGCGGAGCCTGTTCTGTATTGTCTAACAGAGCCAAACGGGCCAGGGCCTTCCGCCTGCAGGACCTATTAACGAGAAGGGCACTTGAGGGTGGAGGAGAAGGGCCTTTCAGGCTCCCCACCTGGCACTCCGCGGCACCAGCGATGGAGATGGTGCAGAGGGCTCTGACGGAGCCGGCACCGGCGGTACCATTGCCACCTAAGGACACTTCCCATGTCTCCGGTACCGCTCATTCCATGGAGGGCGGTACCGATGCGCCTCGCGCGCACAGCTCGACCCGCTCCTCGGAGCGAGGCACTAAAACCGGGGACAAAAAGAAAAAGAAAAGCTCCTCAAGGGAGGCGATGGAGCGGACCGGAACAGGGGAGTCTGTGGTACCTCAGAGGCAGGAAACGGTACTGTCGGGCGCGACGGGCGTGACCACACAACCTCAACCCCTGCAACCGACGACACCGATGTCGGGACCAATGGACGTGAAGGTGCAGAGGCAACCCCTACAATCGACAACTCCGCTGGTGCGGGCGGTCCCGCCCCTGCTGCTCACGCTACCACCAGTGCAGAGAGACTCCTGCTCCCAGTCGCATTGGCACTACCGCTCACGGTTCCGATCCCCGCGGTACCGGGATGAATGTAGAACCCCGCTCAGGTACCATTGGGAGCACAGATCCCGCTCACCATGCTCCTGCTGCTCGCCCTACAATCCAAGGGACAGACATCAGGAGTATGTCTATATCCAAGGGTACCGATACCGGTCCCGAAGTCCATCACCCTATAGGGCGAGAGCGGATTCAGATTTCCTGGCACGATCGGGACGGGATCAGCCCTACGTACCGCTGGCCCCACCGAGGGCGGCACCGACAGCTACGGTGTCTCGTCCCCCACCCTTGGAGACAGACTCGGTGCAGATGCCCCTGGACGTTGGTACCATCGATGCTAGGACCCATGTTCCAGCACTGGGAAGCGTGGTGACACAACCACAAGAGAGGTTAGCACCCTCGGGGGCTACGCAGCTTCTAACCTCGCTACTGGGGGGTCTGAGAGAAGAGGCGGTACCGATGGTACCAGTTGGGGTAGATTCCACAGGGAGATCAACGTCTCTTTCATCTTCCTCCTAATCTCCATCTATTGAGGAGGATGAGACAATATTCCCTCCCCCTCCAGATACCATTTCAGATCCCAATATATCCCTGGCTACAGAGGATTCGAAGGCCTTCCAGGCAATGCTCCGGAGGATGGCATCCTCCCTCCCTAAACTTCCCACGAGGGTAGTTAAAAAATCCCAGACGGGACCCATCTTTGGAATCCTGGGGGCGGGGGAATCAGGGCATATAATGCTTCCGCTTCTAGATCAGCTAATGGAACCCGCCTCTACCATATGGGGTAAACCCACCTCTGTGTCTTCTACCAATAAACTAGCAGACTCCCTGTATGCTGTACCCAAAGAAGGGGCCAAGATCTTCCATAAACACCTCCCCCCCAACTCCCTAGTTATTGCCGCTGCATCAGTAAAATCCAGAGTGGGTGCGGTACAAACATCCCCAGCTGACAGGGAGGGAAGGAGGCTAGATGTGCTGGGAAGGAAGATGTTTTCCTCGGACTCCCTGTCGTTTAGAATTGTCAATTACGCATCCGCCATGTGTGACTACCAGCATTGGCTGTGGTCTAGGCTCAGCAGCACTACAGACCCTAACCAGATAGTAGCGCTTCAGAAGGAAGGCATGCAGATGGCCCAGTTCCAGCTGACTGCAAATATGCACATGGCGGATGCCAATGCCAGAGGGATGGCATCTGCCATTGCTCTTCAAAGGCATGCTGGCTTCGTTCCACGATCCTAACGCAGGAAAATAAAACAAGAATAGAGGACTTTTCTCTGCATCGACCGATGACACCCTGAAAAAAATCAAAGAAATGAACCAAACAGCAAAATCTATAGGGGTCTTACGCGCCATACGAAAGAAACCTTTCCCTACCTCAGGTGCCTATGCCTTCTCCCCTAGAAAGCCCACGTATCAGCCATATAATTACCAGGCTGGGAAGCGTTTCCAACAACAGGCTTCATTCCAATATCATCAGCCACAGGGCACCCAGCAACGCAAGGCGTTTGGGAGACAGAGGGGCAAAGGCAAAGCATCCTCTAATTTCATCTTCTGGACAGCTGACAAAGTCCCGTTTTTAACGTCATCTTGATCAAGGGAAATGATGAGGCTACCCCCTCATTCCAGGACCGCCTTTTGCCATCCCTACCCCAATGGGAAGCCATTTCTACAGACCGCTGGGTCAGAGAAATTATTCAGTGTGGATATGCTATCCAGTTCCACACCCTCCCTTCCCTCTCCCCCTGCCCCCCAAGGGACTTCCCCCCCCCAACTCAAATACTAGTTGAAATTCAGAAGCTCCTCCAAAAGGGAGCCATCGAGCAGGTCCCCAAAAATGAACTTAATGCTGGCTTTTACTGTAGGTTCTTTGTGGTCCCCAAAAAGTACAAAGGCTTCCGCCCTATTCTGGACCTCAGACAACTCAACAAAGTTTGTCCGTTAAGTTTCGTATGACTTCCCTGCCCATTATCTTTATGGTATTACGACAAGGCGACTGGTTAGCTTCCCTTGATCTACAAGATGCATATTTTCATATCTCTATCAGGCCATCTCACTGCAAATACTTACGCTTCATTGCCGGGAACCTTTGATTACAGTACCGGGTCTTCCCGTTCGGACTGTCTACGGCACCTCGTGTCTTTACCAAATGTGTCGCAGTGGTCGCTGCCCATCTTTGACAACTAAAGGTCAGAATATTCCCATATCTGGACGATTGGCTGATTTCAGCGACATCGCATCAGGAACTTCAGCAACATCTGGAATTAACAATGTCACTGCTCGAAGGCCTAGGCTTCGTCATCAACCTACCCAAATCACATCTACACCCGTCCCAACACCTGCCCTTCATAAGAGCGATTCTAGACACCTGCCAGGCGACAGCATATCTGCCTACAGAGAGATTCCTTGCCACAGGCTGTGCCCTGGACGGTCTTCAGTCCCATCCTATCAAGTCGGTCCGATTCTTCCTCCACTTACAGGGACTAATGGCATCCACAACGATGGTGACACCGCACGCGCGCCTTCACATAAGGCTGCTTCAGCAATGGTTAGCACAAAACTACATCCCTACTTTCCATTCTCTCAACATAAAGCTTTCCATAACAAATGGCCTTCTCAGGAACCTCCAGTGGTGGACAGATGCGGACCAAGTCTTGAAAGGGGTACCGTTCAATCCCCCAAGCACCCATGCATCAATCACCTCAGACGCATCCCTAACAGGCTGGAGTGCTCACATGGGAGGCATTCAAGTGCATGGACTATGGTCCCCAGAAGAAGCGCGCCTTCACATCAACATGTTAGAGCTCCGGGCGATACGCTGGGCTCTGAAAGCCCTACTACCCCACATCAGGGGACAGAGCATTCTAATTGTAACAGACAATACCACAGCCATGTGGTACATAAACAAACAAGGCGGAGCACGATCCACACGTCTCTCCAAAGAAGCAGAGACCATCTGGCATTGGTGCATAGCACACAATGTATATATCCAAGCTATTCATCTAGCAGGCCAAGACAACTCAGTAGCAGACTTTCTCAGCCACAAGACAGCGGATCATCACAAATGGTCACTGAAAGAAGACATTCTGTTGGACATTTTTCGGGAATTGCGGACGCCAAAGATAGACCTGTTTGCGTCACAAGAGAACACGAAGTTCCCAGAATTCTGCAGTTGAGCAGGATTAGTACCAGGGTCGATATCGGATGCCTTTGCAATCTCCTGGCACGGGACCTTCTTCTATGCCTTTCCACCGATCCCTCTCCTCCACAGAGTCCTATGCAAAATCAGGGAAGACAAGACTTATCTGATTCTAATCGCCCCTCTTTGGCCCCGCCAAACTTGGTTCCAAATCTTGCAAGGGATGGCATCTCGAGTCAGACCCCTTCCACTCACACACGATCTTCTATCTCGGGATCAGGGGAGAATACTGCACCACGATTTACAGATGCTCCACCTCTCTGCATGGTTGATCCTGCCCTCATAAGGAATGCACCCCCAGAGGTCTCGGAGATTATGTTAGTCTCTGAGAGTTTATCTACACGCAGGTATTATGAGATGTAGTAGAGGCGTTTTTCTAAGTGGTGCGAATCACAATCCATCTCCTTACACTCTCTGAACATGAACCACGTGTTCCTCTATCTTTTGGCTCTACAAAAATCGCATTTATCAATTACATCTATAAAGGTGCATCTGGCAGCTCTATCATCACGCTTGCAGCCAGATGGCCGTGAAACGTTATTTTCCCATTGTTTAATGAAATCTTTTTGGAAGGGGCTGGTGAACACGTTTCCACAGAGAGCCCAGCCTGCTCCTCAGTGGGACTTAAACCTCGTACTATCAAAGCTGATGTCTCCCCCCTTTGAACCTTTAGCCTTATGTAGTCTGGGGGACTTAACTATTAAGACTACTTTCTTAGTTGCAATCACTTCAGCACGAAGGGTGAGCGAACTCACTGCTCTTAGGGCATCACCACCTTATATCCTTTTCCATAGAGATAAAGTTGACCTAAGGGTCGATCCCTCATTTCTTCCTAAGATAGCATCTCCTTTTCACCTAAACCAAATGATTTCGTTGCCAGTCTTTTTCCGGAAGCCTCATACTTCATCCGTGGAGCGGATGCTCCACACTCTGGATGTTAAAAGAGCACTTGCCTTCTACATTGAACGAACTAAGAGCATTAGAGCATGTGACTCTCTGTTTATCTCATATGGGGGACAGAGAATCGGAGTCAAGATTTCCTCTCAAAGGATTTCAAAATGGATTATCCTATGCATTCAAAAATGTTATGCGTTAGGAGACAAGGTCCCACCTTTGGGGTTGAGAGCACATTCGACTAGCTACAGCCGCATCTCTTGCAAATTTTCATGGGATACATTTATCGGACATATGTAGAGCTGCCACATGGGCATCAGTCCATACCTTTACTAAGCGCTGCTGTTTGGATCTTGCGGCCAGAGCAGACTCCCAAGTGGGGAAAGCAGTGCTCGACTCATTATTGGAGGAACATCCTCGACTCCCTCCTCCTTGAGGTAGGTGTTGAAAACTGCTTATTACTCTCCCAAGAGTGAAAATCGCGGAGATCCTCGAAGAAGAATAGAGGTTACTTAACAGTAACTCTGTTCTTCGAGAGAGCTCTGCGTATTCTCACATCCCATCTTCCTTCCCCTCTGTCTTGGATGGACATTGCTGGGGTCTTCCGGACCAAGGTTGGAAGGAACTGAGGTGGTGAGGGCTCCTCCCCCTATTTATGCTAACCATCCCTCGTGATGCGGGCCTGTGCTTTTCTCAGGATGGGAGGGGGATGGAGGGGGCGGAGCCCTCACCATGTTCTAGTATTTTCCAGGCGTAATCTGCCTGGATACTGCTGACGAGAGGTTTTCTGGTGCCTGCAGAGCAGGAAGTGAATCCCAAGAGTGAGAATACACGGAGCTGTCTCGAAGAACAGAGTTACTGGTAAGTAACCTCTATTTCTGCTTCCAGCTCCACAGTACAGTAAGCAGCATATTATTTATTTATTAAATATTATTTATATCCCTCCCCTCTCGCCAATGGCTACTCAGGGCAACTAACAAACAGTCACAATAAAACAATAAGAGCCATAAAAACAATTCATAAATAATTAAAACATTACATAATAAAATCCAGCTGTGCAAAAAAAATTACCCCCAAACCCACCTAACCCCTCACCTCGACCCCAAACTTTTCCTGGCGGAAAAGCTATGTTTTATATTGCTGGCAGAAGGCAAGGAGATCCGGCCTAAGGTGGATCTCAACTGGCAGCACATTCCACAGTGACAGAGCAGCCACCAAGAACACCTGCCTGTCAGTCCTAATCCACCGAAAATGGGGAACCTCCAGGAGGGTGCTCCCCGATAGTGCAGGGGTCGCCTAGGGTTCCAGGGTGTGATGTGGTCCCTCAGGAAAGTGGGGCCCAGGCCGTGTAGGGCTTTAAAGGTCAAATTCAGCACCTTGAATCGGGCCCGGAAGACTATAGGCAGCCAGTGCAGTTCTTGGAGCACCAGCATAATGTGCTCCCAGTGTCCCGTCTCAGTAAGCAGGCAGGCCGCTGCGTTCTACACCAGCTGCAGTCTCCGGACCGTCACCCTGGGCAGCCCCACATATAGCACATTACAGTAGTCCAGCCTCATGGTGATGAATTCATGGATGACGGTGGCGAGATCGGAGTCTGACACATGGACAGAGCTGTCTTATCAGATGTAACTGGTGAAGAAACTCCTGACCACAGCTGACACCTGCAAATCCAGGCAGAGCTGTGCATTCAGGAGTACCCCCAAGCTCCGCACATGAGAAACCAATGGAGGACAGACCCCCCCCCAATAATGAGTTTTTTCCCCTTCCCCAGACCACCGGCCCCACCCACCAACTTCACTTCTGTCTTGTCAGGATAGAGTTTCAATGGGTTCGACCTCATCCAGTCCCCCGCAGCAGCCAAACACTGTGACAACAACAGGACTGCAGGGCCTGGATCAGTTGAAGAAGAAAGATACAGTTGGGTGACATTGGCATACTGATGACAACAAACCCCCCCAACTGTGAACGACTTCCCCAAGCGGCTGCATATACACATTGAATAAGAGAGGGGACAGAATGGAACCCTGCGGGACCCCACACAGAAGGCCTCCAGGGGATGATGTACTGTCCTCTAGCACCACTCGTTGAGGTCTATTTGTGAGGTAGAACTGGAACCACTGTAAAACAGTGCCGTCCACCCCAGCCAGGTCCTGCAGGTGAGTCATCAACATCTCATGATTCACAGTATCAAAAGCTGCTGAGAGATCCAGTAGAACCAGCAGGGTCATATGCCCCTTATCTAGTTCCACCAGGAGGTCATCAACCAAGGCCACAAGTGCAGTTTCCGTGCCATAACCTGGACGAAACCCAGACTGCGTGAGGGATCAAGAAAACCGATGCGATCTAGATGCACCTGCAGCTGCTGATGGACCAACACCCACTCAATAATCTTTCCTAAAAAGGGAAGGTTAGAGACAGGCTGGTAACTTTTCGGGGCATCTGTGTCAAGCAATGGTTTCTTGAGAAGGGGTTGGACCACAGCCCCCTTCAGACAGTCCGGCACCCTGCCCTCCCATAAGAAGACGTTGACCACTCCCACCAGCTCCGGCCCCAAGGTTTCCCTGTTGGCCTTCACCAATCAGGCCAGGCACAGATCTAATTCACAGGTCATAGCCCAAACAGACTCCAGCACATCAGCTGCATCGACAGGTGTCATCAATTGAAACTCATCCCCAAAACTCAGAGCATTCCTAACCTCTGGCTCTGCCACTGCCTCCAAAGTGGTGGAGTCGAAGTCATGTTCAATGGGAGCAATTTTATCCACAAAGAATGCAAAAAACATGTCTCAGTGGGCTCTGGACGAATCTGGTTCCAGACAGAGACAGACTGGACTGACCAAACCTCCTCACCACCTGGAATAGCTCTGCTGGACACAACTGAGCAGATGCTATGAGGGCAGCAAAGAACCATTTCTTTCCTGCCCGCACAGCCATGGCATAGGTAATAAAAAATGCTCTATGCTGCAACTGGTCGTCTTAAGCGCGAGTCCAGCGCCATCGTCGCTCCAACTTCCTCCCTTCATGCTTCAACTGTCCTAGGTCCTCTGTAAACTACGGAGACCTGCGGTGGTGAAACACTGGGAGCAGATGCCTAGGAGCCACTCGATCAATGGCCTCTGCTAGCCAATCATTCCAAAAGTCCACAAGGTCATCAATGGAGTGGTCACTGAGGTCTGCAGGTTAATCCTCCAGGGCATTCTGGAACCCATCAGGTTCCATAAGTCTCTGGGGCAGTCCATTCTAATTGGTCCCTCACCCCAGGTCAGGTAGGCACACCAGGATGCAAGCCAGCAGGAGGTAGTGGTCTGACCACAGCAAAGGTGAACATACTACACCCCATATGAACGAACCCCCCCCCCCCGCCTCAAGGTCAGAGCAGAATAACAAATCCAGAGTATGCCCCCACTCATGGGTCGGGCCCACTACCACCTGGGACAAAACCATGGTTGCCATGGTAACCATGAATTCCTGCTCTGCACCATGCATACTGGCCGTGGCATGGATATTGAAGTCCCCCAAGACAATAAACCTAGGAGACCTCAAGACCAAGTCTGAGACCAGAGCAGCAAGAGCAGTCAGGGATGCTGCCATGCAGTGGGGTGCACAGTACCCTAGCAGAATCCCCAATCTGTCCCAGGCCAAATCAAGCACAAGATGGAGGCCCTCTATACCAGACTCGGTCTGCACTGAAAACCTCCTAGTGGGCAAACAATCCCGAAAAATGATGGCTATGCCACCCCCTGACCCTCCAGCCTGGGCTAGTGCTGGACAGTGTAACCAGCTGGAACAAGGTCAGCCAAAATCAGCCCCAGCATCTTGTTCAGCCAGGTCTCTCTCACACAGACTAGGTCGGCAGCCCAATCAAGAATGGAATCATGAATAATAGATGACTTATTGGCCACCGACCTTGAATTGAGCAACACCAGCATCAGGCTAGAGTCCCTCAAGACCTCAACCTCCTGACCACCTGACCTGGGGAGGGTTGAGCGAGAAACAGGCATCAACCACCTGTCCCTCCACTCTGAATGACATTGCCTCCCCCCCCCCGGACCATAATTCCCACAGTTCATGACAACCCCAATCGCCGCTGCTCCCCCCCCCCGAGGATCACCACCAGCCCTCGCCCTCCGGGATTTCCTCTGCCAGGGTGGCAGGGGAGGGTACCCATCCTCCCATCCCCCCTTCCTGTTATCAAACAACACGCACCCCCTGTCACCGGGTGCCTAACCAATCCCCCCCATCACACATCCCTGACCCCGTATGTCCCCACAGGACATCCTCCAAGTCCCTCTATACCCCCCCTCTCACTGGGGGGTAACCCTCAATACACATGTCCAGGGGGTCACCCAACTGCTCTCATCAATTGGGATAACCTTCCCCCCTCTTCCTGACCCTCCCTCCATCAAAATAACCAACCTAACGCATACAAATATACAGTCCCTACCCCTAATCCCCACCCTCCCCAATAACTAACTCTAAACAGCAAAATTTTCTCCCCATCCCCTATCCCAACCCCTCTCAACAGAAACCCTCCCTCTCAAACACCCTCCTACCACAATAACCACCCCACTACATGCACAGCAAACCAGAACATCCACCCAGCTACCAGAACCAGCTCAACCCCCCCCCCCCGGCCATCTGATCATTGCCAAGGACCCTTCGTGCGTGGCCCTTTGGTGCATGGCATACTGCATGCGGCCTGCAGTACCACCAGACAGCATACTGCTTTTAACCCAGCCGGGTCAGAAGGACAGGGGAGGAGTCCCCAGCCCCATCCTCTCTCCCCCTATGCGGGGGGGAGGGGGCCGGGGCAGAAGAGTAGAATGATCCAGGGGTCCAGGCTACCTGCACCAGCTTGTGCTCTTTCTTCAGGCGGCAGGCCAGATCTCAGTTCCATGGGGCGGGGGAGGAGGAGATAGGGGCTAGCCCTCCAGGCTCCCAGCCCCTCTCAATGTTGGAAAGTGTGGTGGTGGAGTAGCGCTGCCAGGCAGCACGCCAGTTTTGGCTCAGCCGGGTCAGAATGGCGGGGAAGGAGTCTCTGCCCCGACCCCCTCCCTCTACACAGAGGGAGGGGGAAGTAGAATGGTCCAGGGGCCTGGGCTACCTGCAGCAGTTTGTGTTGTTGTTTCGGCCGGCAGGCCAGATCTCAGTTCCATGGGGCGGGGGAGGAGGAGATAGGGGCTAGCCCTCCAGGCTCTCAGCCCCTCTCAATGTTGGAAAGTGTGGTGGTAGAGTAGCAGCTGCCAGGCAGCATGCCGGTTTTGGCTCAGCCGGGTCAGAATGGCGGGGGAGGAGTCTCTGCCCTGACCCCCTCCCTCTACACAGAGGGAGGGGGAAGTAGAATGGTCCAGAGGCCTGGGCTACCTGCAGCAGTTTGTGTTGTTGTTTCGGCCGGCAGGCCGGATCTCTGTTCCATTGGGGGCAGGAGGAGAAAGGAGCGAGCCCTCAATGTTGAAGTAGTGGCCACCGGGCGGCATACCACTTTTGGCCCAGTTGGATCAGAAGGGTGGGGGAGGAGTCCCATGTCCCGCCCCTGCCTTCTCTCCCTCTCCACAGAAGGGTGAGGAAGTAGAATGGTCCAGGGGCCCGGGCTACCTGCACTAGCTTGCAATTTTTTCTTCGGCCGGCAGGCCAGATCTCAGTTCCACGGGGAGAGGGGGAGATACGAGCGAACTTTCCAGGCTCCTGGCTCCCCTTAATGTGCTGGTGCAGAGTGCAGTGGCCTGCCTCGTTACAGAGACAGGTCGTTGTGAGCACATCACACCAGTGCTCTGTTCTCTACACTGGCTGTGTATTGTCTTCTGGGTCCGATTCAAGGTGTTGATGTTGACCTATAAAGCCCTAAATGGCCTGGGCCCCGCTTACCTGCAGTCGGCCGAGGATGCCCCACTCGAAGTCCCCCAGGTTTCCTGGGTGGCAACAATGAGGAGGGTGTTCTCGGTGGCCACTCCTAGGCTGTGGAACTCCCTCCCGATGGAGGCCCACTTAGCCCCGGACCTCCCGTCTTTCTGAAGACAATGTAAGACTGGTTTGTTCCACCAGGCCTTTGTGGAGGGAGACAGGTAGGGTGGGTTGGGTTGGGGTGTGTGTGTGTGTTTGTGTGTGTGTTTTGGTGTCTGGTTCCGCTCTTTTAATAAGTTTGAATAAGTTTATAATTTTATGTATCTGATTTTAACTGTTGAATTGTTACATTTTTGCACTTTATTGTGAGCTGTCCCGAGCTGCTATGGTGGGCAGGAGGATGCAGGCTATAAATGTGTTGAAATAAATAAATAAAATAAATGTTGGGAAGTGCGGCGGTGGAGTTGTGGTACTTAATATATGGGACTTAAATGCCCTTGTTCATACCTTCTCCACATTATGGTCATACATAATTTTTAATTAGGCGTAATGATTACATTTCTGTTCCATGGAGGTGGGGTTCAGGAAAAATTAATTCTGGGAGGATTTTGTTTGGAAGAGCGGTCCCATTTTGAAGTACTCTGCTACCACAAACCCCATTCACTTGACTGGAACTTGTACCACTGGGATGCTCTGGGAATTGTGCTGTCTTTTGGAAGCCATTTGCAGTTCTCTCCCCAGTGTCACAATTCTGAAACCATTTTTATGTAAAGCCAGCAGAACTATTTGTGGGTAAGTAGTTTCAGGACTGCAGCCCAAAGTGGGAGAAGGGGGAGGAGAGGGAGAAAGGAGGGGAAATCAACAACCAGCATATCCTAATACTTATAATTTATTTAGCACTTCTAAATGTGAATAACATTTTGTAGTGAATGAATAATAATAGTTTATTAAGCACGGGCTTTCGCCATGACTAACACCAAAAGATATACAAACAAACATAACAAACCTCAGTTATGTATCAAGGCATATTGTCAAAAATTAGACAATTTAGAAATTAGACAAAATTGCCAAAAATTAGACAATTTAGCGAACATCAAAAATTACGAACAATATGCCATTGATCAAATTTACTTAATCAAAATAACAAAATAAAATCATAATGCGCCCCATTTTGTAGTCATTGTCTCATGACATCCTTGTAAGATAGTCAGGTAGACAAGTATTCCCCCCAGTGAGGAACTGAGTCTGAGAAGCAATGAAGTGCTCAGGCCAAGCTGTGACTTAACCCATGACTCCCACATCCAAGTCTCATATTTTGCCCACTGGACCATACTATTATTTTCTCCATGGGTCCTGGACAGTCACTCTCTGCTCATTCAGCACTCATGGGGAAAGGTCTGTGTCGGCCAACAGGAGACAGCACTGATCTTCTGTCTTAAGTATATCCAACGAGGGACCGCCCCCAACCCTCCAGTTCTTTTGCTGTCTCTGACCAGGCAGGAGTGCAGCGAGCAGCGCAGCCATTTTACATACCCAGAGCCTCACCAAATTCAGCAGGAAAGAGGAGAAAAAAGCAATCCCCCACCAGAAAACCTCCCGGCACTGCTCACAAGCCGCCAAACAGCTTCTTCTCCAGCCTCCCACCCCTGGCACAGGAATGGAGCCCTGTGGCCTCACAGACCCCGGCCCCGCACCCGGCTGTCTGCGCCCGCCACAATCCCCATCAGGGGACAGTGGGAGATAACCCCAAAACATGGGGAAAACGCCACAAGTGCTTCACAGTGGTGTCAGCAAAGAGCAGAGTGGCACAAAACAAGGCTGCACCAGTAAGTCCCTGCGCAAATAACCAGGAGACAGAGAGGGAGGAGGAGGNGTCTCGAAGAACAGAGTTACTGGTAAGTAACCTCTATTTCTGCTTCCAGCTCCACAGTACAGTAAGCAGCATATTATTTATTTATTAAATATTATTTATATCCCTCCCCTCTCGCCAATGGCTACTCAGGGCAACTAACAAACAGTCACAATAAAACAATAAGAGCCATAAAAACAATTCATAAATAATTAAAACATTACATTATAAAATCCAGCTGTGCAAAAAAAATTACCCCCAAACCCACCTAACCCCTCACCTCGACCCCAAACTTTTCCTGGCTGAAAAGCTATGTTTTATATTGCTGGCAGAAGGCAAGGAGATCCGGCCTAAGGTGGATCTCAACTGGCAGCACATTCCACAGTGACAGAGCAGCCACCAAGAACACCTGCCTGTCAGTCCTAATCCACCGAAAATGGGGAACCTCCAGGAGGGTGCTCCCCGATAGTGCAGGGGTCGCCTAGGGTTCCAGGGTGTGATGTGGTCCCTCAGGAAAGTGGGGCCCAGGCCGTGTAGGGCTTTAAAGGTCAAATTCAGCACCTTGAATCGGGCCCGGAAGACTATAGGCAGCCAGTGCAGTTCTTGGAGCACCAGCATAATGTGCTCCCAGTGTCCCGTCTCAGTAAGCAGGCAGGCCGCTGCGTTCTACACCAGCTGCAGTCTCCGGACCGTCACCCTGGGCAGCCCCACATAGAGCACATTACAGTAGTCCAGCCTCATGGTGATGAATTCATGGATGACGGTGGCGAGATCGGAGTCTGACACATGGACAGAGCTGTCTTATCAGATGTAACTGGTGAAGAAACTCCTGACCACAGCTGACACCTGCAAATCCAGGCAGAGCTGTGCATTCAGGAGTACCCCCAAGCTCCGCACATGAGAAACCAATGGAGGACAGACCCCCCCCCAATAATGAGTTTTTTCCCCTTCCCCAGACCACCGGCCCCACCCACCAACTTCACTTCTGTCTTGTCAGGATAGAGTTTCAATGGGTTCGACCTCATCCAGTCCCCCGCAGCAGCCAAACACTGTGACAACAACAGGACTGCAGGGCCTGGATCAGTTGAAGAAGAAAGATACAGTTGGGTGACATTGGCATACTGATGACAACAAACCCCCCCAACTGTGAACGACTTCCCCAAGCGGCTGCATATACACATTGAATAAGAGAGGGGACAGAATGGAACCCTGCGGGACCCCACACAGAAGGCCTCCAGGGGATGATGTACTGTCCTCTAGCACCACTCGTTGAGGTCTATTTGTGAGGTAGAACTGGAACCACTGTAAAACAGTGCCGTCCACCCCAGCCAGGTCCTGCAGGCGAGTCATCAACATCTCATGATTCACAGTATCAAAAGCTGCTGAGAGATCCAGTAGAACCAGCAGGGTCATATGCCCCTTATCTAGTTCCACCAAGAGGTCATCAACCAAGGCCACAAGTGCAGTTTCCGTGCCATAACCTGGACGAAACCCAGACTGCGTGAGGGATCAAGAAAACCGATGCGATCTAGATGCACCTGCAGCTGCTGATGGACCAACACCCACTCAATAATCTTTCCTAAAAAGGGAAGGTTAGAGACAGGCTGGTAACTTTTCGGGGCATCTGTGTCAAGCAATGGTTTCTTGAGAAGGGGTTGGACCACAGCCCCCTTCAGACAGTCCGGCACCCTGCCCTCCCATAAGAAGACGTTGACCACTCCCACCAGCTCCGGCCCCAAGGTTTCCCTGTTGGCCTTCACCAATCAGGCCAGGCACAGATCTAATTCACAGGTCATAGCCCAAACAGACTCCAGCACATCAGCTGCATCGACAGGTGTCATCAATTGAAACTCATCCCCAAAACTCAGAGCATTCCTAACCTCTGGCTCTGCCACTGCCTCCAAAGTGGTGGAGTCGAAGTCATGTTCAATGGGAGCAATTTTATCCACAAAGAATGCAAAAAACATGTCTCAGTGGGCTCTGGACGAATCTGGTTCCAGACAGAGACAGACTGGACTGACCAAACCTCCTCACCACCTGGAATAGCTCTGCTGGACACAACTGAGCAGATGCTATGAGGGCAGCAAAGAACCATTTCTTTCCTGCCCGCACAGCCATGGCATAGGTAATAAAAAATGCTCTATGCTGCAACTGGTCGTCTTAAGCGCGAGTCCGGCGCCATCGTCGCTCCAACTTCCTCCCTTCATGCTTCAACTGTCCTAGGTCCTCTGTAAACTACGGAGACCTGCGGTGGTGAAACACTGGGAGCAGATGTCTAGGAGCCACTCGATCAATGGCCTCTGCTAGCCAATCATTCCAAAAGTCCACAAGGTCATCAATGGAGTGGTCACTGAGGTCTGCAGGTTAATCCTCCAGGGCATTCTGGAACCCATCAGGTTCCATAAGTCTCTGGGGCAGTCCATTCTAATTGGTCCCTCACCCCAGGTCAGGTAGGCACACCAGGATGCAAGCCAGCAGGAGGTAGTGGTCTGACCACAGCAAAGGTGAACATACTACACCCCATATGAACGAACCCCCCCCCCCC
>QEPC01003823.1:2258368-2278827 GCA_003113815.1 Sphenodon punctatus | reverse complement strand
GGGTGAGGAAGTAGAATGGTCCAGGGGCCCGGGCTACCTGCACTAGCTTGCAATTTTTTCTTCGGCCGGCAGGCCAGATCTCAGTTCCACGGGGAGAGGGGGAGATACGAGCGAACTTTCCAGGCTCCTGGCTCCCCTTAATGTGCTGGTGCAGAGTGCAGTGGCCTGCCTCGTTACAGAGACAGGTCGTTGTGAGCACATCACACCAGTGCTCTGTTCTCTACACTGGCTGTGTATTGTCTTCTGGGTCCGATTCAAGGTGTTGATGTTGACCTATAAAGCCCTAAATGGCCTGGGCCCCGCTTACCTGCGGTCGGCCGAGGATGCCCCACTCGAAGTCCCCCAGGTTTCCTGGGTGGCAACAATGAGGAGGGTGTTCTCGGTGGCCACTCCTAGGCTGTGGAACTCCCTCCCGATGGAGGCCCACTTAGCCCCGGACCTCCCGTCTTTCTGAAGACAATGTAAGACTGGTTTGTTCCACCAGGCCTTTGTGGAGGGAGACAGGTAGGGTGGGTTGGGTTGGGGTGTGTGTGTGTGTTTGTGTGTGTGTTTTGGTGTCTGGTTCCGCTCTTTTAATAAGTTTGAATAAGTTTATAATTTTATGTATCTGATTTTAACTGTTGAATTGTTACATTTTTGCACTTTATTGTGAGCTGTCCCGAGCTGCTATGGTGGGCAGGAGGATGCAGGCTATAAATGTGTTGAAATAAATAAATAAAATAAATGTTGGGAAGTGCGGCGGTGGAGTTGTGGTACTTAATATATGGGACTTAAATGCCCTTGTGCATACCTTCTCCACATTATGGTCATACATAATTTTTAATTAGGCGTAATGATTACATTTCTGTTCCATGGAGGTGGGGTTCAGGAAAAATTAATTCTGGGAGGATTTTGTTTGGAAGAGCGGTCCCATTTTGAAGTACTCTGCTACCACAAACCCCATTCACTTGACTGGAACTTGTACCACTGGGATGCTCTGGGAATTGTGCTGTCTTTTGGAAGCCATTTGCAGTTCTCTCCCCAGTGTCACAATTCTGAAACCATTTTTATGTAAAGCCAGCAGAACTATTTGTGGGTAAGTAGTTTCAGGACTGCAGCCCAAAGTGGGAGAAGGGGGAGGAGAGGGAGAAAGGAGGGGAAATCAACAACCAGCATATCCTAATACTTATAATTTATTTAGCACTTCTAAATGTGCATAACATTTTGTAGTGAATGAATAATAATAGTTTATTAAGCACGGGCTTTCGCCATGACTAACACCAAAAGATATACAAACAAACATAACAAACCTCAGTTATGTATCAAGGCATATTGTCAAAAATTAGACAATTTAGCAATTAGACAAAATTGCCAAAAATTAGACAATTTAGCGAACATCAAAAAATACGAACAATATGCCATTGATCAAATTTACTTAATCAAAATAACAAAATAAAATCATAATGCGCCCCATTTTGTAGTCATTGTCTCATGACATCCTTGTAAGATAGTCAGGTAGACAAGTATTCCCCCCAGTGAGGAACTGAGTCTGAGAAGCAATGAAGTGCTCAGGCCAAGCTGTGACTTAACCCATGACTCCCACATCCAAGTCTCATATTTTGCCCACTGGACCATACTATTATTTTCTCCATGGGTCCTGGACAGTCACTCTCTGCTCATTCAGCACTCATGGGGAAAGGTCTGTGTCGGCCAACAGGAGACAGCACTGATCTTCTGTCTTAAGTATATCCAACGAGGGACCGCCCCCAACCCTCCAGTTCTTTTGCTGTCTCTGACCAGGCAGGAGTGCAGCGAGCAGCGCAGCCATTTTACATACCCAGAGCCTCACCAAATTCAGCAGGAAAGAGGAGAAAAAAGCAATCCCCCACCAGAAAACCTCCCGGCACTGCTCACAAGCCGCCAAACAGCTTCTTCTCCAGCCTCCCACCCCTGGCACAGGAATGGAGCCCTGTGGCCTCACAGACCCCGGCCCCGCACCCGGCTGTCTGCGCCCGCCACAATCCCCATCAGGGGACAGTGGGAGATAACCCCAAAACATGGGGAAAACGCCACAAGTGCTTCACAGTGGTGTCAGCAAAGAGCAGAGTGGCACAAAACAAGGCTGCACCAGTAAGTCCCTGCGCAAATAACCGGGAGACAGAGAGGGAGGAGGAGGAAGCCTCCGGGTCAGCCCACACTGATCCCCAAGCAGCAGCACTCCAAATTTCAGTGCTAAATAGTATGCTGCTATCCTTAGAAAGACTAAACAACAGTCTTTCTACAGAAGACAGGGGCAGGCCCAAGGAGAAAGCCAAAAGGAGCAGAAAACGCTCCCCCTCCCACAACCGTGCCTCTAAGGGCATGTCCAAAAAATCAGGAAAAGACAAGGCTTCCGCCAAAAAGCCTAAGCTCCTTCTCCTTGACTCATCTGAATCAGAGTCTGACAGGGAGCCTTTCCCCCAGAGGGACAAAATAGACAGAGGCTCTGAGGAACTGGTCCCCCCATAGAGAACAGGAAGATGGAGAGGAACAAAGTGAACTCTCTCAGCAAGACAGAGCTGAAGAGGAGGGTGCAGGGGAATCCTTAGAAGAGGGACAGATCCCTAACAGCTGTACAGGGGAAAAGGAAAGGGATAAAGACAGTGCATTCTCCCAGGAGTTCAGGGAGTCCCTATTCAGATTTAATAAAAAGGCCCTGCACCCCAAACAATTGGAAGAGGAGGAACAATCATCAGAGTTATCTAATGAAGACTCTACCAGGGAATACCTTCCCAAATCCCCTGTGTCAGACAAGGGATTTCCCCTAGATAAATCTTTGGAGAGACTGATCCGGGTGGAATGGGCACTCCCTGGCAAATCCGCCAGACTCCCCAGATCTTTAGATTCCATGCTCCCAACCTGTTGGCCTTTCGTCGGGCCTGTAAGACCTGGCTGTTCATCCGGGCCTTTGGGGGAGGGGGAAAATGAGGGTGGGGGTGGGTTTTTGGGTTTTTTTGCCAGTGGTTCTACCTCTTTTTACTGTTTTTATTGTTTTAGTAACCCCTTCCTGTATTTGTAATTGTTTTAAAATGTTTTGTAAGCTGTCCCAAGCTGCTGTAAGGCTGGAGGCAGCGGGGTAGAAGTCTTTAAATAAATAAATAAATAAATAAATAAATTAATTAATTAATTAATGAAAATAAAATAAAATGTATGCTATGTCAAAATCAAAGGTAGATATGTTCAAGGTCCCGAAAGTGGATGTCGCAGTAGCCTCACTAGCGAGACAATAAGTCTTCCCTTCTGAAGGGGACCTATATCCTAAAGACCGCTGTGATAGAGGCATGGAGGTTAGCCTCAGATGAGACTTTGAGGCCTCTGCCACAGTCCTAAGGATGGCAACTATGTCCTTGTACTGTTCCAGGGCCCTACTAAAATGGATGCGGGAGGCTCAAGACCCTTCATATCTCATTTCAGACACCCAAAAAAGCATGCATGCGATGCCCTAAGCCAAGCCTGGCCACGGGGCCTACTCTATGCATTTCCTCCTCTGCCCCTCCTCACAAAAAACATCAACAAGATACAAAGAGAGAGGGCACATATAATCTTGGTGGCACCAAGGTGGCCTCGCAGACCATGGTTCTCAGATCTGGTAAATCTACAGATCAAACCACCTCTCACTACCACGATCTGCTATCTCAGGACCAAAACTTCACATATTTCATCTGACAGCCTGGAGATTGAGCAGCACTCTTTAAAACAGCTAGGGTATTCAATCTCTGTGATTACCACCTGGTTAATGGCCAAATACAAATCCACCAGAAAAATATACCAGTATACGTGGAAGACGTCCGCCTCCTGGTGTTCAGAGCGCTCAATAGATCCTTGCTATCCAGGCATCAAGCACATTCTGGATTTCCTGCAGACTGTTTTACAAAAAGGGCTGACTCCAAATACACTGTCACGCCAGGTAGCAGCTTTAGGCAACACGCTCAGCTCACAGTTTCAGGACAGACTGGCCTTACACCCTCACATGAGGAAGTTTCTTAGAGCAGCCCAATTAAGAGCCCCACCTGTGATTCATCGCTTCCCAACATGGGACCTCAATATAGTCCTGCAGGTGTTACTTAGGCGCTTCGAGCCTATCCAGAACATCTCCCTGTATTTTTTGACCATCAAATTAGCATTTTTGGTGGGCATTACTTCTGCCAGGAGGGTCTTCGAGCTCAGGGCCCTATATATTGACCCCAATAGATGTATTTTTAGGGAAGACTCAGGGTATTTCCAGACGTTATGAGATGACAGTCAACCACAGTGAACCACGGTCAATCCCGCGGCGGGGCCAAAGCGCCCTGAACGTCTGTTTCGCGGGCGCCAGATGTTCACCACAGTCAATCCCCAGCAGGGGTCAAAATTAACCACCATTCCAGAGCTTCGGCCCGGACCATCTCCGAAAACGTGGTCAAAGCAATTCCCACTGGGAAACAAAAAAAAGTAATGTCTGAACGGCAACCACCGGCCGGAATCAAGCAGAACGATTCCCGGACGGGGACAAAGCACACAGTGTTGCTGCCAGGCAACGAGCAACAACACGGGCTG
Organism: Sphenodon punctatus; assembly: GCA_003113815.1. Classification (NCBI taxonomy): domain Eukaryota; kingdom Metazoa; phylum Chordata; class Lepidosauria; order Sphenodontia; family Sphenodontidae; genus Sphenodon; species Sphenodon punctatus. Next base: position 2,274,273 of record QEPC01003823.1, on the reverse strand, counting down.
GGGTGGGAGATGTAAAGGGCACCTGGCAGCAGGGGGATGTGGCGGGATGGAGCGAGGTGGAAGGGAGAGGAGAGCGGAGGGCGAGTGACCAAGGGAGGAAGAGGTGGTGGAGGTGCAGGCGGACGAGGTGGTGGTCGTGCTGAACATGGGGGCGGTGGGGGGACAGCAGCAGCAGCAGCCAGGACGGGCCACCCCCGTGCCTTCTGGGTGTTTTGACCACGGCCCAGGATTGGCATAATGTCTGTTGTGCTGCCCCGGGCCATGGTCTGCCGGCCCGATTCCCTGCTGTGGTCCTGCTCCCATCATGTCTGTTTGGGACCTTTCTTGCCCACGGGGGGTGGTTAGTCGGCTTGTCACCGCTGGGAATCCACTGTGGTGAATCGGGTGCCCATAATGTCTGAAATCACCCTCAGTTGTGCTCAGACTAGATGAGAAATTTATTCCCAAAGTGAATACAAGGTTTCATAGGGAGCAAGAAATATCTCTACCCTCCTTCTTCCCGCATTCTAAGCATATACAGGAGAAACGATAGCATCATTTGGATGTCAGACGAATCCCCAACGCTTATATCAAAAGGATGTCTCCATTTAGAAAGTTCACAGCCCTGTTTATTAATTTTAAATCACACAGGGTAGGCAACAAGACCCCCCAAAACTATTATATCAAGATGGACAGTAGCGTGTATCACAGAGGTCTATAGGGCTCAGGATAAACCTCCACCTCAGCAGTTCTCAGCACATTCCTTGAGAAGTGCAGCCACATCAGTCACCTTCCAGGCTAGAGCTTCATATGAAGAAGTGTGTGGGGCAGCTACCTGGTCTTTCCTTCACCAAACACTACAAAATTAATAAATTTGAGTCTGCTGAGGCTGCGTTTGGCAGGAGGGTCCTGCAATGGGTGCTGCCATTATTTTGGCACTTAAGGAGAAGGGTAATATTCTGTAGCTGGTTCTGTGCCCTCCCATTCTCTCATTCAAGGACACTGTTTTTGTACGTCCCCAGGAGTGCTGAATAAGCAGAGTGACTGTCCAGGCCCCATGGAGAATAGAAAATTGGGCACCTACCTCGTGAATTTTCTTTCTTTATGGGTCAGTCAGACCCTAGACAGTCACTCGGCCCACCCGAATGTGTGATACTATCTTTTACCTTGGCTGCAGAAAGTTTTTCAGTTTGCCTCTGTCTAATTATCCCTCCTTTCTCTCTTTGTCGGTTGAGGGAAGTTTTATAGTGTTAGAATCAAGTCAATTTACTGTTAGAGCTTGCTACGACTGGAGGGCAGTCCCTCATCAGATATACCTAAGACAGAAGATCAGTGCTGCCTCCTGCTGGCCGATGTGGACCTTTCCCCATGAGTGCTGAATGAGCAGAGTGTGACTGTCCAGGACCCATAAAGAAAGAAAATTCGCAAGGTAGGTGCCCAATTTTCTGTTATATTGCTTAATGCTTCAGTGACCGTGCTTCAGAAACTATAAGTCACCAATCAAGTTTTCATATTTGAAAAGGGAATATTAGCATTGTACAATCCAAACTCGAACTCATTGTTATATTATCAGGCCTTATTCTTACAAACACACGTGTGCTTAAGTGATGTGAGCAACTTTGGTTAAGACCAGGAGTTTTTTTTCTTTTCTTTAATTTTATTTTAAAATTTTCAAACTTTTTCAAAATTCCAGGTTTTTTTTTAGGCCCACGAGAGTTTAGCAATGATTTTCTGTAGAGATATAAAGAAATGTCTGAGGATTTTGATGGGAAACAGATTAAACACCCTGGTTAACCAATTCATTTTAATTGTAGTCTTTCTCCCTAGCCAGCTGATGTAAAAACTTGTTCCACATGAATGTCTCTTCCTGCAGTTTTTGCAGGATGGAGGAGTTGGGGTATTGACATTATACAATGGCTCTTTTTGCACGGACGTCCCCCCTCGCCCATGTGTGCAGGTGGGGTGGGGCGTCTGTGCGACTGCTGCGGCAGGTGTGTGTGTGTGTGCGTGTTCCCACCACCCATCACCCACGCATGGAGCAACAGGCGCCAATGGCGGATGCTCCATGTGTGGAGGTGGATAGGCATCCGTGTAATGGGCCATCCACGTACTGCCCACCTGCCATGGCCTCCACCCATCCCCCTCACACTGCCAGCCCATTTCAAAAGGGCCAGTGAAGGCAGGGTATTTGTAACAAGCTACAAGATATGTTATCCTTTTGGGGACCAAGTAATCTGGCATGGTTTTTTAATGTTTTCAATAGTGTACTGTTTCATGAGGATAGGGAGATCAGGGTTTTTTGCAGGATATGTTCTATCTCAAGTATTTCAGTACCTTATATCCCAAGACAGGGCCAAGTTTCCCCATTTCTTGTATAATTTAAAATATACATGTCTCAGGATGTGTAACATAATAAAATGTCATCAGCATAGAAAACTATTTTATGTTTCTGCTAGTTGAGTTTGATTACCTGTATTTTTGGATTGCTCCTATTTTTTTTCCTGTGAATGGATCCATCACAAAGACAAACAAAACTGGAGACAGATGGCATGCCTGTTTTGTGCCCCTATAAGGAAAATTTTTCTGTGCAGTTCCCATTGATTAATATATTGGCTTTTGGGCAAAAATAAAAAGCACAGACACTCTGAAGAAATTTGTGTCTAAATAAAAAAAAATTAAGTGGGGAAAACATTAATGACCATGCTATGCCATCAAATACCTTTTCTGCATCTAATGAAAGTAAGTCAGTTTCTTGAAGTCTAGAATTAGCTATATATATGCAATTCAAGGAGTGTTGTAAATGGTCAACAGAGTGTCTCCCCCTTTACAAAACCTGTTTGATTCATATGATGCACTCGTTTTGTTTTTTCTTTATAACAGCCTCAAGTCTTAGTTAGCATAGATCTTGACATCTAATTTAAGATATGAAATTGGAGAATAGGAACCATACTTCTATGTAGTTTGCCCTTTTTATGTAGGAGGGCTATATTTGCTTTAGCTAGGGTGTTTGGGAGAGAGTCTGTCTGCTGTCCTCCTGGAACATTCTCAGTAAAAGGGGGATTATTTGTTCCTTAAAGGTTTTGTAAAGTATTACTGGATAACCCAACAGGCTCTGGCTATAACCCATTAGGGTCTGAGCTATTCCCTGAGGGGAAGATGTTAATTGCCTGCTCTATTCCTTGGGCCAAGATGAATTCCAAATGCTGCCCATCCTGTTCATTTAAAGCTGGTAAATCGAATTCTTCTAAATATTGTTGATTGAGGTCTGATGTATGTGTGTCGGTCTATTGTGCATAACTGTTTGTAAAAGTCAAAGAGGGCCTTTGATATTTGCTCTGGGTCTGCTGTAGAGGACCCATCTGTACTAATTTTACAAATATTTTTTCTCCATTCTCTTTTTTAACATGTATGCTAAAATTTTCAGTCTCTTAATACCCTTTTTACAAAAAGTTCTTTTTATTAGCCTTAGTTGCCACTCAACCTTCTGGGGAAAAAGCAAATTAAGTATCTTACATTTAATAACTTGTTGTCTAGTGTTTTTGAGTGCCAGTAACTGTGTGTAGGGTCTCTAAATTTTTTAATATTGTGTTCTGCTTAATTTTTATGTTCATGTTTTTGTTTTGTTTTTAAAGTGACCGGATAGCCCAATAAGTTTTTCCTGGAACATTGCCTTGCTGTGTTCCACAGAATAAAGTCTCACACCAATTTATTACAGAGCTGTGGAAGCTGTGACAGCATCTGCATCACACTGTTAAAATAAAATAAAAATCCTAATTATTATAAAATTGAATGGTATGTCCTATTAGTGTGAAACTTGGTAGGAAGGGTTGCTTGGATGAGGTGTGGATTGTGTCTCAAGTTTTTAAAAAAATTGTTAAACATGAGTTATAGCAGTTTGAATTTTGGAAGCAAAAACAGAAATATTCTCTTTTGCAGCTTGCGTTCACATGTTTAGCTAGTGCAAGGAGCAGTATTAAGGAACTTACAGGTGTTCTGGAGAACAAGTTGGGCCCATTCCGGTTTTTCTGTGCTTCTTAAATTCAGAGTTGTAATTTTTAAGTTTGGATGCAGGAAAACACTCCCGCACAAAATAAGGGGAAAGTGAGAAAAGTGGCTTCTTTGCGCCCGCTCTCACTAAAGTTCTATTACAGGAAGAGCTTAGTTGGGCTTAGTGTTGCCTCCAAAAGTAGTGCAGAGGAGAGGATAAGTTTTGGAAGTGAAGGTTAGGTCTATGCAGTAATTATTGGGAGCTGGACTGGATTGTTGAAGTTTGGGGACAGGAGAGGGATCGCAACTCTTTCTCTCATCTCTGAAACTCCTCAGGCAGCCCTGGGCTGCAAGCCAAAATTCTTTGTCCTTCTCGTCCGGTTATTCGGACGTAGGGAACGTTCTCCCCCATGGCCAGTAGGAGGCAGCACCTACTTTCAACTGGGCATGCTTAGGGAGAGCGCGCCCTCGCTTCCCCAGTTGAAAGTCTGCCTTGAATCAGCTAGGAGCTGCAGCATGGGTGCTCCGCACCCGGCACAACTTTTGAGCCCCCACACTCCCTACGAGGGGGGACTCCTTCAAGTTTTCAGTTAGGGACAAGGGGAATCCCTTCCAAAAAAAATTGTGTTTTTTTCTCTTCTCACATGCCATTTGACATAGCGGCTTCTCCCGCTCCAACATCTTCCCCCCGGAACCAGCCCCCAGGTAGGGTCCGGGGCAGAGTAGGTGCGGGGGATCGACCCCCGAGGTACACCCCCCACCCAGGGGTACCTGCTAGATGGTGGAGACCGCCAAAACACGTAGGGCCACCGCTCTCTGAGCCGTGGCCCAGCGGGAGATCCCCGCGGCCACAGTGGCCAAAAACGAAACTGTTTTGCCACCCCCGGCCGAGATTCAAGCCGCAGCCTGCATCCATGAGCAGGAGGAACTGTGCAGCTGCTCTGAAGCTGATGAGGAGGATAAGGAGGCAACTTCTGCCTCCCCTGCCATTGACCCCATCCAGCAGCTTCAGCTGGACGCCCTAAAATCTATGATGGGGGTCCTGTCCCACATAGAGGGGAACCAGACCTGAGCATGGTGATCCTGCAAGCGTGCCTGCCCCTCCCTCAGTCCCTCCCTCCTAAAACCTCTTTCAAGGGGGCATCCAAGTCTTCAGGGAAGGGCAAGCAAAAGAGCACTCGCAAACCTTCCCACTCGCAAACCCTTAAGAATCCCATCGGCTCCTCCTCCTTGGAAGATGATATGAACCCTTCCGTCATGGAAGAGGGGGAACTGTTGTCCAAGGAGGAGTCTGACCCTGGCTCCCTCCCCCTCCCCCAGGAAAAGAAAGAGAGCCAGCAACACCAGAACCCCTCTGGTGATAAACACAACCTCAGAGGAGGATTCGGACCTGGCATCCTCAAACCGCTCCCCTCAATCATCAGACAGAGAGCCGTTCAAGTGGGAGGCCATCCTGTCAAGGGGACCTAAAGAACTAGGTAGGGATGGAACTACCTTCAGACCAAGGCCCTAAGCTACTAAAACGAGCGGAAAGGGTCCTCAGGATCACGCCCAGAGCCCTGAAGAAAAGGGACTCCGACTCTTCCTCTGATGAGGAGGACTCCGACAGGGACTACATCCCCAAATTAGATCGCAGGTCAAGGGGCACCACTTTAAGACAGGGCGTTCAAAAAAATAATAAAAGCACAATGGAAACAGCCCACCAAATCCCTGAAGCTATCTAGGGTTCAGCAGTCCCTGTATACCTTCTCTAAACACAGCAACCCTATCTTTAAACCACCCCAGATCGATGCGGTGGCTGCCTCCTTGGCCCGACAGTCCGTATTCCCCTCTGAGGGGGACCTCCTTCCCAAAGACTCCACCGACAAGCGAGTGGAGATCGGACTTAGGAAGAGTTACGATGCCTTGACTACCGTCCTACAAATGGCCACCACTGCTTCCTATGTCTCTAGAGCCATAATGAAGTGGTTCAAACTTGGCAAAGACCCCGACATATCGATCTCTCTATCTCGTAAACTTGCCACTAATGTTACTTTCGCCCATGCCTTTCTGATAGACTTATCTATGGATATAGTCACCTGGGCTGCCAAAGGCATGGCAGGCGATGTGGCTGCCCAACGCAGATTGTGGCTCTGCTCTTGGCGTGCAGACCCTCATACAAAGAATCTCCTTTTTCAAAGGGGGCAAACTATTTGGCTCTGCCTTGGACAAGGCCTTGGCCGAGGCATCGAATAAGGAAAAGAAGCACTCTCTTAACCAGGTTTGGTCCTTTAAAAACTTTTTTCACCCCTTTCAATGCTTCTCACAGGGACCCAGATGAGGCCATTCTTCAGGCAACTCCTGGAACTTCCAAGCACATGGCAGAGGCCATCGTGGACGCTGAGTGAGGCCTAGCAGTGCAGATTCCCATCCCAGCCTTCGTATCCCAGATCCCCCACCCACAAGCGGGACTCCTGACTGCTCTGGATCCTCTTTCCTAGCCTACACCCGGCTGGGTGGCTGGCTACTACGCTTCAATCACAGGTGGGAACAGGCAACCACAGACGCCTGAGCCCTCCAAACAATAGCGAGGGGATACTCAATCGATCTCAAATACAAACCAAGGGAGAGTTCTTCTGAGTATCTCCTCGCTCTTGCATCGCCTCCAAACACACAGCGATGTGCCTGGAACTAAACAGGTTACAACTGATGGGAGCCATAGAAAGAGTACCGTGGCATGAAAAAAGAAGGGGTCTCTACTCCATTCTGTTACTCGTGCAGAAGAAAACTGGAGAGTGGAGAGGAGTCCTCTACTTGAAGCGCTTGAACAGGGCACTCAAAGCGCAGCGATTCAAGATGGAGACCCTTGCCTCCATTTCCCTTTCCCTCTCGAGGAACGACTGGCTAGCCTCGCTGGACCTCAAGGACGCCTACCTTCATGTCCCCATCCTCCCAGCCCACAGACGATGTCTTTGCTTCTGCTACGAAGGCCCGCACTGGCAGTATCGAGCCCTTGCCTTCGGCCTTGGCACGACACCGCGGATGTTTACCAAGGTACTCATTCCTCTCATTGCAAACCTTCGCCTAGAGGGCATAGCCATATTCCCCAACCTTGACGACCTGCTCATCTGGGCCCCGTCACAGGAGCTTGCCCTGCTTCACCTCCAGTGCTCCATCAACTACCTAGAGTACCATGGATTCTTGATCAACTGAGACAAGAGCCACCTCGCTCCCACACAACGGCTAGAACACCTGGGAGTGATCATTGACACCACCCAAGACAAGAGTGTTCATCCCTCAGCAACGTCAGCACAAGATCCTGAAGCTCGTGATGTTGGTACAGATGCAGCTTCGATCCCCGCTGCAAACACTCGCATCCCTACTAGGCCTCATGGTGTCCTGCATTCGACATCTACAGTGGGCTCGTTTCCACTCACAAGAACTTCAGAAGTTACTTTGACCATGGCAGGCGCACATCATCAACAACTCGCCTGCTACCCTCACAGTCAGTCCGGAGACCCTCCTCTCCTTCAGTTGGTGGGAGGACCCCCACAGATTCGACCTGGGAGTTCCTCTGATGGAACCAACAAGAGTAATACTCACGACAGACGCCAGTCTGTCCGGCTGGGCTGCCCACCTAAACTCAAGCATGACACAGGGCACCTGGTCTGTGCTAGACCTCAATCACAGCATCATATATCTGGAGCTCAAAGCCATTCAACTTGCCCTGCAGCACTTCACCCATCAGGTGCAGGGGAACCATGTCTTAGTCTTCACGGACAACACCAGTGGCCTACGTCAACAACCAGGGAGGCTCATAATCCCAAACACTGCACAAGGAAGCCATGCGCCTGCTATGCTGGGTGGAAATTCATCTCTCTCTGTCTGCTCTGCACATATGGGGAGTGGGCAATGTGGAAGCAGACTGGTTGAGCCGACAAGCAGTAGATCCAGGGGAATGGTCCCTCAGCCAACCAGCATTCCGGCTGATTGTACACAGATTCGGCCCTCCAGCTCTGGAACTGTTTGCCTTCCCTTCCAACGCCAAGATGGCCTGATTCTTCAGCAGGGGTTCCCACCCCAAAGCAGAAGCATACGACGCTCTCAGCCAGCAGTGGCCCTCGGGTCTCCTATACACCATCCCCCCTTTCCCCTCCTCAACCGGGCGATCCACAAGTCCAAACAGCAGCAAGCCACCATCATCTTAGTGGCCCCCTTCTGACCCCACAGACCGTGGTTCACAGACCTGATTACATTATCCGCAGGGGAACACCTGGAACTTCCTGTTGCCCCAGATCTGTTGTCCCAGGGTCCCCTGCGCTACAACCATCTGGGGTTCCTGAGACTGACAGCCTGGCTCTTGAAATCCTAGCCCTTCGGAGGTTGGGGTATTCCAACACTGTCGTGTGGACCCTGTTGGCATCCAAATGCAAGTCCACTCAGCGTATTTACCAGTGCACCTGGGGGGTGTTCGTTAAATGGTGCCACACCCATCACGCCCCCCCCCCCCGACCCTCTCCATAGCCCAGGTTCTCCGGTTTCTCCAGGAGGGGTTGGAGAAGGGGCTCCGACTTAAAACTCTCTCTAGACAATTAGTAGCGCTAGATAGCACCCTAGGAGTTTCCACTGGGCTTCGCCTGTCCAGCCAACCCTACGTCCGTCAGTTTTTAAGGGCCACCTGACGCATTTCCCTGCCTGTTGTCCATAGGTTTCCCACCTGGAACCTCAACGTGGTGCTCAGGGCCCTTACGGGTGCTCCCTTTGAACTGCTCAGATAAGTCTCTCTCTACTTCCTTTCCCCCAAGGTAGCCTTCCTAATTGCCATTACCTTTGCTAAAAGGGTTTCAGAGATCGGGGCTTTCTCCATGGATCTGGCCCTGTGCACCTTCCGGAGGGAATTAGTCGTCTTACAACTCGACCCTTCCTTCTTGCCTAAGGTGTCCTTCCTCTTCCACCTGTCCCAAGGAAGTGGTCCTTCTGTCCTTGCCCCCGTCACCATCTAGAAAAATTGTGGCATACCCTCAACATACGCCGGGCTCTTAAGATATACCTGGAGCGCACAGAGCCCTTCCGGAGGACTTCCTGCCTCTTGGTAAGCTACCACCCTTGCTCAGAAGGCGAGAGGGCTTCCAAGGCGGTCATTTTCCGATGGATCTCGGCCTGTATCTCTGACGCGTATAGAGCTGCTGGTCTCTTATCCCCAGCTAGAGTTCTGGCCCACTCCACACATGGAGCTGCCACACACTAATTGGGCCTTTAGATCCAGGGCCCTGCTTGGTGCAGGGCGGCTACTTGGAAAAGCCCTCATACCTTCACCAAGTATTATAAAATTGATCTTTTGGAGGCCGCCTTCGGCCGGCGGATTTTGCAGGGAGTCCTGGGTTCATCTTAAACACACTGTCCCTCCCCTTGCCGAATGGGCGTCACTGCTCTGTTACCTCCCTACATCCGAATAACTGGAAGAGAAGGCCATAGAAAGAGCAACTGGGTTCCTTACCTTGGGAATTGCCTTTCTGTGGCCTTCGAGGGAGGTTATTCGGCCCACCTGGGGTTTACTCTTTTCTGAACCTTCTGTCATAGTTTCTGCGTGGGTTAATTCTGTTTGCACCCTCTTCATGGGTAGCTGGTTCTCGTTTGTCCCCCCCACCCCCGTAGTTCGGGGGAGGTTATGTTTTCTCTTTTCATTACAGACGTTATCTGGATCCTTCGGTTATGGTACACCTGGGGAAGCGAGGGCACACTCTCCCTACACATGCCCAGTTGAAAGTCGGTGCTGTCTCCTACTGGCCATAGGGGAGAACGCTCCCTATATCCGAATAACCTCCCTCAAAGGCCACAGAAAGGCAATTTCCAAGGTAAGGAACCCAATTGCCCTTTCCCTGCTCTGAAACTAACCAGGCAGGTCCATGCAAGTCTTTCCCCTCAGCACAGAGCATGAAACGGGGGCCAAGGCAGCACAGATTATCATAGTGCTTCCCTGCAGGTTGCTGGGGAGTGGACTCCAAGCTTGCTGAGACCCGACCAGGCAGCCAAGCTCTGTCTCACAGCACTGCCTTCTCAGCACTAGCCACCGCCAGCAGCAGCTGCCACTAACTGCGAGAAAGATTGCCCAGTCTCTGCGCCGAAGTTAATATTCCAAGTTCAAACTGAGAGGGGGGCAGAAGGCTCCTCGTGAAATCCTCTGAGGCTGCACTACCCAGCTGGGCTGAACTCCCATCTGTGTGCATGAGCTCAGCTTTATGGAGGCCTGCTGTATGCATGGACATAGTTGATGTGATCATTGCCCACAATGGGGCATGATCTGAAATAATATTTTCAATAAATACTGTGCGCATGAAGTATACATTTCTCCTTTCTGCTAATAACAATCAATTCTAGGGTAGGATTTCCCACTTACCAAATGGAAGGTGAAGTCCTTTTCTCCTTTGTGCATCTCCCTCCATGCATCAACCAGTTGTAGATCAATAAGAACTTTAGAGTAGAAGTAGGAAACCATGGGTCCAGGGGCCAAATGTGGCCTGCAGGTAGGTTTTATTTGGCCCCTTTCCTGTTCCTGGGTTTGGCCCTGAATTTAGTTCCTAGTCCCTGAATTTAGTTCCTAGCCCCTGAATTTAGTTCATGAATCACTGAAAGACTGTGCTCAAGGCAAGGGAGCAAAGATGTGGGCATGCACACAGGATAGGGGATAGACCTTCCTCTTTCTGAGTGAACCCCTTAAGAATTCCTGACTGCAATTCCTATGTGGCCCTCACAGCTTGTATTAATTTTAAAGGTGGCTCCTGGGAGGGAAAAGTTTCCTCACCCCTTCTGCCCTATGGAACCTTTTAACACCTTTATTAAATGATGGAGAGCTGGCATTTAAAGCTTTTCCTATCCATCATTTGGGTCAGGGGCCGAGCTAAAGTCTGTCAAGTACCCAGGGTCTCTCAAGTACTCTCATGGACCCAGGGAAATATGGAGTGAGTTAGTTTTAAAAACAGTGTGTTGATGTAGTCATGGGAGAGGATGTAGTCACCCCCCAGTCAGGATTCTTCCTAGGACAACAAATGGTGTGCATTCCAACACCCATTGCTCTCTGGCTATAGTCTCACAGGGGTTACTTCAGTCTTGCAGAAGAAAAGAGCAAGATCAATACTACATCAATGGAGAGGTATATTACTAGACAATACATATCACTGTTTTTGTCTACATCAAGTGCTGAGGCGGCCCACCTGGCCCCAGACCTCCCCTCTTTCCGTAGACAGGGTAAGACCTGGCTGTTCCACTGGGCCTTTGGAGAGGGAGACGGGTAGGGTGGGGTGGGGAGGGGGAATTCTGCCCTTTTAGTTGTTTTTATCTTTTAAATGTTTTTAATGATATTTTATGTGTTTTTACTGCTGATGTATGTTGTAAGCCGCCCCGAGCTGCTCTGTGAGCAGGAGGGGTGGGGGTAGAAAAATAGTAAATAAATAAATAAGTGGAGTTTAAGAATAGGTTTAGAATAACATTTTAAAAAGCCACTTGTTCTTCCAGTTTAGGCAAGTCAACACTGGCCCTTTTTACATGAGACGCTCCCACACATGGACACCTATTGTCCACGCGGGGAGCATCTCATGTAAATGCAGGGGATGTGCGCTCCTGCTACCTATGCATCCTCACTCATCCCCACTCACCCTCCATGCACAGAGCAACCAGCGACAACGCAGGTTGCTCTGTGCATGGGGATGTGGGGGAGGATCAGTGTGTGTCCGTGTGCACCCGCCTCCCATCCCCCGCACTGCCTGCGCTGTGGCGTGCCATGGACCACCACCCCAGCTGCAGCCTGTATAAAAAGGGCCACTGGCTTTTTGTGTCTCTTCTGTCCTATACTGAGGACTGCACAAGGTGGCACCTGCAGTAAAAACAAATAATTCTGTGCAGCAAGCACTTGTACCAAAGAATCCTAGCTTCCTAGCAGGGTCACAATGCCCAATGTAAGTCAGTGAGATTTTTTTTGGCTGCAAAAGGGGCCTTCCTCTAAAAGCACCCATAAGCTTGTTGACATGGGCAGTAGTTGGAAGAGAGCATTGGTAAAACTGTGAGAGCTCACTGAGGAAGACCCAGCTGGATATTTGCATAGGTTTTATGCATGTTTTTGTGATTATTTTTAAACTAAAAACTAAAACCTTACCAACCCAATGACAACAAAAACACATAAAAGAAAATAGCGTACGGTTTATATATATAAATATCATTAAATATCGTTAAAGCCAGCTTAGACTAGTGGATAAGGTGCTGGACCTGGACCTGGGAGACCAGGCTTTAAATCCTCTGTTAGCCATGAACTCACTAGGGTGGTGTGATGGGGTGGCTTCCTCAGGCTGTAGTTCTCTATAGGAGCCACCCTCAAATCATTCACATAGTAAGGATGAATAAACATCCTCGGACAGCAGCTTCCTGCATACTCTGCCCACTATGCACTCCGTTGTAGCCTGGGACTGCCAGCGGCTGCAGCGGCTTCTGGGCAGGAAGGAGTTACTGAATGCTGCAGCTTCATGTTTCTATGGTGTCCATGGCTGTGTGTCATGGCAGAGGGCAAGTAGTTGGGTGGGGCTTGGGGTGGGAAGTATTGCCAAGGGGTAGGGGAAACGACTGCCCATATGAATTGTGTGCATAGCCAGTCCATGGAGTGTGTGGAGGCTACCGGAGTGTCTGCCATGGCCACCCAGGGAGATCCCCACACAGTCCACCTGAGTGGGTGCTCCATGGCTGTTCCACTCACAGACATGGACACACACCCCACCCCAGCCGTGCTTGTTTAAAAATGGCCTAAGTATCCCTCTCTCCTCCCATGTTCCCCTCTCCCTCCTAGATTTTAGGCTCCTAGGGGCAGGGATAGGGTTTCCATCTCTTACAGTCTGACCCTGAGACTCCCATAGGCTAAAATGGGAGTTTCAGGGTTAAACTATGAGAAGTGGCAATCTTAAGCAGGGACCTGTCTCTAATCATGATTGCTCAGTGCCGGGCCCATTGCTTGTGCTATATAAATGATGATAATAGTATTGTACATTCTATGGGGTTACAGATACATCTCTAGATTAAATAATTTTATTTAAACTATAAAAATCCACAACAAACCTGAATAAACCAAACACATTAAAATAAGGATTTCAGTAATAAAATAAGAAAACATATTCCAGGAGAAAAGAAATGGACAATGAAGGAAAGAGATAAGAAATCTTTGTATGCATATTAAAATGTCCCAGTTCTCCATAAAACCACTAATATAAAGCATTAAAGTATTATATTTGAAATTTTCGGTACTGAGAGATAGTTAACAAGTTCATTGAGCATTTATCTTTCTTAAAAGATGGTTTCTAGAAGTTAACATTAGTTACTGCACTTGTGGATCTTTCCGGTGAAGGAGCAAGACGGAGCTGAACAAAGATGCTTTTGCTATATTGGTAACTTTTTGTGTAACCAAGGGAAGGCAAAGGAGAATGGGCTCTGCCTTGCACCTGAGGCTGTGTAAGGCAAAGAACCTGCTGCTAATGAGCCTATGCTGACAAAGCAAGTCATTACAACAGAGCTGAATTACTTGGACAGATGCAGAGAAGAATCTTTTGCAAGAAGAAGGGAATCTTATTGCCTCTGAGCTGCAGATGCAGTAAGGAAAGGGAGCAGCATGTTTACATGTTCCCCAGAGGAGCTTGAACTTTGAACCCAGCCCTGTTACCCTCTGGGGATATAGTCAGATGGAGTAGTCGCATACCTATTAGAACGTTTTGGGGCCAGACACATCTTTAGGCCCTCTGCTAAATGAACTCATCCTGTAGGACCCAGCATTATTAAGCAGGGGAAGCAATACTCAGTGTAGGTTAATGGGTTTGGTGGCATACAAAAAAGGCCATATTTCTCCTGCAGGTACACTTATTGTTACATTGTTGCTGGACTAGAACCTTAAGTTACTTTCCAGTCTTAAAATTATATTATTTTATTAACATTTTGTGTTCATACTTCTTATCTTTGTAAAGTGCTCTGAGTTCCATTTGGTGTTGGGGTGCTGTATAAATATAAATCTTATTTTGATTATTAATCATGCCTTTGGGCTTCTATCCCTTTACCACATTTGTTTGAAATTGGTTGGGAGGATCAGAAATTATTAAAGGGATGCACATACGTTGCACAAGGCTTCTTTCCATAGGAAATCAGTCTAAAAGGGACTGATGCACTCTTTATGTCCATGTAAAATAGGGTCATGGTACAGTTCTAACTTGTCAGTTAAACTGATTGACAATGATGCTGAAATAGAAAAATTGAAACATGAAGGAAAAAGCAGTTCTGTTGGCTTTTGAGCTCCCAGAACTGCGTTGTTGGAAGGTAGTTATTTCTCAGCCTTGAATATTTGAAACCTAAACTAAATGCATACTTTCAAATGTATTCCAGATGGGTCGGACATTGTGCACAGAAAGAAAAAACGCATTAAGGAAAAACAAAGAAGAAAGCAAAGAATAGAGTCACATGCTCTGCTGGATTCCATAGACTCTTTGATGGTAGAAATGCCACTTGCCAAGACTGATACTGAAGAGGAATTTGGCAGTAAGTGTATTTAAAGAATCCAAGCTGCTTTAAACCTATGTAGGACAAACATTCAGGTCCTGATCCTGCAAACAGGTACATGCAGATGGACCCCCTTGCCTTAAACAGAGATCCATTCAAATCATGCAAAACAGCTTTGCAGAGTGGAGGCCATAGTCACCCATTTGCTACTAGGGCGCGCTCCTATAAACTCTTTCACAGGCATTTAATTTGGGTACTCTTTGAGTAATACCATTGTCAGTTTGCAGGATCTGATGCCCTTACCAGCTACCGGCCTGTCTCTAACCTTCCCTTTTTAGGGAAGATTACTGAGTGAGTGGTGGCCCAGCAGCTCTGGGACCATCTGGACCGGGTTGGCTTCCTAGACTCCTTGCAGTCTGGCTTTCATTCTGGATATGACACCAAGATTGCGCTTGTGGCCTTGGTCGACGACCTGCACCATACTTTAGACAGGGGGCAGTCGACCCTTCTGGTCTTTTTATTTATTTATTTATTTTTTATTTAAATAAATTTTGTATCCCGCCCCTCCTGCCACAGGCAGCTCAGGGTGGCTCACAACAGCGTAACAACAAAAATCATAAAACTATCAAACGCACCCCTACACCCTCATCCCTCTCCTCTCCCCTACCCATCTCCCCCACCAAACGCCTGGTGGAACAGCCAGGTCTTGCAGCTTTTACGAAAGGAGGGGTGGTACGGGGCCAGACGCACCCCCACTGGAAGAGAGTTCCATAACCTCGGTGAGGCCACCAAGAACGCCCTCCCCTGTCAGCTGCTTTTGATAGCATTGACCATGAGCTGGTGGTGACTTGGCTGCGGGATTGTGCCGGGGTGGGCGGGACTGTTCTTGAATGGTTCTGCTTGTTCCTGGCCAGTAGGAGTCACCGTGTGGTCTTGGGTGACTACATCTGCTCCCTGGGATCTCCCATGTGAGGTCCCGCAGGGTTCTGTTCTGTCCCCCTCCTGTTCAACGTGGGGGCTCCAGTTTTGGGGGCGGTTACAGCAGTGCCCTTGTCATGGACGGACCATTATCTCCTTCAGGCCAGTCTCTCCGCACACCCCTCAGAAGGAGGAAGGACCAGTTAGGATGGTCTGCCCTCGGCGGCTGATGAAACCTCAATGGTTCCAGGAAGTCCTGCGGGAGTTAACTTTGGTCCTGGACGGTCACTCTGTCGATGAGCTGGTCCAGTCTTGGAACATCTTGCTGGGGGAGGCCATCGACAGGGTGGCTCCGAGACGCCCTCTGCCTCGGTTTTGTCACCGCAGGGCCCCTTGATTTACCGAGGGGCTGCGGTGTATGAAGCAAGCAGGCAGGAGGCTGGAGCGATGCTGGCGGCGTACTCGCTCTGACTCCGACCGACTTCTCCATAGGGCCCATTTGCGGTCCTATGTTGAGGCTGTGA
>QEPC01003823.1:2204867-2257140 GCA_003113815.1 Sphenodon punctatus | reverse complement strand
TCCGTTCATCTCCAGCCCAGACCTGGCCTCCCTTATCCATGCCTTCGTCACCTTGAGGCTGGACTATTGCAACGCACTCTACGTGGGGCTTCCCTTGTGTTTGGTTCGGAGGCTGCAGCTAGTGCAGAATGCGACGGCCCGTCTCCTTTCGGGGACGGGTCACCGGGAGCACATAACACCAGTGCTCTGGCTCTGCACTGGTTGCCGATAGCGTACCGAGCCAGGTTCAAGGTGGTGATTTACAAAGCCCTGCACCGTCTCAGCCCCTCATACCTCAGGGACCACCTCGCCTTCCGCGCCCCGGAGCGGGTCCTTCGCTCTGCCGGGCGGTGCCTTCTTGGAGGTCCCTCACGTTAAGCGGGGGGGCCACAATGGAGAGGGCATTCTCGGTGGCTGGGCCGCGTCTCTGGAACTCCCTGCCGGAGGAGGCCCGCTTGGCCCCAAGACTATTAGTATTTCGGCGGAAATGCAAGACCTGGTTGTTCGCCTGGGCCTTTGGGGAGGGGGGTGGGTAGTTGAGTTTTATTCCCCTATCCTAAGCAATTTATATCCCATGCCCTGTTTATATGTCATTTTAATGTTTATATGGTATTTTAAGTGTTTGGATTGTTTTAAATTGTATTTTATTGTTGGAAGCCGCCCGAGCTGTGTTTAGGAGGGGTGGGGTAAAAATTTAATAAATAAATAAATAAATAAATAAATAAATATAAATATGCAGCCTTTTGGTGAGGTCGTGAGAGAGTTTGGCGTGTGTTGTCATCAATATGCCGACAACACTTAGCTCTACTTCTCATTTTCAGCAGACTCAGGCCCCGCAGTCTCATTGCTTACCCGATGTGTGACAACTGTGGAGGACTGGATGAGGGTGAGCTGCTTGAAGTTGAATCCCGACAAGATGGAAGTGATGCTGTTGGGGAGGGCTGAGGGAGTGGAGACCTCCATCATTGATGGGGTATGCCCTGTCCTGGTTCCTCAAGTTCGTAATCTAGGGGGGCTCCTCGATTCTCATCTCCACCTGGATGTCCAGGTGGCAGCTGTGGTGAGGAGTGCATTTGCCAAATTACATCTGATGCAGCGGTTACAGCCTTATGTTTCAGATTGCGACCATCATCATGCCTTCATCACCTTGAGGCTTGATTACTGTAATGCACTCTATATTGGGCTACCCAAGGTGACAGTCCAGAGGCTGCAACTGGTGCAGAATGTGGCAGCCCGTCTCCTGATGGGTTCGGTCTGCCGATAGCTCCATCCTCTGCACTGGTTGTTTACTGGGTCTGATTCAGGGTGTGGGTGTTGACCTTTAAAGCCCTACACGTCCTGGGCCCCACCTACCTGCAGGACTGCCTCACTCTCCGGGTTCTGGAACAGCCGTTGCGGTCAGCCGGGGGCGCCCTTTTGGAGGTCCCCTGTGTTCGGTGGGGGACCACACTGGAGAGGACATTCTCGGCCGCTGCACCTCGGTTGTGGAACTACCTCCTGGCAAAGGTTTGTTTGGCCCAGGGCTTTCCCTCCTTTAGGCACCAGTGTAAGACTTGGCTGTTCCGCCAGGCATTTGGTGAGAGAAACGGGTAGGGAGAGGGATGGGATGGAGGGGGGGGATTAATGGTTTTATTGTTTGTTTTATGTTATATGTATATTTTATGCTTTTATATTGTATGCCGTCCCGAGCTGCCTTTGGCAGGAGGGGGCGGGATAAGAATTTTTTTTATAATAATAATAATAATTAATAATAAATCTAATAGGACTTCTTATCTCTAATTTCTGAGATCCTACATATTTATAATTTGTAAACCCATTGAGTATATCTGTTAGTAATGGGACATAGAAGGTGGAATTTTCACAAATGCTCAAGGAACTTGAGGAGCCAAATCATGATGAACGTTGCTTCTCTGCTGTAGAAAACTCAAAGCATAACCTTTCACCTGAAAATTTCTGATCCAGATTTATTTTATAATGGTGTAGTATTATAGCAGTGGCTCTGCAGGCTAACTGTTTTGTCTTGTTTTCTTTTCTTTTTTTAATCCAGTCACCAGTATAACTAAAGTAAAGTTAAAAAAGAACAGAAGGAGAATTGCTGGGAGGGAGAATGAAGAAGACAATCTGACAAAGAAGAAAAAGCTACATCAGCCAAACTATTTCATCTCTCTTCCAATTACAAATCCAAAGGTGTCTTTTTAAAAACTATTCTATTCTACTCTGAGCAAAAGAACTTGTGTTTAAAACAAACAGGATTTATCCACAGACACAATACGTTATTGTGTATTATGCTTAAAAGAATGCTGTTGATAAAGAATCCCAGTGTCTGGAAATTTTAACCTACCATTGTTACAAATAACAGTGGTATTTAAGATTAGTCTAAGTGAAAGAAATTGGAGGAATTTTTCCCCAGTTTGTTTGCTTTGTGCATTTGACAGCCCTCTGAGTATAGTCAGTTTTACTGTTTCCTCTCTCTAATAAGTCAGTTTTCCCATGCTGTTTTTGTGGCTTTTTTGAAAAACAGCAGGAGGCATGAGAAATGTTTTTTAAAATGTTATTGAAAATCCACAGTAATTAGGATGACTTGTGGGCAGATTCATAGTATCTGTAATTACTTCAACTCATTTTTGACATTGATTTGATTTCACGTTGACTGCTTAAAACACAAAGGATGAAGGACAGGCATCATGCTATTGTTGGTTTTGGTAGTGACAGGATTTCACCTATGGTTTCTTTTCAGTGTGCTGTATAATTCAGAGTGTATAAATTGACTATAGATCAGATGAGTAAAGGCATGCCACTTCTAGCTATAAATTACAGTGTTTTATTGGATAAAAGTGACATACACAGGGATCCCGAAAGAGCATAAAATATTCTTCAGTTGAAAAATTTACAGTACTATTCTACATAAACCCAAGTTCTTGCATTTTCATGTTCAGTCACCTCAGTATCGTTTGGTAGTATAACTTTACTCTTAATGAGAAAGTTGCACATCTCTTGATTGATATACCTTACTCTTAGATACAGTCCTAGGAGCAAATTCTCAGCTTGGCCTTGATCACTTCATAAACCCATGCAGACAGATCATTGTACCCACCCCTCCCAACCCCCTGACATCAGTGAGGTTCCATCTGTGTAGAGTCAGGCAGGATTGGGGCCAATATATTGAATATTTTTGAAGAAGCCTGGATGCGTAAATCACACATATTGTACTTTGAAATGCATTTAATTTGTTAATCTTACTGTTTACTTTTGCTCAAGTAGAATACTAAAATTTGAGTGAAAACAAATGAGATGGTGGAAAGCCAGCTCCCCGGGCTGCTCCAGGGAAGGCCGCTGTAGCTGCTACTTCTTGGGTCAGTGGGGAGAGTGGTTCACATGAGTAACGCCCCCTCCTGCCCAGTAATATGGGCGTAGGGTCTGTTGTCACAGGTCACTCCATGGTATGGGTTGGCTGTGGAGTTGTTCATATGGGACAGGATGGCCAGACCCCTGCTGTGCAGCAGGATCGGGCCCTTAAGAAGAACTGCTGCAAAACAGCTGATGCGGGGGGTGTCCCAGAACTGTGCCCTCACCTGACCTGGGTGCGCATGCGAAATAGCTAATTGGGGGTGCTCCGCCAGGTCCCCCATCAGCTGTTTGGTGGCTGGGGTGAGGGTGTGCCTCTAGGCCCAATCCTTCAACCTTGTAGCAGGGCTGGGCGGGGCCTGGGTAGACAAGACAGAGACCATTAGCCCAAATGGCTGGGCCTTTACCCAGGCTGTGTCGCAGACCGCTGCCAGCCCATGTGTCCCATAGCAGCCAGCTGCCTGCCCCAAGGCCATAGCTGGCAAACATCTGACAACGACCTACCAGACAAGCAGGTGACTCCCAGGCTACCATGGGCTACTGTCTCATTTGTTTTCACCCTTTGTTTTGCTCTGGGCAGAACAGCAGTTTGCTATACATGGTGGGTTTTTTGTTTTTGGTGTTAAAATGTTACTAGGTTTTCGTTCAAAATAGACTGCTACGGTTGTCTTGCAAACAGCTATTATACTCTGATACTGCTATCTTAAAAACTTTTATAGAGGAGCTTAAATTTATGTGCACAAGTAGTCGTTTTTTGACTACTTATATTTGAGTAGTTATGAAAATATTTGCAGGATTTCATCCTAAAATTAGTAATTCGTTCTTGTCTTCCCTAATAAAGAAGTCCTTTAGCAGTTTTATTTTATTTTTTACTTTTTATAAATTCCTCAGACTGTTTTGATGATTGGTTATCTAGACAAGAACAGTTTTAGAAGCTTGTAGATGATGACAGTGCATGATGACTGTATCTGGCTTGGGGTGTGTGGCCTCACAGTGGTGGGTAGGCCAATAGGCAGTGTCTCTGTAAGCCAGGGTCATGATGCCGGCTGCCCCGTGTCAGATGGCCCATGTACTTATCTTTGTTGTGCAAGTGGAGGGACGCAGGTTGTCGTGACCCATAGATCCTGTGTTTGCACTTCACTGAATATATTTGGGATCTGTTATGTCAACTGGCAGGGGCATCGTGCATCCGCATCAGCCCAAGTGTTTTGCAAAGATGGATACCTTCCTGACTTGCTCTATTATGCTCTTTCTGTCCATAGTGTTGTTTTCAGTGCAGCCGACAATGGCTGGGAATTCCATAAAGTTCACTACTATAGCGAAGGGCACAACGTAAAACTCTGCAACCCAGACTTTGCCAGTATGACATCAAGGTGATGGGAACCCTTGTGGTGCCAGCCCCATAGCAACGGGAAGCTGTTATCCATGTTTCAGTGGGACCAGTTATGATTGAGCACATTTGACAGATGACCAGTATGTTCATGGTGGGGAGGAGGACCCGATGCTGACAGTGCTCAATCTTCACAAGAAATGTTCATCCAGGATACTGCGGGATCTGATACATGCAGCTTCCTCGTGCCAGCATCCATCAGTGAAAGCATTTATCCAGCCTGTGACCACAGGCCTCTGAGACCATCTGCCTTTGGGATACCTACCCGTGGTAGACCAGTGGGTGATGGGGTCCCAAGCCTGGATGCAGCATTGTCTGCAGGAACTGTAGATGTGAACATTGCCAGCATTGCCTCCAGCCCTTCAACAAGCGGTTGAAGGGACATACTTGACCCACGGCCGGGTGCCCCGGGGTGGGATGGCACGGACACTTCTGATGTGGTGTGTGAGTCTGCATAGTCTCCAGGTTGGTCAGAGACCCTGGGGTTGACTGAAGAGGACCTGCTTGGTTGTCTTCCTGGGATGTGGGTGGACTCCCAGCTGTTGCTGTGTACACCAGCTTCAACAAGGAGCCAACGTAAGCATAGGGAGGGCTGGCTGGCCAATTTCCTGCTACTTTCATGATATAGAGGTATAGAGGTTTCCTGAATGGCACAGGTTAGGGTTTGCTGCAAAATGCTTCATCTCTTTTCTAGTATTTTGGGGCAAGTGCTACATCTACATCATTGGTGGCTGGGGCTCCAGGTGTCAGTGGATGAGATCCCTGTGGCAATCCAAGTGCTAAACCGTGGTGTGCCCCCACATCTGCTGTCCCCCAATGCTGTGCTGTTACTGCTATGGGGAGGATGTCCCTGAGGAAGGTCACCGGGCCATGGACAGTGCTGTGGTCATAGATGGTGATGGCTGCTGTGAGTCCCCTATCATCCAGCTGTTGGATTCCCTGGTAACACATACCATGCCATGTGTTACCAGTGGGTCTGTCATCCAGGATCATTATCGGGATCACGGATAGCAGGTGGTATCCCTTGCATGTGATGTTCCTACTGCTCAACAGGTAGAGGGCACACAACTGTAATGTCTGCATGTATGTATCTGTTTGGGCCACGTGGTGTATGAAGGGTCCTATTCCTAACAATATACAGTGCTTGCCAGACATGTATGCTGTGGTGTTAGCTGTTTAAATACTAGGGCCACCAGGTGGCACCGGAGAGGAGGTTGGAGGGGGGGTGGGGAAGAATAAAGTGGTTACACTTTTATCTCAACATGGAGTCCAGACTCTCTGTTTACTCCACATGGTGTCAGAGTGGAGACTGACTGCAGCCTCTGCAGAGTACAGAAAGCCTGACAAGGAAGTCAAGGGAACGCAGCTGACAATGTCAGAAACACTTGGAAGCCTAGCTGCTGCAGCCATAACTAAATTATCGCTGCTACATCACCAGACAAAGGAGAGGCCTAGACCACAGAGAGAGCCCAACCTGCAGGAAACTAAGTCCAAATCAGATTAAAATAGCATGAACTGCAGCCATAACCACCCCACCCCGTGCCTGTTTCCAGGTAGCATCCCCAGCAAAATTATACTGGTTCTAGTTTATTTGTGTAGCCTGTACAAAACAGAGATGCTCCTAAAGTAAAAAAATATAATCTTGGGGTAAATTGAACAATGGTGAGTTAAATATAGGTATAACTATATCTCAATGGGGATTAAAAACAAATACAATAATCATAATACGATAATCATAAACTCAACTTCCATCAGGGATAAGTTCATATAAATGCCATTTAAATCGCGAAGGTGCAATTGCCCAAAGACCCTAAGCTAGCATAATAATGCAAATTCAATAATGAAGCTATAAGATTAGATGGTTCATTAAACCTAGCCTTATATAAAAATAAACAGGAATATAATTTCCAAAAAAACAGTAGGCCATAATATAACTACACTTACAAAAAAATTTCGGGCAAATAATAACTGAAAAATTTGTACTGGCCAAGATTGGGCACACTTAAACAATCTAACCCAAAAAGTAAAATATAATATAAAAGCCCTCAAATGATCGAAGGCTCAAGCTTCAATGCACAGCCAAAGCCGCTAAGGAAAAATAATTAACCCAGCTATAATCAAAAACCAATAGTGGTAAATAAATAAACCATCCATGGGATTAATGGGTAAGAACAATAGTGACCCTACATAAAGACCCACCATGTCCGGGAAGGGGATGCGGTTAAGAGGAATATAACAGGATTCCTCCAACGTATACTGAATCCATTTCTGCACCCTGAAGTATTAGGTTTAACAGTAAATAAAATTTCCCAACCCCTACAAGGGGTAAAATCCCTCCCAAAACTGACAATGTGAATCTATGCAGGTCAAAGAAAGTTATTACTAAGAAAAGCAGACTAACTGAGTGGCTATTGGGAAAAAATAATTTAGGGACAAATAAGTTTAATATCAGGGATAACTAGTTAGGGCAAGGATTGCTAATTAAACATTCCAAGACCTAAGCTCCCCACCAACCCCCAGGGAGAAAAAGAAGATAGCCATCTACAAATGCCCACAGCCGTCGTATAATTTGATAATCTAGGAGGTTAAACCCATATTAAAAAAAAAAAAAAAGTTGCCCTATCATAATAGTACACACACAAATAAAATATTTAAACCATCCCCCTAGGTTCCTGGACAGCAGCCCTACAAACGTCATCCACAGCTGCCAACTCGTCTAAAATTGAGGGCCTTGAAGAGGAAGTCCCCAACCGAAGGGAAAGAGGATAGCTAGCTATTCGGGGACTTAAAACGATAGGGCACTGTAAGTGGGACTGTTGATCCAAGAAGCCAAGGAAACCCTTACTAGCAACTGAAGAGGCAACAAAATTTGCCTTCACTGGTATGGATTCACTGAGTGCACTAGGCAATGAGACCCTAAAGGTATCCATAGAGGTTACCAATGGGGTGGCAGATGGAACTAGCTGGTTAACTAAAGACAGGGCCCTGGGGGAACTGAGTGGTTGGGGAATAGCCAACAGGGTCCCTAGGCGGAGAAATGTCTTCCAAGGTCTCTGAACTATCCCTGTTCTGGACCAAATGCTTAAGCTTAAGATTAATTGGAGCCCCAGAGGCTTTTAAAACACTCTCCTTGTCGACTGTATCGAGCTAGGATTCGTCATGGCAGCCAGGGTAGTTGGATGATTTAAGTCAGATAAGGAGGCACTGACTAGGTGGGAATGGGGAAAAAGTGGGGCAACACCAGGTCTTTCATACACTTACTTGACTGATGAAAATCCCTCAGGAAGACAGAGTGTTGTAATGGGCCCACAAGTTATTTACAATAGATAAAGCGTTAAAATAAACAACAATATGCTGAATGGAGTCCACATGTGGCAGCCGGACAAAACGGACGACCTGGTAAGCAAAGACCGTATATCCCAGCAAGTCGGAGAGGTGTGAAAGGATTCTGCTCTTAGAGCCCCAAAAGGGAAAATACCCCAGGGCTAAAGGAGCAATCCTAAAAGCCACGGCCATAGGCACCAGCTAGAGCTGGTCTCTGTTAACCAGAGGCGGAGGTCTAGAAATAAAAAGCTGTTGCCTGGGGGACACCAGGCAAGGCTGACCAGGGGCACTAAAGTCTGGCATGCAATAGAAATCCCTGTCTTGAGCGGGGCATGTTTATCCCCTCTTGTATCTGTAATACATTCCTTGAGTAGGTCCTCCAATCCTAGAAGGCGTGATTGAATTGCTGTCAACTGCAGCTCTACTCCGTCGATCCGGGCTGTAAAAAGGCAAGTCAAATCCCCTACCAACACAGTTAATTGCTCCAGCAACACATGGAGGGATGTAGACTCCCCAGGTGCGGATGAAAAAGCCTCTAACCCTTGATTCTCACTGCTGCTTAATAGGGATGACTTGGGGGGCAATAGAGCTGTTCTGCAAATCCCCAATGTTCTCGCAGCCTGTAGAGTCAAACGCCGGAGATATAATCCCATCCTCAGTCGGAAGACTTGCCCTCTGGCCGTTGGGGAGGAAGTCATGTAATTTAAGCTGTCATCCCGTGACCCTAGTAACCATGCCCTGTTTCCCTTTTTTTAGTCATGGTCTAGGAAAGCAGGGCATCCAATCCTGAAAAGCCCTAAACAACACACCGTACACTTCCAATAGCAGTGGCAAGGGGGGAGGCACCCTTTGCCCAGTTCTCGCCTAAGGCCACGCGCACAAGGGCACCCCCTTGCGCGCGCGGCCCTTAGGCGCGTTGCCCCGACGCGCACCTCTGACACCACCGTGCACCGTTGTGGCTTTTATCAGGACCCGGAAGTGCGGCCCCGCCTCCTCACACACCTGCACAAGATCTCTTCTCAATGAGTCCCCGGACACAGCGGTGCGCTCCCTCTGTCCTCAGGTTGGGTATTGGGCTCCTGGTTCCACAGGTGACCCTCCTCTGCCAATCTGGGCAATCTGGGGGTGGAGGGCAAAGGGGGCAGAGCAGGCAAGCTGGACCCCCAGCAGAATTTGATTTCCAGCACCCTGAAAGCTGCCCAGTTTGGTTAAGCAGATTCCAGAGATTCTCCCAAACCTCTGGCCTGGATCGGCAGTCAGAGGAAAAGCAAGTAAATTCTCTCTTGTATACCATGGGCCCAGCAGCAGAGAATATCATCCTCTCTAGGGGGCGCATGGTAACCCAGATGAAACAGTTCAAAACAGTCAAAGAGGAGCTAGATAAGCACTTCGTACCTCGCTGCAATATCATTTGTGAACGGGCCCGATTTCACTCTCGCAAGCAACAGCAAGGGTAGTCAGTATCTGACTTTATGACAGCTCTGTTCTCCCTCATCCAACACTGTGGATATGGAGAGCTTAGTGAGGAACTGATCAGGGACAGACTAGTAGTAGGGCTTCAAGACAGCCACCTGTCTGAGACACTGCAAAATGACCCTAATCTCACACTAAGAACAGCTAAGGTCAAGGTTCTCCAGAGCTCCTATATCAAGGAACAACAGGCTCTTCTCAGGAACAACTTTACAGAGAGCCCCACAGTTGAAGCCATTAATTGTGCAAGGAAGACACCCAGAGGGCTAGAGAGAGGCTACAAATCCAGCCGCCTCCACACAAACTCACATACTTCACCCTGGAATGGGAACAAAAATAATAAAGATTCAACAGAATGTCAATGGTGTGGCAGGTCACCCCACACGAAAAGAGAGAGCCCAGCTCGAGAGACAATCTGCAGAAAGTGTAAGAATAGGGGACATTACGCTGCGGTGTGCCGCTCCAAACATACAGTGTTAGTGGTCTCCAAAGAAGATTGCCCCGGTGACTCCGAAATAGCCTACCTGGGAATGGTTGGCAGAGACGAAGAAAATGAGCCATCATGGACCACCTCTATTACTGTGGGAGATCTCCAAGTTGAATTTTAAATGGATACAGGGGCCGATGTCACCGTGATCCCCGCCTCACTATACAGGAGGATGAAGGCACTAAAGCTTCAAGAACCTAACAAAATATTAAAAGGCCCAGGACAATCCTTACTAGATGTGAGGGGAAATTTTTACACCACCTTGCAATTAGGAGAAAAGATGATATCCCAAGTGATAGATGTGGTGGAAGGCCTTCGGACACCTCTCCTAGGCCTCTCAGCAATTTCAGCTCTAGGCCTGTTAATGAGAGTAGACAGCATCCCCACTGGCACTGAAGGTGTCATCAAGAGAAGATTCCCCAAATTGTTTCAAGGCCTGGGAAAACTGGAGTGTGTCTGCCTCCACCAACTCCCACCGCAGATCCGGCGCCCCAGGGGGCTTCATGGAGTCGGGCTGGGACGGGAGCCCCGTGGGGCCACGCAGCCGTTGAGCTCCAAAGAGTCCAGCAGTCGGGAAACTGGGATGACACTGGCAGAAACAACCCTGGCAGCGGCACCTGTGGACGCCACGGGGCCCTCTGCCACACCCCCAGCAGCTCCAAGCCTTAAGGCGTCACCTGTCTCCTTGGAGCTGTCTCAGACCACGCCTCCGACGCTGCCACGCCGCTCGGAGCGCCTGCGGGTGCGTACAGGGGCAGGGCTTTGAACTTAAACACTGGCGCCGTGTTCAAAGCGGCGCTGGTGATTTCAGAGAAACCAGCCCCCTTGCGCTTGCTTCCGTTTGACTATTGTGTGCCTGATACTCATAGAATTAATCCTCGACAGCGTATGTGGACCTTCCTCCCCGCAATCCCCTTTGAGTGACACCTGAGCGAGTGGAGGAACAAGTAGAGAGTGAGAGTGAGCGTGGGTAAGTCCCCCCCTTCCTCCCCTTCTAGGGGCCCCTGTACGAGAGTGCGTGTGTTTCCGCTTCCTTCCTCCCAGTCCAAGGTGGGTCCCTTCCCTCACAAGATCTCCCCGCACAGTTTTCCCTCGGCCCCTTGTACTTCCCCGAGCGTGAGTGTTAGGGTGTGTGGGGGTACTTTGTGGCCTCTCTGGGTCAGGGTGCCCAATGATGATAGAGGCCTGTTCTCTTTGATTAGAGGTAAAAGCCAACACTCTATCCTGATGGGCACTGTTGTCCCCCACCTTCCGTGTAGCCCGAGAGAGCCCTTTCAAAGGCGGTACCGCGCGCCTGAAGGTGTGAGAGTGGTTTCCTCTGATTCCCCCCTCCCCGGTGACAGAGGGTGAATATCATATTACACTTGTGCCTGATGCGAAACCATTTGCTCTGTCGACACCAAGAAGGGTGTCTCTGTCCCTTCTGCCCAGGGTAAAAGATGAACTTGAACGTATGGAGCAGATGGGAGTTATCTCAAAAGTGGATACCCCAACTGACTGGTGCACAGGCATGGTAGTTGTAACAAAACCTAATGGAAAGGCTTGAATCTGTGTTAACCTCACCAAACTCAGTGAAATTGTCCACCGAGAGAGACACGTACTCCTTTGCATAGAGTACACCTTGGGACAGCTTGGAGATGCAGAGGTTTTCTTCAAACTGGATGCCCAATCAGGCTTTTGGCAGATACCACTGGCTGCAGAATCAGCACTACTATCCACTTTCATCACACCCTTCGGACGCTTTTGTTTTAATCGATTGCTGTTCGGCATTTCTTCCGCTCTGGAGCACCCTCAGAAGAGGATGTCCCAACTCCTTGAGGGTCTCGAAGGGGTGCTATGCCAAATGGATGACATCCTTATATTTGGGTCCTCACAAGTACAACATGACCAGCGACTATTTGCGGTACTGAAACGACTGGAGAAGTCTGGTATCATACTAAATGAAAAATGCGAGTTTTTAAAGAATATATTAAATTTCTTGGACAAATTATCGACAGCACAGGAGTTAGACCAGATCCAGAGAAAATTCAAGCTATCGCCCAGATGCCTGAGCCTCAGAATGTCAGCGAGGTGCGTAGATTCATGGACATGATAACACACCTAGGAAAATACTTACCCCACTTGGCAGAGAAGTCCAAACCTCTGAGAGACCTTTTAAGTTCACAGCACTCATGGTACAGTGGGGAGTTAAACGAAGAGCGACTTTCACTGATATCAAACGAGATTTAAGCACACCTCCACTCCTAACCCTATATAACCCAAACAAACCTATCCGGGTTTCAGTGGATGCCTCATCATATTGAATAGGAGCAGTCCTCCAAGAACAGTCCCCATCATGTTGGTACTGTACAGCCTATGCGTCACGGGCACTCACTCCTACTGAACAGTGATATGCCCAAATCGAAAAGGAGGCCCTGGCAATAACATGGCTTTCTTTTAGGAATAACATTTAATATAGAAACTGACCATAAACACCTACTTGCTCTGTTGGGTTCCAAAAATTTGGATGAACTGCCACCAAGGATCCAACAATTCTGGATGTGACTCATGAGGTTTCACTTCACAATCTCACATGTACTTGGGAAGAATCTTGCTACAGCAGATTCACTCTCTAGGACCCCGCTTCCACATACCCTACCAAAAGAACGTACTCAGGAGGAGCTTGGTATAGAAGGATTTGTAGATTCAGTCCTTGATTCCCTGCCAATCACAGACAAACGCCTACAAGAGCTGAAACTGAAGCAGGAGGCAGATGAGACTTTACGCAGATGAGACCTCACTATTCCCATATTGGACCGTCTCTGGAGACCTCACTTTGAACCAAGGTCTCTTAATGAAAGGGTCCAGACTGGTCATCCCTACCTCTTTACAACGTGACATCTTTGACAAACTACATAGACCGTGTCTATTTTATTACTTTGTAAAGTGCCAGGTACACTGCTGGCGCTATATAAATGTTTGTTAATAATAATAATAATAATATAAAAACAAATGTATAGAATAAAATAAGTCTGAAGACTAGAATAAGACAAGACTAGAATGAGACAGCGGGGAAGCTCCATCGACAGAGTTCGCTCCTACAGTTCCAGATCAACTGGTCTCCTTTTGATCAGGGCAAGAGCCATTTTAGGTCTGATATAATTATCTTTATTCGCAAGATAAATTAATAATTGGTGAGGTGTCCAATCATTCTTATTCCAAATCAATGGAGTCAGTTATTTCTCACGATAATCTACAGTATAGAAACAGTGAAATAATGAAGGAGCCAGATCTTCAACTAGAGCAAGATTACAAATGCATAATCTAAGAGAGTACGGAATCTCTTTCCATCTCCCTGTCAAAACCCTAGAGGGAATAAGATCAAACCTAAGAAGGGTAAAAGCCCTTCTTAAGAAGAAATTGTCCAAAACAGACAGATAAAGTTTCATTCCGGGAACAGTTTTAAATTGATGATAAAAAGGGGCAGGTTTTAAATTAACAGCATTTCTCATATCCGCTTGAATGGCTAGTCAGACAATTGTCTGAGGATCAGGGATTTTACTTTAGAATTAATAAGATGCAGTAAGACCTCCACAGACTGGCCTACAGTTCTGAAAAGTACAATGAGTTTCTTAAACCTCCGAGACATAAGGGTTACAATAANCCAGGTACACTGCTGGCGCTATATAAATGTTTGTTAATAATAATAATAATAAAAAATAATAATAACTACATGAAAGACATCAAGGCATCACCAAATGCAGACAGAGAGCAAAACAGTCTGTGTGGTGGCCAGGGCTGAGCAAACAGCTCCAACAGAGAGATACAAAATGTGATATTTGTGCCAGCATGAGACTAAACCCATCAGAGCCACTTATGCCTTCTGTCCTCCCAGGTCGACCTTGGTAGAAAGTTGGGACTGACATTTGCTACCTGGGGAATACATCCTATCTTCTTATGATTACTACTTTTCAAAATTCATCGAAGTTGCTGAGCTGCCCAGCACAACATCAGGAGCAATTATCAATAAAATAATGCTATGGTTTTGTCCGTTTTGGAGTCACCGAGCAGTTAATATCCGATAATGGCCCCCAATTTTCCTCTGATCTCTTTAGGAAGTTTGCAGAGGGCTATGGTTTTCAGCACATTACCTCGAGCCCACAGTGCCCCCAGAGAAATGGAGAAGCAGAACATGCAGTCAAGTCCTTAAAGCACCTCTCTCCAAGTCTTCAAACCCCCACCGTGCTTTGTTAGCATATTGTTCAACGCCCTTAGCTAATGGTTTCAGCCCAGCAGAGCTGCTGATGGGACGGAAGTTGCGCTCCACGGTCCCAATTTTTCATTCCCAGTTGACTCCCTGTTGGCCTGATCTCAATAGCCTGCGAGAACAGGACATTCGATATAGAGCTCGACAGAAGCAAACCTTTGACAAGCGCCATAGAACCAAACCATTAAGACCACTAAAACTAGGAGACTTTGTCTGGGTAAAAGACTCCCAGGAAAAAGGGATGGTACAAGGACATGCAGAAACGCCGAGATCCCATTTGGTTACAGTGCCAGCAGGAACTATTTGTTGCAACAGGGTACACCTTGTGGAGGTGGGGGAATCACCAACACCCTCACAATCTACAAATGATACAACCCAAGAGATGCCTTTAACAGATGCTCCACCCCCCACACCCCCTAATAGGTATCCAGATAGAGAAAGGTGACCACCTGCATTCCTGAAAGACTGTGTATCACCTGGAGGTCTGCAATATGTCAACAGGGCAGAATAATCCCTGACATGAAGCTGAAGGCTCAGATAGTCTACCCAGGTCTTAAGTAAGGGAAAAAAAGAGAGAGAGATGGTTGATTGGAGTTTGTTTGTTACGTTTGTTTGTGTTTGTTGTGGTTATGTTTCAGTTGTTTTCCTTCCTCAGAAAGGGGGATGTGGTGTTAGCTGTTTAAATACTAGGGCTACTAGGTGGCACCGGAGAGGAGGTTGGAGGGGGGAAGAATAAAGTGGTTACACTTTTACCTTAATATGGAGTCCAGACTCTCTGTTAACTCCACATATGCTGGTACAGGCTTGCCTGTACACCTGTTTGGCTTGCAATTCCAACTGCAACTATGTGCAGCGGTCATTATCCATGTCTGTCGCCCTCTACAGGGACGTCTGTGTCAAGTCCTTGTACACGGACTCTTGCCTGGCATTCCTTGAACCGTTACTGTTGCTGGGATCACCGTGATGTGTTGGGAGTGCTCCTAACTGAACTATGTCGAGGTTGATGGATGTCATCTGTTCCTTGCATGGCCACCTGGCCCACAGGAAGATGAGGGGGAGGTCCGGGGGATGTGGCACTATGTGCGACACTATCACACAGCCCTCGCTTGCATCGGCGGAGTAACACTCCATGTGGACTGATTGCACAGGTTTAATGGGGGCTTGGTTGGCATTGTCATGTGGCACAGGCATAGGCACAAATTTACTGTTAATTTGTTCCAGAGAAGCCTTTGCATTATGGTCAGCCCTATCTGGCATCACCCTGGTTCCCATTGTGGCATATGTGGACAGTGGGTTGCGGTCACTATGCCCTTGCTCCATGTGGGTCTGTGATGTTGCACCGCCAAGCCATTGACTCCCCAGGGCCACTTGTTCATACTTCTACTGCAGTGCACTGTTCCTGTGGCATTTGTTTTTTGCTTGCCATTTTGGGGGTTCTCTTGTACCTATATTGATCCTAATGTTGTGTCTCCTTCCAATGCATTGTCAATAAATGTGATTGCAGAGCACCTCATGTGTTCATGTGTGTGCTTCTTTGGGACATGTGGCATTATTGCCTGACTGTGGGAGGTTAGACTATTCACCAACCTTATCTGCGTTTGCGTGCATTGATACATCTGTACTGTCATTCCTTGTGGCCATTGGTATGCCTAGCCATTTCTATCACATGTATGCCTGTGCACAGGCTAGGAGATCTGGCACACTATATATTTTTTGTGCTACAGCTACATGCCAGCGTTTCCAAGAGGTGGGGGAAGATGCTGCCTGTTGAGCACTGAAGGCTAGGGGGTGGAATCTGATGGGCTCTGAATGTTCTTGAGCTACAAATGTTTGTGGAAATTGGGCATGGCTGCTTTGCCCATAGAATGAATGTTACTCTTTCTTTCATAACCTTGAAAAGTAACAGTTTCTGCCTGGGGAGAGTACAAGGGACCATAATGGCAGACACCCTTTGGAGCAAGTTGTTTGCCATGCAGAACCTAATGGATTTGAAATGTGGGTGTTGGGGCCATCCAGGGCCCCCAGGGCAACGATGTTGGAGAGTCATGGACACATTGGCCTTTGCTGATATTTGGGCAAGTCCGGATGTGCAGAGGGAACTGGCAGACCCCTCCTCGGAGTCTGCCTATGTGCTCCTAGAGTGGCACATGCACTTATTGGGGTTTTTTGTTTGCATGCTGGAGTGCAGACAATGCCCAACTCACCTGATGTTTATGGTCCTAAGAGAAACTGTTGGAGCCCCAGATGCGGAGCGGGAGTGGGATGCTGCTGAGAGTGAGTGTTTCCTTGAGATTTGTGCAGTGCCTGAAGTACGGATGTCACTGAGGGGGGCCTGCATCAGTGACATCTTTCTCATCACTGACCTATGACAGTGGGGGGTTTCCCAGACCATGGAGCTGACTGTCACCGAGGGAGTGAGTGACTGACTTGGGGCATGGGGACTGTGAACTTAGGAGAAGCTTGCTGAAGTATCCAGGTTTTTGGCTACCGTGACAGCTGGTGCCTGTAGAATATGCCTGTTTGACTGCAACCTGAGTGCTTTATTGGTCAATACGGCATGCAAGGCGCCTTTTAAACTCTGTGCTGCTTTCTGCTGGTGCATTGCTGTGAGCCAAGGATGCAAGAGACCTAATTCCAGTGTGAATGAACTACATGCTTTCACTTACTACTTTCTTTTCCACTTCTGCTATATCCAAGTTTACTGTTTGCTACTTTAACTCTGTGTTTTATGCATAGTGTCTGGCTTACTGCAGTTGCCCACTGTTGGCGGGTATACGCCCAGGTGTGGGTTGGCAGGTATGGTGGACAAAGAACAGTCTCCATGGGTCATGGTGGCCCTGGCATGTTACATGGCTGGGCAGGTTCTTTTTCCCATAGTTTGCCGCGGTTGTGGGTTCTGCCGGGATAGTGGGAGGGGAAAGGTTGGTGGGTGGAGCAGGCCATTGGGGAATGCCCGCTGGTGTCTTGAACTGGTCATGCTGGACTTGTGGATGGGAGTTGGGAAGGTGCTGCAAGAATACACATAGGATGCACATAGGTGGCTAGCCGTTTATTGGCTTATACATGCTATGCATGTGGTGGGGGCTCCAGGGAACAGTTCTGCTGTCCAGATGCCTGTGGTCTTGTGTGTTTTCACCTGGTGTCTTGCGCCTGTCATGGGGGTGAGGGAGAGTTGGATGGTGCAACAGACAGGCAGATGTGGCGCAGTGCTGCACCCAGCACAATATGGCCTTATTGGTGGCTGGCTGGTGTATGTCACTGGCACACCTTTCCTTAGCTGGATCTTGGTCATTCTCTCTTTTTCAAAAGGGACTTGGTCACTTAGGAGCCTACGACTGCAGTCCTCAAACCTACTACTTGAATTGACTTTATACACAATCCACTATCCGAAAAAGGCCCACAGCTCAGCTTCCATTTACTTTAATGGATAGAGAATTGTCCCTTTTGACTTCAGCGGGAGTACTCCAGAGTAAATGGTTTGGGAGTTGCAACCTCAGTCACATTGGAATCAGGATTACACCCTCAGGCTTCAAAGTTCTAAGACTTCTACGTCATTTAGATGTGAAAGCCAGAATTTATAAACAACTTCAGCATTAGATTTGTTTTTTTTCCACAACGAAGATGGCTATCTTGATTTTGTGGGTTACCCAGAAACTCTAGACTTGCACCACTACTGCATACTCTCTGAGAGGAGTTCTGATATTGGGGAAGTTTGAGTAATATCTGAAAATGAATGTTAATAAAACCAAAGTACAGTAAAACCATCTATTATCGGGGAACTAGTGCCTGTGATTTTTAAAAAAAGAAGAAAAAAAAGATTGCAATTACTGGTTCCACAAAACTCCAAGACAGCCCAGAGTGTAGAACAAAGGACTGAAATTTCTTGTACTGTACCATCTCATTTTGGAATCTTTTTCTTCCCCGTTTTGCCCCTCATGACACAGCAATTGCAAGGATAGTGTAGTGGCTGAATAATTTGCTACATAGTGATTGCAAAAGGTGCCCCCTGTTGCTGCTGACAGAATTTGATTAATTTTTATTGTTGGAGCAGAAAGGTCTTAACTCTGCAACCATTTTAATGCTGTCTGAAGTTGGTAATTACTGCTTTGAACTTCATTTGTCATTTACAGATACTGCAAGGGAAGCCACTGAGCCAAGTCTCAGAACATTGGCTTTACTGTGTTATTTTCAAAGTTTTATTTGCACTTTTATTAGGTTAAAGGTTTGTGCTGGAGATGGGATGTTCTTTTTGGGGGGGCGGGGTGGGGAGGGAGAGGAGTTATGTAGGTTATTTAGCCTGTGTGAAAAAACTCAAATGGCTATATCTGGGGGCCTTCAGAGACTACTGCTACTTATTACTTCGAGCTGGTGCTGGACAAAGAGCTTTCTTTTGTGATAAATTAATTTCACTACTCTGAGGTGTTGTAGGGAATAGAATAGGCTTTTCTCTATTCATTTTCTTCACTAAGTGTCTGAGCTTTACAGGGAGAAAAGCCCTGTGGTTAGACAACCAGGGTGACTTTTTCTGGAAACAGTTAATTAGTTATCCTTCTTGTGGTGCAGAGATTTCTCTTGCTGTTATTTTTAATGGTGTTTTGAGTCTTTGGAAGGAAAAAAATGTGATATCGCATTAATTTTGATTTCACACTACACTTTATGATTACTTTGACAAAAATAGTTACATGAGTAATTATAGTTACTTTCTTCTTTTCTGGCCAAACTACATGGATGAAATTATGTTTCATTTGACATTGGCTCTCAAGATTAAATATTAGGGGGACTTGTGCTGCTACAGCTATTTGGGGACTGGAGCCTAAATTGCAAATGATTTGTTGTTTTTAAGTTACAAAGCTAATGACATTTGTTTTAACTTATCATTTTTGAGTTTGAGCAGTATGGGGGATATTGTTCTTTTATTCAACTGTTTTTGTTGTTGTTGTTATTTTCAAAGTTTCATTTGCACTTTAATCCAGAATTAAAGGTAGTTAGGTGGGTGACCCTGGGATAAGTGTAACATCAGGCATTAGGTTTTGCTTTTTATTTAAGATTTTATTAGTAATAAAGAGGATGAAATGGAGAGTGAGGCAGTATAATTTGCCCTCGGCAGAATCATTTTGCTCAATTAAAATTACCTTGATCTGTGAGGAACTCCAGAAGGATTTAATTAAAATGAATAGTCAACATGATGGCAGATGAGATTTAGGGTGCGATCATTTGGTGGGATAGCACAGTCGTTAGCACTTAACATGACACAAGTCCCATTAAAGTGAATAGGAGTCTTGTGTGTGCTATTCCAATGAAGGATCATTCTGCCAGTGCAGACAAGTGGAATGTAATACAAATTGGCAGAAAAAAATTAAAGCTTTTCTTATATTCTAATGGATTCATCACTACTTATGGGAGGTGGAGTTATGGATACCTTAATTAATGTGTGATCTATGAGTCACAGTGTTCAAAAGGGTTAATTGGATGCCTAGATCTATTAAGAGTATAGAAAAGAAATCTATAAAAACATGATAATGTAATTCTGCAAATTAATGACACATCTGTGTTTCAGCTGCTGCTTTTATTTTTTTGTCACCTCACCTTTAAAAGCATACGATAGATACTTTTCTCTGGTCTCACAAAATTACTTTTTTGGAATGGAATGGTGTGCAGTTGTGCACAGAATGCTGATTCTCCTACTGGGCTAGAAGGGGACTCTACTCTCCTGTTCTCTACCTTTCCTGGCTGCTGGGGAAAGAGGCATCTATTTCTTGTTTCCTTGCTTCTCTTTAGGAATTTGATCTTGTGTGGAGGGCAGGGGCTTAGGGCTTTACGTCTGGAAGGAAAGGATCAACACAGCGTTTAGTACCCATCAATGGATTCGTATCGGATGTAGTCCAATACCTCCCTTTATTGAGCCTTCTGTAGGAGCTACTGCTTTGGCATGTGCCGCATGGCACTCTGGAATGGAGGGCATGTGGCATGATGACCTTTTGCTAATGCATAAAAGTCATGCAAAAACCATAGTTATTTTACAAGCCGGTGCTATGATCTAGCATATTCAGCTTTGTTTTCATAACAACTGCAAAGCAAAATATACTAGAACCCATGTTCAACTGCCCCCATTCCGCCACATTCATGTATTTGTTGGAGGAAGGGCAGATTCAAATCGCTGTGCCGGCTATGGGATTATTGAGGACAGTACTGGCTGTCGACCTAGCCACTCTAGGAGTCTGTATGTGACTTGGAATCCACTGGTAGGATGGATCTTTGATGGTTAAGGGCAGCAGTGGTCTATAAAGCTGTTTTCAGTAGTACATTTCTCCCCCTGCCTCCGGCTACTCCTCCGCTCGGGTAGCTCAGCTCTCCCCATAGACTGCCAGGAGGCAGAAGTGAAAACTATTGCTCTGCGCATGCATGTCCTGAGCTATCCTGGACCTTCAGTCCGTCTTCTGCCTCAGGACCGTCAGGACGTCTCTTTTATTTTTCTTCGTGGAGGAGGCGGACACAATCGAACCGCTGAGGACGGAAGCGGGGCCACGGGGCAGTGATTCTCCCAGACACGGTCTTGGGAGCCGCGTTTCTTAACCCTGGCCAGCTCCCTTGCAACGCGCCTGGGAGCGGGGGAAGCCGTGACACAAAGCCGCCCAGGCAGTCTCCAGCAACGCTGCAGAGATGCCGCCGGCATTCCCCCCGCCCGGGAGACGGACCCAGCGCGCTGAGGTCTCTACAGCCCGACACAGCTGTCCACTATCGGGCACAAACCTTCCCCCTCCTCCACAGCCATGGAGCCAGTGCAAGAGGCAGCAGAGCAGACAACGGAAGGCGAATCACAAGTAGTTTCTATGTCATCCTTGGCAGATTCAATGAACAAAATAATGAAGTCACTAGACAGACTATGCGAGTTACAGTCTCAGGGGAAAAGAAAAAAAGCCCCAGAAATATTAAAACCTAACAGGAGGGCCCTCAGGGCGGGAAAAAGAAAGGCGGGAAAGACAAAAGGAAAAGCCCCACTAGCGGGAGCTAGAGCCCGCCTTTTAGATTCTCCTCAGGAGTCTGAGGAGAGTTCTATCAGTGACCAACCTGAGGGATCCAGGAATCTATTAATGATTGATTCAGACTCTGACTCTGACTCCATTAGGGGATTTGCTGAAGCAGAGGAAGGGGACCTGGGGGAACCCAGCTCAGACCCAAAAGAAAAGGACAGGCAGTTCCCTCTGACCCTTAAAGATGAGTTCATGTCCCAACTAAAAGAAAAACCCTCCAAAGAAGAATCTTCGGATTCACAGGAGGAACAAACAAAGACTACATTCCCTCAGTACATGGGAGGGACCAGGGCCTGCCCCTGGATAGGGCATTTGAGAGGCTAGTACTGGAAGAGTCCTAACAGAACCTACAAGATGAATAAGACACAGGACTTGCTGTATTCCTTTTCTAGAAAAAAGGAACCACTTTTTAAAAATCCCAAAGTGGATGCGGTGGCAGCCTCCCTAGCCAAGCAGACAGTTTTCCCCACGGAGGGGGACTGTTATCCAAAAGATACCACAGATTGAGCAGTGGACTCAGCCCTTAGAAGAGC
Source organism: Sphenodon punctatus (assembly GCA_003113815.1). Classification (NCBI taxonomy): domain Eukaryota; kingdom Metazoa; phylum Chordata; class Lepidosauria; order Sphenodontia; family Sphenodontidae; genus Sphenodon; species Sphenodon punctatus. The sequence continues at coordinate 2,235,335 of QEPC01003823.1, read as the reverse complement.
TTTAGATTCCACAGCTGCCTCCTTAAAAATTAATATTGTGGCCTCCTATGTTGCACGAGCTCTCCTGGCTTGGATGTAGGAAGCCCAAGACCCAGGGATCTCAGACAAATGATCCCAAAAGCTCACATCTCGTATTCTGATGGCCACAGCCCTCATAGCTGATTCCACAACAGATGCTATGATCTGGTCTGCGAGGGCAGTATCTCTATCTCGGCCAGGAGAAGAGTTTGGCTTAGATCTTGGCAGGGAGACATTACAGCAAAAAATCTACTGGTCTCGGGCCCTTACAAGGGTCTTAAACTGTCTAGACAAGGTCCTAGCGGATGCAACGGATAAGGACAAACCTAAAACCCTATAGCAGGTGGGAGCAAGAAAGAGGTTCTTTCATGCCCCTCCCTTCAGACCACGGGGAAATCAAGGCCCTCATAGAAAGTTCTATCCCCAGAACATTAGGGAACCCACTAGACCCTTCACTTTTCGCAACAGAGGAGCAATGCAGGGTAGATATGATAGACAGAAGCCCAGGATTACTAACCAGGGCCAAACCAAACAGGACTCTTGACTATTCCGAAACAGAGGTAGGGGGCAGAGTGCAAAATTACTCGCCAGCCTGGGCCAATTCAATAACAGACACATGGGTGTTAACCTGCGTAGAACAGGGATACACCATAGAGCTCAGAGGTCAACCCCAGCCAAGATTCCTTGTGTCCATAGAGAAAGTCCTGATCAGGCCAGACAAGGTCTCTATTCCATCTTATTTCTTGTTTCCAAAAAGCTAGGAAGCTGCCAAGCAGTGCTGGATTTAAAATACCTAAACAGATATGTGAGGAGACAAAGATTCAAGATGGAGACTGTGACATCCATCTGCCAGAGGCTACGGAGGGATGACTGGCTAGTTTCTCTGGACCTCAGAGAGGCATATTTACATATCCCGATCTGCCTCCCACCCCCCCAAAAATGGCTAAGGTTCTGTTTCCAGAACGCACACTGGCAATTCAGAGCCCTTCCTTTCGGTCTGTCATCCGCCCCACGGACGTTCACAAAGATCCTAATTCCCCTGATAGCGAACCTTAGGAGGGAGGGAATTCATCTGTATCCTTACCTGGACGATATACTCATCAGAGCACAGTCCAAGGACAAAGTACTATCAGACCTGAACAGAACGATACAGTACCTAGAACAACATGGATTCTTAATCAAGAGGGACAAAAGCCATCTGATACCGACTCACAGACTCGAGCACCTAGGCGTAATCTTAGTTACTTCCTTAGATGTCGCCCTGGTCCCTCCTCTCAGACGACAAAAGATCCACACCCTAATTCTCATGCTGTGGCAGAAAACGAGAATGAGGTTGAAGTCGCTGGCCCAGCTGTTAGGCCTCCTGATCTCCTGCACCCAACAAGTGAGATGGGGGCATTTTCACCTCAGACCCTTGCAGCAGCAGCTGTGTCCTTTTCAAAGAGAACTCACCTTAGGGTTCAATCCATGGGTTCCGATCAAAGCAAGCCTCAAACGATCAATGTATTGGTGGTTAGAACTGGAAACGTTCCTACTCGGGACACCGCTCACAGAACCCTCCAGAGCAATCATAACAACAGATGACAGTCTCCGGGGATGGGGAGCACACGTGGGATCTCACTCGGTGCAGGGCCTATGGTTCAAGGCGGACTTGGCATGGGGGATCAACTTCTTAGAGCTGAAAGCGATCCGCCTGGCACTGAAACAGCTCCTACCAGTCCTAACGAGTACACATCTATTGATATACACTGACAACATAACAGCCAAGGCCTACGTAAACCATCAAGGAGGCTCCAGAGTCCTGGCTCTCCACGTAGAGGCGGTCAAACTGTTCTTGTGGGCTCAGAGGCACCTAACATCACTGAAGGCTCTCCATATAAAGGGGCAAGACAACTGACGAGTGGATTGGCTAAGCAGGCAGACTATAGATCCACACAAGTGGTCCCTGGACAATGATGTCTTCAGAGACATAGTGAACGGCTTCGGACTCCCAAAGATGGACCTCTTCGTCACTCGGGAAAACAGGCAGGTATCAGCATTCATGTCCAGAACTCCCTACCAGGTGGCAACGGCAACAGATGCCTTGAATCAGACCTGGCCACAGGGTCTGCTTTATGCCTTTCCCCCGTTCCTACTAATAGCTAGAGCAATAACAAAAATTATACGGGAGCAAGTACAAGTCATCCTCATTACACCTTGGTGGCCCAGGAGGCCATGGTTTTCAGACTTAGTGGAGCTGAGCCATTCACAGTACAGGATCCTTCCACTCTTCCCAAGTCTACTGTAACAAGGCCCCATAGTGTGCGACAATCTACAAAACCTAAAACTGACAGTGTGGAGATTGAACACGCAGTCTTGAGAAGGAGAGGCTACTCGGAGGCAGTTCTATCCACGATGTGGCGCTCGAGACGACCAGCTACCAGACAAGCATACAGGGCTACACGGAAAACCTTCGCCTTATGGTCAACGAACAGAAAGCAAGACCCTTGCAGAGCGGGAGTACCAGAGGTGTTGGAATTCATACAAGAGGGTTTGGACAAAGGACTCAAACCCAATACTCTGGCCAGACAGGCAGCAGCCTTGGACTCAGTACTCAAAACAATTTCTAATAGGGCAGTCTCCGCTCATAAACACGTTAGACAGTTTATGAGGGCAGCTAGGATAATCTCACCCCCTGTAGTGCATAGATGTCCCTCATGGAACTTAAATTTGGTTTTGGACACACTTACTAGGGTGCCTTTTGAACCTCTTAGACATGTGTCTGTGTATTTTCTATCCATAAAGGTAGCTTTTTTAGTAGCTGTGACATCAGCAAGGAGAATTTCAGAGTTGGGGGCCCTCTCGGTGGAAGATAACTTCCGTGTCTTCCACGGGCAGTCAGTAATCTTGAGGTTAGACCAAGCATTTATGCCCAAGGTCAACTCAAACTTTCATAGATCCCAAGAAATAGTGTTGCCATCTTTTTGCCCAAAACCGAAACATCCCAAAGAAAGGGTTTGGCATACCCTGGACATACGTAGGGCCTTAAAGATCTATTTAGCTCGAACTCAGGGGTTCAGAAAATCTACTGCCTTATTCCTTAATATCAGGGTAGGGTACAGAGGTACCAAAGCATCTAGGACTCTGATATCAAAATGGGTTAAGCAAGGTCTAACGGAGGCGTAGAAAGCAAAGGGAAAGGTTCCCCCTCTCCAGGTCTGGGCTCACTCAGTTAGGAGTGCGGCTACTTCACATGCCTTTAAATACAGAGCTTCATATGAATAAATCTGTAAAGCAGCCACCTGGAGCTTGTTACACACATTTGTCAAGCACTACAAGATTGACACATTCCAATCCGCGGAGGCAGCATTCGGTCGAAGGGTGTTACAAGTGGTACTGGAGGCTCCCAGTGCTGTTTGTTCCCGGTTTTAGTGACCTGTTTTTCCTTTTGGGGCTGCTCAGGGACATCTCGAGCGGAGGAGTAGCCGGAGGCAGGGAGAGAAAAGGAAAATGGTCACCTACCTTCGGTGAATTCTTTTCTCCCCTGCTCTCTGGATACTCCTCCGGCCCTCCCTACCAAACAGCAGTACAAGGTGGGGAGCTCAGCCAAGCACATTCAATAGGTAGGCCATCATAGAGAGCAATTGAGATAAGGTTTTCCCTCAGTGGGATTGTTTTATTTGTTTATATATTGTTCTTTACAAGTTATTTCTATAGTTGATAGCGTGACTAGGGTTTACACCAGCCGAAAGAATAAGCACGGGAGACCTGGTCCAGGGCTTGGGGACAGACTGAAGGTCCGGGATAGCTCAGGACACACATTCGCAGAGCAGGAGTTTTCACTTCTGCCTCCTGGTGGTCTACAGGGAGAGCTACCCGAGCGGAGGAGTATCTGGAGAGCAGGGGAGAAACGAATTCACCGAAGGTAGGTGACCATTTCCCTTTTCTGGTGATTTTTTTTTTCCATGGAACCATGACAGCATGGCTGCAATATTTTAAGTTATGTAACCATGCATCATCTGTATCCTTATGGGTGTGAATTATTATAACTTCAAGTACAGTCATTTCCTTTTTTTTTAAACTTCTCTCAGGAGGTAATAAATTATACTTTTCAGTTGTCTAAACTTTTACTGGAAATGATCACTGAAATCCTAGTAAACTGGCAATTGAAATGATAGGCCCTCATGGAACTTAAATTTGCTCTATCCTTAAAGTTTGCACATTTCCCTACTGGGGGAATTTCAGTTTTCGGTAGTTAAGTATTATCCACACAGTCAATAAATTGCAGTTATCTACGATTATGTTTGCTAGCGTTTTGTTTGCATATATCTTACTTTTGAGAATCCAGTGAGAGTGTTGATTATCCAGAATGAGTTACTAGTGCAGAACCGGCAGTAGCGTTAGGTTGGATGTACTTAGACTTAATTAAATTTATAATCAGCTGATGGACACAGCTTTCTTTACACTTTTTGTAGATGTGATTATTTATGAAGAAGCAGAAGCTCCCTCTTTAGTAATATCTTTGCTCCCCTTTCTTCTGTTTTCATTTGTTGCTTCTTTATACATCATCACCTCACCTATACATGGAAACACACATGAAGGCAAGGGACAGGATATGGCAGAGCTTGTATGAGGGGTTTATTAGAAAGGAACAGAGCACTTCTAACACTCATTGGTTTTCCTTGGTAACTCTAGATATTCAGCACCAGTAAGAATCCTGCTGAATACTATTAGATGGATTTGTTCTGTTAGCAAAACAGCAGAAACTAAAATTTGCTGGAGTCCTCTCCAAGCAACAGGCAGAAAGCATTCTAGTATATTTTGCTTTGCAATTGTTATGAAAACAAAGTTGAATATGCTGGATCATAGCACCGGCTTGTAAAATAACTATGTTTTTTGCATGACTTTTATTTATAGATATCAAATAGAAACTCATTTTAAGTAAAAGTCATTTAAATTGGTTATTTTGGGGTATTTGCACTGAAATTAGGTTGGCGCCAGGGTCTGGTAGATGGAAGTCTGGTTTTTATTCCCTTATTTTACTTTAGAAAATTGTTCATCAAACCAATATTTGAGACAACAATAAATCAGTTGTGTTTTATTTAATTTTCACTAATGTTCTATTTAAATTTACTCCATAATAATTTTTCTAAGTAACCATGACTTTTTTTTTTGTTCTTGCATGTACAAATTGAAAGAGTAAGCATTTCTCTGTGTGTGTGGTTGTTGCTAGGAAAAAAAAGTTAAGATAATGTATCTCTCTTTTTTTTAAGGAAGCTTGACAATATTTCAAACGTGTGTTTCAGTATGAAAAATTCTGCATTTCCCTGCAGCTTGTAAAATTATGATCTGTAAACCGGTGACCTAGCAAATTTATTTCTGAAACTTTCATCCTTGGGTAATTTCAGGGTATTTTCAGACGTGATGAGATCACAGTGAACCACAGTGAATACCCACCTGTGGTCACTGTGCCCTGCACGTCTGTTCGGCGGCCGCCAGATGTTTGCCACACTGAATACCCATATGGGATCAATTTCAGCCACGCTTCCCGGGCTCCCGGCGGGAAAATCCACAGAAGCGTGGTGGTGATTCCAGGCGAGCATCCAGGTGGGAAAATCCACAGAAGCGTGGTGGTGATTCCAGGTGGGCATCAATAAAAAGTAACGTCTGGTCGGCTATCACGGCCCGAAATCCCCGGCGGGCGGCGAGGGAGCGTGAAGGGGGCGGGGCCGTGCGGCCGCACGTTGCGCCACATGGCCCCACCCCCTCCCTGATTCCCCGCCGGGATCCCCGGCACGTCTGTTTGCCGTGCCTGGGTGATCCTGGAGGGGAATCTCTGGGTTGTTTTCAGGATGGGGCGAAGCCGCCCCATCACGTCTGAAAACACCCTCAGATGTGACAAGATCACAGTCAGTCACCCTGAATCACAGTGGATTCAGGGTGATGGCTGTGGGTATTTTCAGACGTTACGAGATCACAGTCAACCACAGTCAATTCCCTGTGGTGGCTGCGATCACGGAATGTCTGTTGGGGGGAACGAATGTTCCCCCCCAGATGTTACCATGGCGGGGAATCACTTTCGCCACGCGAGTGGCCGAAGCGGCGGGGCTGACGGCGGTCGCGTGGCGAAGGCGATTCCCCACTGTGATGAACCCCGCCGTCACTTCTGGATGGCGGCCACGGCCCGGAATCCCCATAGGGATTCCGGCCCGTGGCCAAATCGGGCGAGCGCTGCGACTGCATTGGCCATGGCGGCCGCCCGTCTCCCCAGAGGGCAGGCGATGGGGAGCGTGGAGGGGGCAGGGCCGTGCGGTCGCACGTTGTGCCACGCGGCCCCGCCCCCTCCCCAATTCCTCACCAGGATCCCCCGGCACGTCTGTTAGGGCATGACGGGGGATGAATTTATTGTTTTCGTGATGGGGCCAATTGGCCCCGTCATGTCTGAAAATACCCTGTGATCCCATGCACGTCTGTTTGAACCCCGCCAGATGTTCACCACAGTGAATTCCTGGTGGGGTTCAAAGCTAACCACGGTTCTGAGGATGGTGCCAGCCCCATCTCCAGAACCGTGGTTAGTTTGGCCATGATCCAGGACAGGGTTGGGAATGGCCATGGGTAACGACTGTTACCCAGCCCCATTCCGAAATCAGATCCCAACCACGGGACGGGATCGGGCGCAGCAGCATTATTGGCCACTGCACCCACCTGTCTCCCCATGGGCGGTCGGTCGAGGGGCCGTGGGGGGGCGTGGCCGAGCAGCCGCATGTTGTGCCGCTCAGCTCCGCCCCCTCCAAGATTCCCCACAGTGATCAGGCCAGCACGTCTGATGGCCAGTCTGATCACGGACCAGGATCCGAGATGGTTCAGCGTGAAATTACTCCTTGTGTTACATATACAAACTTTAAGGATCTCCCATTGTACAGAGTCAGACCTTTACGTCCTGTGAGGCTGGAAGGTTTTGAAGTCAGCATACTGTACAGATCAGGTGTTGACTCTTAACAAGTCATGATGAGTCAAACTTCCATAATAAACTCAAATGAGTTCCCAGTGCCCCATACATACATACATACATATTGTGAGCGTACACTTCAGCAGAGCAATGCATCCAAGTTTGAAAAAACTGGTAACAGCAACATATACTACTGTGATGAATACAGTAAAGATAGCTACATACATACTACATCAAAGAGACATTGCTGCCTTTAGAGATACTAACATAAAAGAGTTGACATTTTACCATCAATGAGCTACTAGCAGATATTTCTACCAAATCTCCTCCAGAGAAATGATGTACTCGACATCAAAACTGGGACAAGGGCTGGAGGAAGACTGAGGGCAAGGACTGCACCAGATGGACTGAGCAGGCAAGCAACAGCACTCAGAAATAAACGAGGCAAAGCTGAAGAGGAGATGCACACATGAGACCTGAAGACCTTGGACTTGTTCCACTCAGCTTCATGTTCCTGTTGGGGTGGTCTTATGTAACAGAAAGCAGACAAGCAGGGCGACATGGAGTGTGGCATGCACTGCTCTGAGAAGTCCAGCTCCTAGCAAGGCCAGGAGTCAGAGCACTGTAGAAGTGAAATGGAAGTGGCTGTGGCCTGGGCAGCCGAGCTGATGCTGGTTCAAAGCCAATGCAGTCCTCTTTCTGGAGAATGCTTATTTAACTTTGTTGCAAGTGGCTACCCCCTGAGACTGTAGAGCCTTCATTTTTTGGAAAGGAATAGAATATGCTCTGCATCAGGAGTTTAAAAGAAACAATTCTCTATGGAACCTCCTACAGATCTTCAGTTTTCCAAATAACTAGATCGCCATTGTTGCTGTGTGCTATCTGTATGTTCAGTATATTTTTCAAGAAGGGTACAAACCACCAGCTTGCTTTCCTGAATTGCAAGAAAGCATTTATATATGAATGGGAAAATAAATGAATACATTATCAGATCTTCATCTACTCCCCTACTCACTACATGAAATTTATTGTCTGCTAATGGATGAAATTCTTGTAAATGTTCCTAATTAAAAAATTGGAAGCACGTCACTGAACAAGAGTAGAGTACATAAACTGTTCCAGGAATTAATCTGCTGAGGATAAGGCATTCCTGAGACATGACCATGGGATGCCCATCCGTTCATTAATCACTCCATTAATTTCTCCCCACTTTACTCAGGCACTTTAACAATGTCCCATCAAACAGAGAAAGACGCATTTATCTGCTTGAGCAATTTGTCATAAACATCTGATCTTAGTTTGTGTATTTTCTTCCTGTTGTGGGGTGTAATAACTGTAATGACTGATTTTGTTTTTGGGTTTTTCTTTTCTCTCTTAGATTACAGGAGGTGTTCAAGCTGTCCAAGACATAGTAGTACAAAAGGATCATAGGCTTTCCAAAGCAATGGTTCATCCTGGCTCTTTACATGTCAGCCTATTAGTAATGCATTTAAGAAATGAAGAAGACGTTGGCATGTAAGTAGTTAGCTGTTAAGTTATATACATCTTTTTAAAAATCTATGTACGTTTTGGGGGTGTGCAAGGAGGAGACTCGTAGTATTAATACAAGTTGATATTTATCAGATGCATAGTAAATAAAACTCCTGCCTTCAAAACGTTGTGCTGTTTCAGGCCCCGCTGTAGCAGAGTCATATTTTGGTATCCTTAAAAAAATCCTGAAGCTCTGTGCAAAGCTCTTCTCCAACTGCTTCCTCCCGGTGCACCTCCTAATACTGATTACACTTGCCTAATGACTGCTGTGCACAGCAGTTTTGGGTTCAGAATCAGGTGTCGAGCTATAAGTACCTGGGGATTAGGGTTCAGGCCTCCTTGGCCTGGAATTTGCATTATGCAGCAATTAAAGCTAAGGTACGTGGATGGATCCTTTCAATACGACGTTTCTTCCATAAAAGAGAGGGTGGGTTTTTTGTTCCGGCTTGCCAAGTCTTGGAGGCCAAGCCGAAGGCCCAATTGTTATATGGGGCTGCCATTTGGGCTATTCAACGTCATTTTGATTTTGCCCCTTTACAGATGAGGTTTTTCCGTTTTCTTTTAAGGGTCCAGAATGGGGTCCCCTCCGCTGCTATCCGTCTGGAAACGGGGCAGATCTCTTGGAACGTGTTTCCTTGGCTCCAGGCAATAAGCTTGTGGATTGCCATCTATCATGCCCCCCCGGGGAGTTTACTTGCCTTTCTGAGTATGGATTCCTTCGTAAGCTCTTGAAGGGGCCTCATTCACGCCAAGATAGCCTCCCTGGGCCTCGATGTAGTGGCCCTTTTATCTAGGGATCCGAGGTCCGCTAAGGCCTTGGTGCGGTCAAGACTCATCGATAACAGCAGACAGGAGGGTTCTGTAGCAGCCTCAGATTGTTCTTTTCTATCAGGTTACGTGCCCCCCTTATTGGGCCCAGGAGTCCCTGCAAATTATTTGTTGGCTAGGGTTTCCTTTAGGAAATTGTGGCTGTTTTTATGGGCACGATTTAATGCCTTGCCCACGCGGATGCTGGAGGGCCGTTATGGCAGTATTCCCAGACATTTAAGGCTTTGTCTGTTTGATAACCAGGAGGCTGAGGGTTTAGAGCATATTTTTTGTTCATGCCATTTATATGACAACCAGAGGAAACTATGGTTGGCAATGTTTCTGGTCCATTTGACCGGACGCTCCCCAGATGAGCTGACACGGCTTCTTCTGGTGGATGCTGATAAAGAGGTGTCTCAGGCTGTTATGACTTTTTTGGTATGTGTTTTCAATGCACGACGGAAGTTTTTGTCCTTCCAAGCCCAATAGGTGTCAGGTGTATGCGAGCATCGCTTGGCAATTGTGTGAGGTGAAAATCCGTTCATTGGGTTGCCGTGAGGCATATTTTATGAATAAATTTGGTTATTTAAATTACAGTTGCTTTTAACCTTGCCTATTTAGTTTAGGCTCGCTGAAGAGTCTATATTTGTTGGTGGGCGGGTCCCTCTTACTTGTATTTTTTTAAACTTATTATATCAGTATGTATACTATTGATGTGTATTATTGCCCTTCCTTTTGTAATTGTTTGTTGTTTGTTTGTTTGTTTGTTTTTGTGGACAATGACCAATGGTCACGCCCGAAAATAAATTTGAATTTGAATCTGAGCCTTAGTGAGGTTACTTTACTTTTCAGTCCTTTAGCTGCTAATCAGCTATTTATAATTGTGGCCATGGGTATTTTTAGACATTACGATACCACAGTCAACCACAGTGAACCCCCTGTGGTGGCTGTGGTACCGTAATGTCTGAAGTTACCCAGGGTGGTTCCCGCCAGAGGTTCACCACGGTGAACCTCCGGTGGGAAACACATTGACCGCGGTTCTGGACCTCTGGCCACCCGGAGGTCCAGAACCATGGTTAGCTGGACCACGGTCCGGAATCGGCGGAAAGTAACGTCTGTTACCTCCGCCGATTCTGGACTGTGGTCCAGACCCTGATGCGGGATCGGGCACAGCGGCCAAATTGGCCGCTGCACTCACCCATCTCCCGGAGGGTGGCCAGCCAGGGGAACGGGGGGGAGGGGCTGTGCGGCTGCACGTTGCGCCGCACACCCCCGATCCCCGCGCGGAATCAGCCTGGCACGTCTAAAGGACAGACGGCCTGATTCCTGTCCGGGATCTGAAACAGATCCCAGACCGTGGTGATTTCACATCTGAAATCACCCAAAGTGTCATAAGTGCCAAAAGAGCAGACTTTTTAGTTGTTCTGTGTCTCAGGGTGTTTTTAAATGAGACGGTGGGGTCCGTGATCAGTGCGGTGGACAGATGCATGGGTGCTGTGCGTGGGGGGAACGCTTCAAACGAGCGGCCCCATGCATAGCCGCCCCGCCTCGGGCTTTGCCTGGAGTGGACTGTGTGTGGACTGGGTGGGCAGCGCATGGATCATGGGAGCGCGTACCCCCCCATGCACCCGTATTCAAATAAGACTCACATGGTCGGTGAGTGTCCATGCATGTAGGTGTCTCATTTAAAAACACCCTCAGTCAATAATAATAATGATTTTATTTATATAGCACCCCGTCTTACATGGCACTTGAATTACTTTCCAAAAACACATTAAAAAAAGTTAAAAACAGTATAATTAATACAGAGCAGTTTAAAACAGTTATTAAATTTTTTTAATGGGGTAGGAAAAAGGAAGGGGAAAGTACATTGAGAGAACCATCACTGGATCCTGAAAGCACGTAAAGAATAAATCATTTTTTCAGGTGCTTTTTAAGGTAAGGAGGGAGGAACTGAGACGAACATTCGAAGGTAGTGAGTTCCACACTGAGGGGACCGCCACAGCAAAAGCCTGACCACCTGATGACTTCAGGCGTGATGGCAGAACCTCCAAACAATGAGTGGTTCCTGAGTGCAGATACCCATCAGTATGAGGTTCCAAGAGTAGGTCTCGAATATAGCCAGGGCCTAAACCATTCAGGGCCCTAAAACCAACAACATAGATACACAGCTTTTCTGTTTGTCAAAGTGGTTATTTCAAGCGAGATAGAACAGCTACAGCCTGGCAGAGTATACCTTGAAAATAGCATAGATTAGCAGACATGACTGGAAGAGTTAATACTGACATTAAGGAACATCACAAATAAAATCCTAGCTATGGGCTATTGATGCAAATGAGAAGTTCATGTGTTGACCAATGACATTATATGGTAATGATTATAAGAACCATAGTGAGATTAGAGTTGCTCAAACGCTAGAAAACGTTTGCAAGTCAGATTCAAGCACTTCAGTCTTAATGCTGAGTTTTTAATTACCCAAGTGTCATGAAATGGTATATTATTACACAGTGACCTCATCTGTACACACACACGTTAATTACACTTGAAAGCCAGTTTAGTGTGTGGAACACTAATAAAATGTGGTCCTGTCAACCAGTCTCCAAAACAATTGGGATCAGGACCCAGCAAGGATAAAAGATAGGCAGCAAAGGCCAAGACAAGGTCCAGGAGGGCAAAGCTGGAATTAGAAGCCCAAGTGTCAAACCAACTGGGAACAGGTTGGTCAAAGATGAATTAGGAGCCAGAAAATCAGAACAATATGTCAGTACCCGGAAAATTGGTGGAGGTCATTCTAAAGAACAGAATTATCAGGCATATTGACAAACATGACATGATGGGGAAGAGCCAACAGGGTTTTGCATGACTCAACAATCTGTTTGAATTTTTTGAGGGCATCAGCATGCAAGCCTATGACTAAGGGTGGTTTGGTTGATATAGGGTGATTTCAGACGTGACGGGTGCCTATTGGCCCCGTCACGGAATCACCATTTGCTTCCCGGACGGAATCAAAACGTCACGTCCAACAGATGTGCCGGCTGATTCTGGCGGGGAATCTAGGGGGTGGGGTGGGGCTGCGCGGCACAACGTGCGGCCGCACAGCCCCCCCCCCCATGCTCCTCCAGCTGCCCACCCTCCTGGAGATGGGCGTGCACAGTGGCCAATTCGGCTGCTGCGCCTGATTCCGTCCTGGGGTCTGGGCCACAGCCCGGAATCAGCGGCGGTAACAGACGTTACCATCCGCCAATTCCGGGCCGTGATTCAGTTAACCACGCTTTCGGGGATGGTGCCCGGACCATCCTCGAAAGCGTGGTTATTTTGCTCACCACCAGTGGTTCACTGTGGTGAACATCTGGCAGCGCACAAACAGATGTTACGCAACCATCCACCACCACGCGGGATTCACTGTGGTTGAGTGTGGTAACGTAATGTCTGAAAATACCCAAAGTGTATCTGGATTTTCAGGAAGTGTTCGATATGGTTTCTCACAAGAGACTCATGAGAAGATTAATTAGCTATGAGATAAGAGGAAGTTGCTGGGCATGGATCAGTAACCAGTTAAAGAACAGGAAATAAAGGGTAAGACTAAATGGTCAGTTTTCACAGTGGAGAGAAGTAAATAGCTGGGTGCCCCAGAGGGCTCTACTAGGACTGGTGGTGTTTAATATTCATTCATGGTCTGCAGAAGGGAATAAAGAATGAGGTGACCAAATCTGCAGATGATACAAAGTTACTCAAGATAGTTAAGATGGAGATAGACTGTGAGGAATTACAAGAGGTTCTTGTGCAACTGGGCAGTACATGAAATTCAATATTGACAACTGCTAAGTGATGCACATAGGAAAAAATAATCCTAATTATACATTTACAATGCTGGGTTCTAAATTAGGTGTTGCCACTTTGGAAAAGAACCTTGGATTTTTTGTGGACAGTTCATTGAAAACATCAACCCAATGTGCAGTAGTGGTTAAAAAGGCAGTGTAGTACAGAACGTTAAGAATTATCCAGAAAGTAATAGAGAATAAAAACAGAAAATATCTTAATGCCACCATATAAATCTGTGATGCAACCACATCTTGAATATTGTGTGCTGTTCTTGTCACTCCATCTCAAAAAAGATATAGTCAAACTGGAAAAGGTGCAGAGAAGAGCAACAGAAATGATCAAAGGTATAGAATGGCTTCTGTATTAGGATAGGTTCCATAGGTTAGGGTTCTTCAGCTTGGAGAAGAGATAACTGAGAGGGAATATGAAAGAAGTTTACAAAATCATGAGTGGTGTGGAACAAGTAAATGGAGAGCTGCTGTTTACCCACTCTTAACAACACTAGAACTGGAGGACACTCCATGAAACTAACTGGTAATAGATTTAAGACCTATAAAAGGAAGTAGTTTTTTCATTCCGTGCACAATTAACTTGTGGAGCTTGTTGCTAGAGGTTGTTATGAAGGCCAGTAGCCTAACTGGGTTTTTTAAAGGATTGGATAAGTCTTTAAAGGACAGATCCATAAATAGCTATTAGTCAGATTGGTCAGGTGATATAACCTCTGACTGTTGGGAGCTCAGTAAATAGCAAGGAATGGATCACTCCATTATGATGGTTGCATAGTTTTCTGAAGCAACTGGAAGTATCTACTGTTGGAGTCAGAATGCTGGGCTGGATAGACCATTGATTTGACCCAATGGCATTTCGTATGTTCTTTCTTATGGTTCCATTTTATTGTATCAGAAGAACCACGATTTGCTGCTTCTTTACAATTGGACTGTTGCATTCTGAAGGAGATGAAGTTCAGAGTGGTTTCCAAGAGCAGTGTGGAAGGGATGCTCAGAAATGCATGTTATCATAATTCAATCTGAAGTTCACAAATTTGGATAACTGTGACAAAGTCTATGTACAAGAATAACGGTTCCATTTTATTGTGCCAAGTGATGAATAAAGTGCACTTGGAGCACCAGTAGTAATTGAGAATTTCTCAATGCCCCTGGATTACATATCTCTTTGATGTAAGCACTGGAAGCGGGCAAGTATTCTACATAAGAAAATGGTTCAGATGTGAGAAGCTGTGACGACTGTCAGTGTGAAAACCATGTAATTCATGAATGCATGGAACACTGTGTTATCCATAGAATCACAGCTTGGTAGGATGTAAAATCACAGATGAACTAGGGATTGCATTTTTGAAGGTTGGTTCAATATTACAGAATTTACAAATTAATTACAAGGCAATGAGAATTGCTGGTTGACAGCATTAAGCGACAATGTGCAAACTTTATAGCATAATAAGTCTGGTAACCATAACATTATAGGTGGAGATCAGTTTACTAACGTTAATTTAGATGTAATAATGTATTTTGTTTGGCAGCTGTAGTTATATTTCCACACTAGCTTTTTATTTCCTTGCCTTGTTCAGTTCATGTGTTGGCCATGACATTCTTACAGTACAGTTGTGAAATTTCCTTGTTTTTTCCTGTTTTTTAAAACTGTCAAGTGGTTCCTAAGCTTTACCTTGAGTTATCTCATCTCCCACCTAGGTTACTCGTAACAAACCAAAGATGTATTATAAACAAGAGTACAGAATATAATGCCTATTTTGGCTGTCAGATGGTTATAATAAATGTCTATATTGGCTTAAAAATCCAAATACTAGTTTAAATCCTTATAAAAGTTTGTGTTCAGCTCCCCCAGTTTCTATTTAAGCAATAAGAGATAGACAGCACTTTTCTTGGCAGTGTTTGGAGGCACAAAGTCCAAGGATGAGTGATTTTTACCAAAAACTGAAATAATTCCTACAGTATGTTACCAGAAGAACTTTGATGCCATTGTGAAATAAGATTTGTTTACTGTAATAAATCCACACTGGATTTAAGCACTTCAGTCTTTGGAGAGGTTAATGTGACATCACGCAGAGACAAAAAGTTCTAATTATAATAAACAATTTCTTATTTAAAATTCCAAGTTGTAATTTAGGTATGTTTAACATTAGGTCACTAGTAAGGGATAAAGTAGCTCCAAGAATAGGAACCTCATGATGTACTTGTCCACTAAAACATCTGGTTGGAACTTGGAAGGGGAATTGTTTCTTCAGTTACAGCATAATTCAAAATGTAGTGAAAGCACTTGCGTTTCATTGCGTTTACATTTTTATTACAGACATGAAATATTGGACACTCTAGCTATCTCGCCTGGCCTCTCCTTGCCCTTTCGAACCTTGGGATTCCAGACCTACTGAAGAATCCTTTCTGTTATCCATCACAAGAGTGCATGCACAGAAATCAGCCTAGAATGAGGTGATTTAGAGGGTCTTCCTTGCAGCCAGAAGAAGACCAGGCATCTAGACTTTGAGTACCCTCTCATTCCTTTAGACATGGCACCACTTGCCTGGCATATGATCACAGTTGCTTCCTCCTGCACCGGGGAATGGTTCAGTAAGGCCCTCATTACCCAAGGGCAGCAGACCAAGGGCAAGTCATCCACACCTACACCTTCAAGTGACTGAGGATGATTTCAGAAGACCTTGATGTTAGAACTGTTAAATGATTGAACTGAAAGTTGAGGAAGGGAAAGAAATGAGCTGGCTGATTGCTGAATAAGGACTGAGATGACACTGGGAGGGAAATATGGAGGAGAATGAGTCAACAGATATTAAAATAAAAAGTTACTGGTCATAAAATAACGGCAGGTTAAAAAGCAAATGGAGAATTACTGAGAGGAGACACTACTTGGGGCATCTGATCAGAGGGATTGGTTTTTTGTGGGTAGGATGGGAAGGTGGCTTGAAGAGGCCAATTTTATTTGTTACTGACAAACTATCTTTGTTAGGTTCATATGTTTGCTTTATCTTTGGCTGGCTATGTCTGTTTAGATAGTAGTCTTTTTGAGCAAGAGCCGTAATTTATGTTTGTATAGTGACTGGTACAGAGCTCTTGCTCCTGATTGGATCACGTGGTTATTACTGGTGGACATTTTATTATAAATGCTAGTGCTTTAAATTGCATACAGATAGAGAACAGAGGCTTTTAAACTTTTGCCTTCATGTGCTAAATGCTGTGAGAGAATAGATGTGAAGAGTAAAATGCTGAACCGTGATTTCATAGCTTTTATATCGCTTGCCAGCATTTGGCTCTGAACATCACTGGATTTATGGAAAGAGTGTTAAATGATTTTTGACAAGTTTGCTTTCAGCAAAGTACAACTTGGCCCTAAGCTGCTCTCACATCTCAGTGTTGTAGCTAATAGCTGGTAACTTAATGGGGCTTGGGCTAGCAGAGCACTTTGAGGATTGAGCTGTTAATACACAAACAGAAAGCAGCCCCATGTCTGACCTTTTCAGTGTAAATCCCATTTCTATTTGTTTCACTTTCTTATAGTAACTTTCCCCTCTAGAGTTTTAAAATATCAATTTAGAAACTGAGTGAATTGTCTATTTTCTAAAAAGAACAGAGAACAGGACTGAAATGTCATTATGTGGTTACATAACTTCCCCAAAATGTGCAGTTTTCATACGATCCTCCTTTGTTCATCCAATTTTGAAGTATATAGTTATTCTGGGTACCTGCACTCTTGTTTCTGTAAAAATAAGTAAGGTGTACCTATTTCTTAAGACACTCTAAATATAATAGGAATATAAGGCCATATTCCACTTTTTTGTTTAGGTTACCATCATCAAAGTCACTGAGACTATTATATACTTGAGTACACTGACCTGGATTTGGCACATACATTTTGTACTTATGAAGCAATTAGGATAGAAGAAGATGTGAAATTTGCCAGAATACTTACAGTAATTTAAAATTCCTCCACCATCCCCCTTATGTGCTGAATATAAATCCACATACGATTAATAAGATAGTGACAAATAAAAGAATAGTCCAGAATTCAGCCTGCACAATCCACTCATCAGGGAATGCTTGCACTAACAGTCGAGTCTTGTATAGAATAATAGAATATTGGAAGGTTGGAAGGTTTCTCAAGGATCATCTAGTCCAACCTCCTGCTTGGATGCAGGATGACTCAAACTAGTTGTAGGCTGCTTGTCCGTGTGCAGATTTTCATGTGAGATTCTTTCTCACGCTAAATTAGCAACATGAGATTCCAGATGAGCTGCATGGCCACGTTATTTTCTTCCGTTTTTTACTTTCCTGCGCAAAGTCACATGACCATTATGGATCCGTTATTAAATATAAATTATAATTTTGAATATAACAGAAATTGCTGGGGAAAGTGCAGTGACAGCAGTAGCACCTCAGAGAGCCAGATCGACAGCCTGCCCTTCTCCTCTGCCCTGCCTCATTCTTCCCTGCCGGCAGTACAGGGTCTTCCCCCTATCTCCTCCCAACAGAGGGAGTGTGCAAGCAGCCCGGGCAGTGCTTTGCTCACTTTTCCCTTCTAATTTCCTCTGCTTCCAACTTGAGGGAGCCAACCCTCTCTTATCAGCATGCAAGACCCT
This sequence comes from Sphenodon punctatus, assembly GCA_003113815.1. Taxonomy (NCBI): domain Eukaryota; kingdom Metazoa; phylum Chordata; class Lepidosauria; order Sphenodontia; family Sphenodontidae; genus Sphenodon; species Sphenodon punctatus. Next base: position 2,217,609 of record QEPC01003823.1, on the reverse strand, counting down.
CCCACCACACTCAGCACAGCTTGACACACACACGTCCACATGCTTCTCCAGCGCCCTGTAACAAGGACGAACCAGGCATCGCAAATAACGTGAACCTCCACTAGTTCTAATTTCACCGTGAGTTAACATTAAATTAACTCATGCACACATTCCAATTTAACATTAATAAAACTCAAGTTAGTGTCAGAGCTGGATTTCCCTACCCTGACATCTGTGATGAAACTCATGTGAATTTCCCTGCTGAATGAGAAAAGGCACATGCACAAGCTACAAAATCTCACGTAAGACAGAAATTAATGTGAAATCGTATAATGTGGGCAAGCAGCCATAGTTAAGCCATACATATAAAACATTTTTAAAAACCCACCAAATCCCCAACCTTTCTCCTCATCCCTTTCCAACCCAACCACAAATCCCACAGAACCCTCCCCAACCACGCCCTCACACTCCACCCCAAACACCCACCAAAACCCCATTCCCTATAGAAGGGAATACCACCTAGGGAAGAAGGTGGTAGTGCCAATTCGCAGGGCACTACCACCTTCTTCATTAGGGTATGGGGGAAGAAGGTGGTGGTGCCCTGACCCCCATGTGAGTGGGGGTAGGGAGTTATTGGCATGGGGGAAATGGGTGTGAGAGATTGCCCCAGCCCCCCTGTGAGAGGGGGTATAGGTATGGGGGTAGAGGGTTGGAGGGAATGCCATGCGTCCCTTGAGAAGGGGGTGAGTACATGGAGGAAGAGGGTGGGAGGGTGTGCCATGGCCCCCCTGTCACAGGAGGTATGGATTGGTCATGGATGTAAGGGGTGGGAGAGGTTTTTCCCATCTGCTGCTTTTACCGCTCTGCCTCTGAGGGCGCTGGGCTCAGGAGGCCCTCTCCAGCCACCCACTTTCCTGGGTCCTTTGAGTGGTGTCATCTTGCGGTGGGTGGGAATTGACAATTGGGTGCCTGGGAGGGAACCTGTTTGGAGGGGGAGGTGAGGGAGCAACTGTTTGGGTTGTGTCGGGCATGGAGGTGTGGCAATAGGGAGGATGGACCGTCAGGACTTTTGGGAGAGACACATAGCATTTGTCCCTGTTTCGTGATATCTGGGGGTTCAGGCTATTAGGGTCCCTGATCTGACTGATGCTGCTCAATGTGAAGTCAGTGGCTAATAAGTCATCTATCATCTTATTCAGGATGGGGCCGCCAACCTCATATGCATTATGGAGACCTGGCTGGATGAAGCATCTGTGCCTATTCTGTCCTGGATGTTGCCGGCTGACTACTCAGTGCAACATCAGCCTAGGATTGGGAGCTGGGGTGTGTGTGGAGTGGCTGTGATGTGTAAAGACACCTTGGCCTTTTGGCGGTATCTGGTGCCTGACCTTATCCAACATGGAGTGTGTCCACCTTGTGTTGGATTTGGCACAGGATAGCTTGGGGATCCTGCTGGTATATTGACCACCCTGCTGCACAGCAGACTCCTGACTGCTGTAGCCAAGCTGGTCTTGGAGGTAGTGCTGAGATTACCCAGACTTATTGTCTTGGGTGATTTCAACATACATGCTGAGGCCATCCTTTCAAAGGAAGAGCAGGAGTTCATGGCCACCATAACAACCATAGGCCTTTCATAAATAATATCTGGCCCGACACATGAGGCAGGACACATGTAGGACATGTTTTGTATCCACCCAGAAACAGGTGTTCTGATTATTGGGGGTGTTGTTACAACACCATTGTCATGGTTGGATCCTTACCTTCTGAAGGCTGCCCTTGATAACTATTCGGAAGCTGCAGCTGGTGCAGAATGCAGCAGCTCAACTCCTGTCGGGAACGAGTTGCAGGGAGCACATTACACCTGTGCTCCAAAGTCTACACTGGCTGCATATAGCTTTCTGGGCAAAATTCAAGGTGCTGGTTTTGACCTTTAAAGCACCTAAACGATCTGGGCCCCATATATCTGAGAGACCGTTTGTCCTACCATCTTCCATTGCGGCCCTTGCGGTCAGCCGGGAGCGCCCTCTTGCATGTTCCATCTGCTACTCTTGTCCAAAGGATGGGGGTGCGCAAGAGGGCGTTCTTAGTTGCTGCCCCAGTTTTATGCTACTCCCTTCTCCCAAAGGTTTATTTGCGCCTGAGCACCTTCCAGAGATGGTTCAAGACGTTTTTTGTTTAAAAACCCTTTAGTGGGGGGGGGGGGGGGTGTTAGGAGGTTATGGGTGGGAGCTGGGTGGAGGGTTTTGGGAGGTTGAGGAGGGGTAGAGTGGAAAGTTTGGTAGGGGTGGGGGTGGGGTTTTTTGGGTTTTTTATGTTATTTTATATGCTGTTTTATTTGTTTTGTAAATCGCCCTGAACCATTTGGGAAGGGCAGGGTAAAAATTGGAAAAATAAATAAATAATAAAATTAATGATGTAGATTCTTTGTCCCTCTAATGATCTGTTTTGTAGGTAGTTTACTGCCACCTGCTGACTGTAAAGTTAACTTCTTGCCAATGAAATGAAAATTAATTAGAGCTGAAATAAGTAGGTGTTTTAAAGTCATTTTTTATCCTCAAATATTATTCACCTTTTTGGGATAGCCATTGAGTATCCAAATACATATCCACACCTCAAATGATAATTAATAATAGATTTTATTTATAAAATGGCCACACTGCACTGAATTGACATTCAGGGCACTTCACAACATTAGTACAATAAAATTAAAATAAAGCACCTTGAAACAATTTAAAATCCATGTAAGAGCCGTCTAAAACAGTATAAAAGGTGAGAAAAAAATACATTAAGGGGAACCAGCAGTGGATCCTTGAAAAGCATCTGGAGAATAAAAAAAGTCATCAGGTGATCATTTGATGGTGAGGAGGGAGGAACCAAGATGAACATCTGGAAGAAGGGCCTACGATAAGAGGCCTGCAACAGCAAAGGCCTGATCACCGACTTAAGGCACGATGGCAGGCTCCCCTAACAGCAGGTGGTTTCTGAGTGCAGAGAGTCATCAGGGCAAGGCTCCAGGAGCAGGTCACAAATACAGGGTCTATACCACTCAGGGCCCTGAAAACCAGCAGTGCAGTTTGAAATTCAGTTCGCCACTACTTGCAGACAATGCAGAGAACACAGGGCAGATGTAACATGATTGCAGCTGCCCAAACCAGTAAGCACCAGCACTGCTGCATTCTAAACAAAGTTGTAAACAATGGAGAAGCACTGCTGGAGGCCTAAAGCTGTAGTGTATAGGAAGGTAAATGGACATCATCAACTGTCTAATGTAGTCAGTGTTTTAATGTGGTTGAAAATTAGTCTCGGATCCTTCCCCTGCCCTTGAGTCCCTTTACAATCTCTGTGGTTTTGCAACCACATTGTACATTTAAAAAATAATTAAATTTCCTTGTGAAAGATCAGCACAAACATTAGGGAGAAAGGAACAGATTAATTCACTCATTCATGGAAACCCAGTATTTCCTCAATATGGCAAAGGAAGCGGTCAGGAGGTAAAGCTGTTAGTTATGCTGAAGCAATGAAAAAATAGATATTGGTGACATCTCAGCTAACACAATGGGTGAAAACAAATGAAACAGTAGCCTGCAGTAGCCCATGAGTTACCTGCTTGTCAGTTTGGTGGCCACCAGATGATCGCCTCCTTCTGCCTTGGGGCAGGTGGCTGGCTACTACAGGACATGTCATCTGGAGAAGGTCGGCGATGCAGTCCGGTCTAAGGCTCGCCCAGCCAGGTTAATCTGGGCTAACGTGCACCCCCCTCCTGTTTGCTAGGCCCTGCCCAGCCCAACCATGAGGCTAGATGTGAGGATCGGCCTGGAGGAGCTTGCTCACCTGGCCCGTCAAACAGCTGATCGGGGGAGCCTGGAGGATCATGCTCACTTGGCCTGCCAAACAACTGATTGGGGGGCCTGGAGGAGTGCCCCCAATCAGCTGTTTGGCATGCGTACCCAGGCCAGATGAGGGTGCTCCCTCAGGTCCTTTGGATTAGCTGTTTGGCACATACACCCAGCCTGCCAAAGAGCAGTGAGCTGGGAATGAACTGTTGGGAGCTGGGAATGAACAACAGGGAACAGATTGCCCCATTGTGATCTGTTGGGTACTACTTCCAAGTGACCAAGATTGGCCACTGTCGGAGACGGGTGCTGGGCTTGATGGATCATCTGTCTGACCCAGTATGGCACTACTTATTTTCTTATGTTCATTGCTGTAAGTAAAGCTTTTTGAGATCCTTGAATGGAAGGCTTAATAGCAAAGTAAAGTTTTCTTAACTACCTCAGTTTTTAATATGTTTTTTTTCTTCCCCTTTTGACAGAGCAGTTGGTGCTCTTTTGGAGTGTAAAGATTCAATAGATGACCTACTACAAGGAAAAAACTTGGATTTATCATTTCAAGGAATTGACCATTTTAGGAATGAAGTTGGATTTGTGAAGTTAACAGAGAATGACCATACAGCCACACTTACAAAGATAGCAGGTAAAAGTTGTAAATAGTATTAGAAGTGACACAGAAGAGTTCCCTAACATCTTGTTGGTACAGAGCCCAGACCCCTAACTTTCTGACTGCCCTGGGCAACATATATTTTGGCAAAACTGCACAATTCCAAACTGAAGACTCGAACAGCAAGGGGTGCTCTTGCTCCCTGCCAATAAGCTTGTTCAGTGGGGATCAAGAGCCACATCTGTTTGAAAGCCCTGATCCATGCTTAGACTTGCTCCTTCTCTTTGCTGGAGTCCCAGGGACAGCACCAGGCTTGGCACCAAGGGGGTCTGTGTGATTTTTGGAGTCTCCCATGTTGTGAGGAAGCAATATGGGAGACTCTGAAAAAGCTCAGAGTCATGCAAGATCCCTTGGCATAATCCTCAGAAGGTCACTGCCCTGGACAGGGTGTCCACCCTGTCCAAAGGGCAGGCTGGTCACAGTAGGACCGTCTTGTTTCCTAGATAGGCTATACCTGCATAACAAACAGTAAAGTCCACAATGCTTTCCAATCCTGTGCATGTTCTGCTGTTGGGAGGGTTCTGAAAATCAGTGCAGCATCTGAGATCGATGAAGTACCTGGCCTTTCACGGCATTGTACAACTCCAAATCTCTACTAGCCATCTCCCACCAACCACAACACCCAACATCACTTTGCTGAAGGAGAGGGCTCCACAATAAATTAGGAGAAAGGTGGGCAAGTTAATGTTGATAATCAACTCAGGATGTCTTTACTGTGTATTTAAAAATACAAAAATAAATCCAGTACCTACTTCAATTCCAGAAACACTCCCAACATACTTTACACACTTGGTGCACTCATTCGTCCAGTGTAGTGACACTATATAATGTTCCTACCTTTATGATTGATGCGTTCCAATAGTTGTGGTCCCAGACTGGATGAAATTGATTATTAAATATGTTCTAGATTTTGTGATATTTTATACTTCTGAATGTCACTACATGGCAGAGCTGAGTTTGACTGGTTGCTCTCACTGCATTTCCATAACTTATCATGATTTGTTCTGAATTTTCTGGCTTTATAATGACCATTTGGGGAATAGTAACATCATCCTTAAAATGAATATTATCCAAAATTGCTAATATGTACTCTCAGACTGAAGAGACAGTGCGAGAGAGTTGGTATTTGGTATTTGGGGAGTGAGGAGGCAGCAGGCAAGTGTAGAAGCTGGTGCAACCAAAGGCCTGCATTTGAGGAAGGGATCTCTATATGAAAAGAGGACCTGTGCTTTAAAGACTTGCAAGCACTGATGCCTCAGCTAGATGTAGCCATGAATCATGAAGCTGAAACAGATGGGCCAAATCCTCTGACAATGCAAACTTTTGACATGAGTTCAATTTCTCTCATACTGCTGGTTTATAGCACTTAATAGCATTGTAGCAAACAGTTTTGCTATTAAGGAAGGTTGGTAAATTTTAGTTATATCTGGTGTCAAAAAGGCCTCATTTAAGATCCAAGTCGTTGGCTGAACATTGTCTATATTGTCTATAAATAAATATATAATAATGAAATACAATTACTACTACTAATAATTTCTCCTCATAGCTCTGCATCCTCCTCCTGCTGGGTAGTTCCACCATTGACCGCCAGGAGGCAGATGAACTTTTTTCTCACTGCGCCTGCGTCACGGGGCTACCTGGCTCCATAGCCAGTCCATCGTCTGCCTCCAGACCGTCAGGGGCTCTTCGGGATCCTCAGGTCCCTAAAAAAGAAGAAGAGAAGGATTGCTCAATAGAGTAGGGGTGAGATAGAAAATAAAGAAAAGGAAGCCCTTAGAAGAGGCTTCGGCGGGGCAATTGGGGAGGCGATCCCGGACGCTGTCGTGGGATCGCCAGGCCAGGCCGGAAAGAACTTTGATCCCTGCCAGCTCCCTCGCACGTCGCCGGGGAGCAGGGGAGGCCGCATTTAATTCCCGGTTAGCGGGGATTGTTCGCCGCGGTGCTCCCCCCGCCTTCGGGCAGGACCAGCCCTGCTTGGTCCTGCCGCTATCAGCCCGTGCCTCAGACATTCAGGCTCATGAGCGTTACGGACAGCAGCGGGTGTCGCTCAGGGAGCTGGCCCAAACCAAAAAGAGCGGGGAAAAGGAAGAAGGGTTCCCCTGCGAAGGGCCCCTCCCCCAAGGCTCTGAGAGCGGGAAAACCTAGGTCTGGAAAAAAGAAAGCAAAGTCCCCACCAGGGGGAGCCAGTCTCCATATTTTGCAATCTCCTCAGGGCTCTGAGGAGGAAGATTCCCAGGGAGAGTGTAGGCAGACACTCAAACCCCAAGCCTTAGCCCCCTCAGACTCTGATTCAGAATCTTCACAAGGAAGTTCAGATCTAGAGGAGGGGGAATGTTCAGAACCCCCCTCGGACCCTAGGGAGAGAGACAGGCAGTTCCCTGGCCACTATAGGGAGGAACTGCTGGGGCAGGTGATTAAAACCCTCCAGCTTAAGGAGACACCTTCTAAGGAGGAATCTTCTGATTCGCAGGAAGAGGAGACTAGGGACTATATACCCACTGTTCACGGCAGGAACAAGGGTCTGCCCTTAGATAAGGCCTTCGGGAGAATAGTCTTGGAGGAATGGAAGTATCCTGATAAGGCTCACAAGATGACCAGGTCACAGGAATCTCTGTACTCCTTTTCTAGGAGAAAAGAACCCCTATTCAAGAGCCCCAAAATTGATGCGGCTGCAGCTTCGCTAACTCGCCAGACAGTGTTCCCTACTGAAGGGGATTGTCACCCCCGGAACGCCACTGATAGGGGAGTGGACTCAGCTCTCAGAAGGGCAGTTGACTGCAAAGCGGCCTCTCTCAAGATTAGCATAGTAGCCTCTTATGTGTCTAGAGCCCTACTAGCCTGGATGCAGGAGGCCCAAAATTCCGAGTTGTCAGAGAGGAAGGCACAAAAGCTGTCCTCCCGTATTTGCATGGCCACGGCCTTTTTAGCAGATGTAACTACGAATGCCTTAACTTGGTCCGCTAGAGCTATGGCTAACGACATTGCGGCCCGGCGCAGGGTCTGGTTATGCTCGTGGCAAGGGGATACCACAGCAAAGAACCTTCTTACCTCTGCCCCTTACAGAGGCTCCAAGCTCTTTGGAGTCTGTCTCGATAAGGTGTTGGAAGAGGCTAACACCAAAGACAAGCCAAAAACCCTCCAACAGGTAGCTCCAAAAAGGGTTTTTTTTCGAGGCCACTCCTTTAGATTTAGGGGGTTCGGGGGTAACTCGAGAAGATCTCACAGTCAGGGCCACAGAGAGTTTACAAACAACTTTGACTTCCAAGGAAGGGGGTTCAGACCAGGCAGACGTGATAAGTGGAGACCAAGGGGATTTGGGCCCACCCAGCTTAAACAGGATGCCTGACTATGCCTCTTCGGAGGTAGGGGGCAGGCTCCAGCTCTTCAGAGCAGCATGGAAGGACTCAGTGGCGGACGCCTGGGTCCTTTCTTGCGTAGTGGAAGGTTACCAGATAGAGCTGGAGCGTTCTCCAGACAAAAATTCATAGCCTCTCCAGTCCCCAAGGACGCTCAAAAACACCTGACTCTATCGAGCAAGATCCAGAGACTAGAAGGCATCTGAGTAATAGAAAGAGTACTGGAACACGAACGTTTCTCAGGTATTTATTCCATACTATTCCTAGTCAACAAAAAACTCGGAAAATGGAGAGCGGTCCTGGACCTCAAAGCTCTGAACAGACACGTGAGAAGACGCAGATTCAAAATGGAGACAGCAGCGTCAGTGTGCCAGAGCCTACAGAAGGGAGATTGGATGGCGGCCTTAGATCTCCAGGAGGCTTACCTGCATATGCCAATTTGGAGGCCTCACAGGAAATGGCTCAGATTTGCCTACAACGGGGAGCACTGGCAGTTCAGGGCACTCCCCTTCAGACTGTCTTCGGCCCCCAGGACATTCACAAAGATCTTGGCCCTGCTGGTGGCCAACCTTCGCAGCGAGGGGACCCACATATACGCTTACCTCGACAGCCTACTGATCAGGGGCAGCTCTCCCAATAGAGTGAAGGAACACCTGAACAAAATCATCTGTTACTTGGAGATGCACGGCTTCCTAATAAACAGTGAGAAGAGTCATCTGGTACCAACCCAACGATTGGAACATCTGGGTATCCTAATAGATACCTTCTCAGACCACGCATTCGTCCCTCCCGAGAGGCGGGAGAAGATACAGAGACTAATCCACCTGCTCAGACTACGCAGTCGCATGAGACTCAAGCTCTTAGCGAGGCTGCTGGGTCTCCTGATATCGTGCATAGGACAGGTAACATGGGGACGCTTCAACCTACATCCCTTGCAGAGGCAGCTAAGAGGTTTCTAGAGAGAGCTCACGCTCGGGCTCAATCCGTGGGTCCTCATCTCCCAGGACTTAAAAGACTCAATGTCCTGGTGGTTAAGACCAGAAACCTTTGACTAGGGAGTGTCCCTCACAGAGCCAACAAGAGCTGTACTAACTACCGATGCCAGCCTTCTGGGATCACACACGGCACAGGGACTCTGGTCAAGGATAAATGCGACAAAAAGGATCAACTTCCTCGATCCGAAAGCCATCCGCCTCGCAGCACAGTATCTCTACCTGACATTTGTCTCTCGACACCTCCTGGTGTATACGGACAATGTGACAGCAAAAGTCTATATCAATCACCAGGGGGGATCGAGATCGAAGGATTTGCATCGAGAGGCGACCAGACTGTTCGCCTGGGTTCAATCGCACCTGGCATCCCTGATGGCACTTCACATCAGAGGTCAAGACAACACACAGGCCAACAGGCTGAGCCGTCAGACCCTCGATACGCACAAGTGGACTCTGAGCAGGTCTGTCTTCCAACAGTTGGTAGCATGGGTCGGACTACCTCTAATGGATCTGTTTGCCACCAGGGAGAATTCGCAGGTTCTCCGCTTCATGTCCCGATCCCGGTGCAGAGAAGCGGAAGGGATCGATGCACTGAACTGTCCCTGGCCCAAGGGCCTCTTATACACCTTCCCACCCGTTCCATTAATTGAGAAGACGATTTCCAAGACAATAATGGAACAGGTGCAACTCCTCTTGATAACGCCATGGTGGCCCAGAAGACCATGGTTCTCAGGGCTGATCGTGCGCTGCCAGACCCAATATTGCAGGTTGCTTCTCATTCCAGACCTGCTCACCCAGGGTCCGGTTTGCTGCGCAGAAACACAGACGCTAAAAGTGACAGCCTGGCACTTGAGCGCTCAGCACTAAGGGCGCAAGGCTGCTCAGAGGCGGTGCTGAACACACTCCAGCTATCTAGGAGAGTCGCCACCAGAAGAAGCTACCAAGTCACCTGGAAGACATTCGCGTCTTGGTCGTTACAACAAGATCAGGACCCAACCAGAACAGGGGCGTCTCAGGTCCTAGAGTTCCTACAGCTAGGTCTTGATAAGGGGCTCAGGGCGGTAGTGGGACCGCGGCTGTGGAACTCCCTTCCGGAGGAAGCTCGCCTGGCCCCTAGCCTATTAATATTCCAGTGAAACTAAGACCTGGCTGTTCGCCCAGGCCTTTGGGAGGGAGGGTGAGTAGGGTGGGGTTTTAATTCCCCCACCTATTCTTAGTGTTTTGTCTGCCCTGTACATTAATTATTTCATTAATTATTTCATAATATTTATGGTCGTTTTAAATTGTTTTTATTGTTTTAAAAGATTGTTGGAAGCCGCCCCAAGCTGCGTGCAGGAGGGGCGGGGTAAAAGTTTTATAAATAAATAAATAAATAACACCCTGGTCAGACAGGCAGCGGCTATAGATTCTGTTGTTAGGGCAGTCTCTAACAGAATGGTGTCTTCCCACAAGAATGTTAGGTTTCTCCGAGCAGCCAGAAACTTAGCTCCCCCCGTAGTGCATAGGCTGCCCTCCTGGGATCTCAATCTAGTTCTAGAGGCCCTTACCAAGTCCCCCTTTGAGCCTTTGAAACACGTCACTATACTTTATGACTCTTAAAGTAATTTTTCTCATAGCAGTTACATCAGCAAGGCGTGTCTCGGAGCTTGGTGCCCTGTCCATGGAAGACAACTTTTGTATTTTCCACAGGGATTCAGTGATCCTGAGGTTGGACAAGGCTTTCCTGCCAAAGATTAACTCCCTTTTCCATAGGAAGTCATCCTACCATCGTTCTGCCCCAGACTGGTTCATCCAAAAGAGAAGTCCTGGCATATGCTAGATGTCTGGAGGGTGCTTAAAATTTATCTAACCAGGACTAGGGGCTTCAGGCAGTCCACAGCCTTATTCGTGAACATCAGACCGGGTCATCAGGGGCGTAAAGCTTCTAAAACCTTAATATCTAAATGGGTGAAGCAGGGAATTGTTGAGGCATACAAGGCAAAGGGTAGAGTCCCTCCCCTGCAGATTTGGACACACTCGGTGCGGAGCGCTGCCACTTAAGGCAAGGGCCTCTTATGAGGAAATTTGCAGGGCAGCTACTTGGACTTCTGTACACACCTTCGTCAAACATTATAAGATTAATGTTTTTCGATCCGCAGAGGCTGCCTTTAGCAGAAGGGTGCTGCAGGCAGTACTGGACTCTCCCAGTGCTGCTGGCTCCCACCCTTGAGTTTGGTCTTAATGCTTGGGTACGTCCCAGCAGGAGGAGGATGCAGAGCTATGAGGAGAAAGGAGAATTGGTAACCTACCTTCGGTGAATTCCTTTCTCTCATATGCTCTGCATACTCCTCCGACCCTCCCTGCCAAGCACCATAAATAGTAGCAGGGGGTGTGGGAACCAGTACTTTTCTTAGATGGCTTTCTAGTTTAGAGGTCCTGGCTCTATGACTGAAACAGTTGTCAGTTGTTTGGGTTTTTTCCGACCAGTTAAGTTTAAGAAAAAAGGGTAGCCACCCTCATTCCATTTATCCTAGATTATTTACGATAGATAAGATTATATTTTTCAGCTTGCAAACGGACTGGCTATGGAGCCGGGTAGCCCCGTGACGCAAGCGCAGTGAGAGAAAAAAGTTCATCTGCCTCCTGGCGGTCAACGGTGGAACTACCCAGCAGGAGGAGTATGCAGAGCCTATGAGAGAAAGGAATTCACCAAAGGTAGGTTACCAATTCTCCTTTCCTATAGCACTACTAGGCGTATTCCACGCTTTACAGTCACATAAATATTTGGGAGACAGGTCTCTGCCCTGTGGGCTTACAATCTAAGATTGAAAAGTTGAAGGGAACACACGGGGAAAGACACACACACATTCCGATTTTACAGATGGGGAACTTAGGCTGAGAGGTTGTGACTTGCCCAAGGCCATCCAGTGAGTTCATTGGCTTAGGGTGAGATCTGAATCCTGGTCTCCCAAGTCCAAGTCTAGCACCTTATTCACTACACCGCACTGGCTCTTGTAAATGCAATTACTTAGCAATCACACTTATAGTTCCATTTAGAACTAACAGTTAAAATGATTAATGGATGTTTTTCACACTTATAGTTCCATGTAGAACTAATAGTTAAAATGATTAATGGATGTTTTAATAAGTGGTTGGTGGATTTGTTCTAGAGTCCAGTAGGCAGCTTATTTATTTATTTATTTATTTATGGCATTTGTACCCCGCCCCTCCTGTAAACAGCTCGGGGCGGCTTCCAACAACAATAAAACAGTATAAAACAAATATAAAACAGTTTTAAAAATCACAAGTTAAATATTATCAAAACAGGGCCCTGGGATACAATTTCAGCATTAAAACAATAAAACGGGTAGGGGAGAAGAACACAACCCTAACCCACCCTCCCCAAAGGCCTGGGCGAACAGCCAGGTTTTACAACACCGCCGGAATGACAACAGGCTTGGGGCCAGGCGAGCTTCCTCTGGAAGGGAGTTCCAAAGGCGCGGCCCGGCCACCGAGAATGTCCTCTCCATTGTGGCCCCCCGCTTTACGCGGAGGACCTCCAAGAAGGCACCCCGGCCGACCGCAGGAGCCGCTCTGGGGCACGGAGGGTGAGGCGATCCCTGAGGTATGAAGGGCCCAGACCATGAGGGGCCTTATAGATTAACACTAAAACCTTGAACCTAGCTCGGCACACTATTGGCAACCAGTGCAGAGTTTGGAGCACAGGTGTAATATGTTCCCGACGACCCGTCCCCGTAAGGAGATGAGCCGCCGCATTCTGCACTAGCTGCAGCCTCCGAACCAGGCACAAGGGAAGCCCCACGTAGAGCGCGTTGCAGTAGTCCAGCCTCGAGGCTGGACTATAACAGTGGGTGTCTTCAGACGTTACGAGATCACGCTCAACCACAGTGAACCACGCTCAACCCCCCCCCCCCCCCC
>QEPC01003823.1:2174171-2200397 GCA_003113815.1 Sphenodon punctatus | reverse complement strand
GTCCCGCCCCCCCCCTCCGAGACTGCCTCTGTTGCTGTGGGGGCGCCTCTGTGGACTGGGGTGGTGTGGGGGTGGGGGTTGCTGCTGCCTGTGCCTTGCCCCATGGCGATGCCCCCCCTCGTCCCTCCCGTTGTTCCTGGTGGTGTGTTCCGGGCGCCCCTGCCCCCCTTCCCGACCTTTCCTTTGTGTGTGTGTGCCTGGGCGTGTGGTCGTGCAGTGTGTCCCGCTGCGGGTCCGCTGTGTGTGACGGCTGTCAGCCTGTTCTCCCTCTTCCCCCCTCCCTTCCCATTTCCCTTGTGTGGGCGTTCCCTTGTGTGCCTTGTGGCTTCATTTGCCCTCAGTCGGCCATGTCTGTGTCCCGCCCCTGCCCGGTGCCTTGTGGGGGTTTTGCACCCGGCGGGGGTTCGGCTGCACGTCTGTTGTGCTGCTGCGGCCCGCGATGGTTCGGCCCGGTTCCGGTCCGTGGTCCCGTTCCCGGCACGTCTGTTTGGGTCGTTCTTCCACCCCCGGCCGTGGTTGCGCTGTTCACCCCCCCTGGGGGTTCACTGCGGTGAACCGCCCGCCCGTAACATCTGAAATCACCCAGTGTTAATTACATTTCCCAATAAAATGAAACCTTTTTATAAAGGATATATGTTTTAACTTTATGAAATGTCTTAAGAGTCTGTAATAATACAAAGAAGCACATAACTTGCTGTGGGGAGTTGGGGAAGCAGTTAATTTCAAAAAGAATGAAAAAATAAGGAAAATTTACATTTTGAATTGATTTACATATTTAATTACAAAAGTCTCCTTATTTTTGAATTCTGGACATGGCAGGATGCAAGGAAAAGTGTAAAAGGTAGGAAATGTGGAGGCATGGAAGATATAGCCACTGAGCAGGGGGCATGGAGGACAGGCAATCATGTTTGCCAACCCAAAACACTTGGAGTAATCCATTCTTGCCTGTACCTCAGAGTAGCTTGGCTGAGTGATCCACATTGCCTTTGAATTACAGTATAGGTGACTCTCTCTTTTTTTCAAGTCTGGAGTGACCTTGCTGGTGAGGAGCTTCTGGATTTAGGCTAGGGTTGGCGCATGTGAGAGTCCATGGGTGCTTTCAGTCATGACTCCTGTCACCGCCAGAAACTTACCTGGGCGGTGGTGGGAGCTGTCACTCTGGCCGGGAATCAGCACAGACATGACAGCGGCTGGGGATGGGGCGGGGAGATGAATGGACAGGCATCCACCTGCCCCTGTGCTGCGTGCAGTGGGCTGCCCTCCCTGGCTGATTAGGAGGCATGGTGGTCAATGACGACCTCCATGGTGCCCGGAACTTCTGGGACTCCAGACCAGGTGCAGGTGAAGCACGCTATCAGATGCGATAGTCCGCTTTACTCCCAGCCAGGCAGCCATTTCCTAGCCGGGTTGGCGCTTAGCCCAGTCTATGACCTGGAGGTGTTCTCGAGTCACAGCTTGGGCTAAGTGCCAACACCACCTGGGAAATGGCCCAGGCTAACATCTGGCAGCGCATTCAACCGTAACCATAGCTCACAATTCCCCGCAGGTCAAAGCGTGGAAATGCGGGCTATCATCACATCTGAAAACACCCTATGTTTGATTGATTGTAGAGGTTCTGGGTTTCCAATCTTCTTCTGCTGCCCCAACTGCTGTTATTGCTGTACTGTGGCTGCTGCTGAGAGAGGTGATGAGAATAGGGTGCAGCCACTGATGTAAGGAGAAGGTAGGGTTGTCACATCATCTATGGGAAATTCCCAGAATCAATGCTCAAGCAGTAAAGTTTTTCATGAGTAGCCTTCCCCTCCCCACTCCTTTTTCTTGTGGGAAGGAGGAGGGTGTCAGATGGGAATTATCACATCATTGCCTCATGAATGAAGGAGTTTCCTGTCCCTGGAACCAGTTTCCAATTCCAGCATGTCAGGGACCAGCGGCAGGTGAGCATGAGCAGGAGTATACAGGGTTGGTTGGAGGGTTGAAGACCTGGGGGTATGGAGGGACCTTCAGCGCTTTACATGGGGCTACCCTTGGTGATAATCCAGAGACAGCAGCTGGTGCAGAATGTGGTGGCCTGCCTCCTTAAGGGAACGGGTTGCTGTGAGCACATTACACCAGTGCTGTGGTCTCTGCACTGGCTGCCTATAGTCTTCCGGGCCCAATTCAAGGTGTTGGTTTGGACCTATAAAGCCCTATATGGCCTGGACCCTGCCTTACTGTGGGATCATCTCACCCCCCGGGTCCTGGATCAACCCCTGTGGTAGGCTGGGAATGCCCTCCTCGGGGTACCCTGAGTATCTCGGGTGGGGACAATGAGGAGGGAGTTCTCGGTGGCCACACCGAGGCTGTGAAACTCCCACCTGACGGAGGTTCGCTTGGCCACTGACTTTCCCTCTTTCCATAGACAATGTAAGACCTGGCTATTCTGCCGGGCTTTTGACAAGGGAGATGGGTCATGGGTGGAGGTTGGGAAGGGGGGAGGAAGGGTTTTTATCTCCGTCATGGGGGTATTTGATTGTATTTTTACTGTTGTTTGTATTTTTTGTATTTTTCTTTTTAATGTTGTTGTTTATATTTATGATTTTAAAATATTGTTAGACACCCCGAGCTCCAGTAGCAGGAGGGGGCAGCCTATATATGAGTTTCAGGAAGTGACGCCAGCTGATACTGTGGAGATTCTGGGGTCAGTGAGGGCCACTAGTTATGAATTAGATCCTTGCCCGTCCTGGTTGGTGAAAGCCTCCAGGGAGATACTGGGGTCGGTGCTGGCGGGGATTATCAACGTGTCCCTTCGGCAGGGGAGTTTGGCCCCCGGTCTCAAGGAGGTGGTGGTGCGCCCCCTGTTGAAGAAGCCATCATTGGATGTGGACGAACTCGCCAGTTACCGACCCGTCTCTAACCTTCCGTTTTTAGGGAAGGTTATTGAACGGGCAGTGGCCCTACAGCTCCAGGCTCACCTGGACAGCATCGGTTTTCTTGACCCCTTTCAATCAGGGTTTCGGCCCGGCCATGGTACGGAGACGGCGTTGGTGGCCTTGGTAGATGATCTCCGCTGGGAGATGGACGTTTGACATTAGTGGTTCTGCTAGATCTCTCAGCCGTGTTTGATACAGTGGACCATGGGCTTCTGTTGAGATGGTTGCGTGACCTGGGGGGTCTGGATAGGACCACCCTTGGTTGGTTCCAGTCATTCCTTTTGGGGAGGACCCAGCGGGTTGTCTTGGGAGCAGAAACAACTAGCCCCCGGGCCCTGGACTGTGGCGTTCTGCAAGGTTCAATCTTGTTTTCTTTATTATTTAATGTATATATGCAGCCCTTGGGGGAGATCGTGAGAGGGTTTGGTGTGCGTTGCCACCAATACGCTGATGATACCCAGCTTTACCTCTTTTTTCCAGCTGACCCACGCCCTGCCGTTTCCAGGCTATCTCAGTGTTTGGAGGCCGTGGCGAGTTGGTTATGGCAGAGCAGATTGAACCTCAATCCCGATAAGACGGAGGTGATGGTGATGGGCAGGGCGGGGGAGGTGGTGCCCCCTCTTGTGGAGGGGGTGCACCCCTCCGTGGCTCAGCAGGTTCAGAGTCTGGGGGTATTATTGGACGTGGGTCTCCATCTAGATCAGCAGGTGGATGTAGTGGCGAAGACGGCTTTCTGCCAGCTGTATCTGGTGTGGAGGCTGCGCCCGTATATCTCCAGACCCGACCTGGCCACTTTGATCCATGCCTTCATCACCTCGAGGGTGGACTACTGTAACGCGCTCTACGTGGAGCTTCCCTTGACGCTGGCTCAGAGATTGCAGCTAGGGTAGAATGTGGCGGCCCATCTCCTAACAGGGATGGGCCGACGAGAGCACATAACACCGGTGCTCCGTGCGCTGCACTGGCTGCCTGTAATGTGCAGAGCCAGGTTCAAGGTGTTGACATTGATCTATAAGGCCCTGTACGGTCTTGGACTGTACAGGCCCTCAGGGACCGCCTCATCCTCCGTGACTCCTACATCATCAAATCAAATACGTTTTATTGCGTGGCCAAAGACCATTGCAAATTACAAAAGTACAAAACAATATAAAATACACAGCAAATACAAAGCGAACATGCTATCATGCCAACCGTTACCAGAAGCCAGCAATGACAACACTACAAATACCCATGTTACTTTATACAGTTAGTGGGCTAAATTTTAAAAACACCGGGAGCGCCTTCTTGGAGGTCCCCCACGTAAAGCAGGGGGCTACAATGGAGAGGGCGTTCTCGGTGGCTGGGCCCCGGCTGTGGAACTCCCTCCCAGAGGAAGCATGACTGGCCCTGAGTCTGCTGGCCTTCTGTCGGGCCTGCAAGACATGGCTGTTCTCCCAGGCCTTCATAGGCGGGGAGGGGAGGGTGGGCTAAAATTTTGTATGGAGGTAATTTTAAAATTGTTTTAAATATTTGTGTAGATTTTTATATTTTTAATATATTGTGATAAATTGTTTGTTTTATGTTGGCAGCCGCCCCGAGATGCCATAGGCATAGGGGGCGGCATATAAATGGAATTAATTAATTAAATAAATAAATAAATATATCTAAGTAAGTAAATGAATAAATAAAATAGAGGCCCTTTTTACATAAGAGACACCCACATGCATGCTCACGCTGTGGGCATGAGTGGGTGTGTCTCGTTTGAACACAGCAGCAGGTGGGTGTGCATGCCTGCGTGTGCGCTCCCACACCCGCAAAACATACAGCTTTACCCATCACCCCCGTACAGAGCAACCGGTGAAAATGCTGGTTCTTGTGTGTGGGGGGATGGGTGTGTGCCCCTCCCCTCAGTCCAACCCCCGTAGTGGCATGCCTACAGACTGCCCCCCCCCAGCCTGTTTTAAAAGGACCAGAGACTTCTGGGGGCTGGGTATCTCCCCCCCCCCACAAAGGAATGAGACCCTGGTTGCACCCTTGGGTAATGTTCAGATGTCTGTGCCCAGGTAGACATTAACTTGCCTCATCAATGAGGGAATTAACCTTAGACCCGGACGGCCACTCTGTCGATGAGCTTGTCCGGCATTGGAACATCTGGCTGGAGGGGGACAACTGACAGAGTGGCTCGGAGACGTCTTCTCCCTCTGTCTTGTCACTGCAGGGCCCCTTGGTTTACTGAGAGCTGCGGTTTATGAAACAGGTAGGTAGGAGGCTAGAGCGATGCTGGCATTGAACTCGCTCTGAATCTGAACGACTTCTCCATTGGACCCATTTGCGGTCTTACGTTGAGGCAGTGAGGACAGCAAAGAAGGAGTTCTTTGCTGCCCTCATAGTGTCTGCAAAGTCGTGTTCAGCGGAGCTGTTCTGGGTGGTGCGGCGGCTGGTCAGTCTGGCCTCCCTCCGCCTGGACAGGGACTTGTCCCAGACCCGCTGTGAGGAGTTTGCCACCTACTTCGCAGACAAGATCGCTCAGATCCAGAGTAACTTTGACATCAGATTGGAAGCAGTAGGCGAGGAGCATGAGGTTATGGAGGCGCCGTCTGGTCGATCTTTCTGGGGTGAATTTCAGGATGTGCCAACCGATGCGGTGAATGTCCTGGGGTCTGTTAGGGCCACTAGTTGTGAATTAGATCCGTGCCTGTCCTGGTTGGTGAAAGCCTCCAGGGAGACCTTGGGGACGGTGCTGGCGAGGGTAGTGAATGAGTCCCTTCGGCACGGGAGGTTGTCACCGAGTCTCAAGGAGGCTGTGGTGCGCCCCCTGCTGCATAAGCCATCTTTGGATGTGGACGCACTCTAATCTTCCCTTTTTAGGGAAGGTTATTGAACGGGCAGTGACACTGCAGCTCCAGGCGCATTTGGATAACATCGGTTTCCTTGACCCTTTTCAATCTGGGTTCCGCCCTGGCTATGGTACTGAGACGGCGTTGGTGGCCTTGGTGGACGATCTCCGCTGGGAGATGGACGCAGGATGTTCAACATTTCTGATCCTGCTAGATCTCTCGGCCGCTTTTGACACCGTGGACCATGGGCTGCAGTTGAGACGGTTGCGAGACCTGGGGTGTGTGGACGGGACTGTCCTTGGGTGGTTCCACTCATTCCTCTCGGGGAGAAGCCAGTGGGTGGTGTTGGGGGCTGAAAAATCAAGGCCCCGGGCTTTACCTACGGCATTCTGCAAGGTTCAATCTTTACTCCATTATTGTTTAATGTGTATATGCAGCCCCTGGGGGAGATCATGAGACGGTTCGAGGTGCGATGTCACCAATATGCCGATGATACTCAGCTGTACCTCTCTTTTTCAACTGACCCAGGTCCTGCGGTCTCATTGCTTTCCCAATGTGTGGAGGCTGTGGCGGATTGGATGAGGCTGAGCAGACTGAAACTAGATCACGATAAGATGGAGGTGATGGTGGTGGGGAGGGTGGGGGAGGTTCTGGCCCCCCATGGGGGGGGCGTGTCCGTCCTCCTATTGCCCAGCAGGTTTGGAGTCTGGGGGTGGTGTTGGACTCAGGTCTCCGTCTGGATTGGCAGGTGGAGGCGGTGGCTAAGACCGCCTTCCGCCAGCTGTATCTGGTATGGAGACTGTGTCCATACATTTCCGGGCCCGACCTGGCCACCCTTATCCATGCCTTCATCACCTCGAGGCTGGACTACTGCAATGTGCTCTATGTGGGGCTTCCCTTGTTTCTGGTTCGGAGGCTGCAGCTGGTGCAGAATGCAGCAGCCCGTCTCCTTATGGGGACTGGGCGACGGGAGCACATAACACCAGTGCTCCGTGCTCCGAAAGTGTGGTCGAAGAGATCCCCGGCAGGAACCAACAAAAAGTCACGACTGGCCAGCAACCACGGCCCGGAATCCCCAGCGGGATTCCGGGCCGTGGTCAAATGGGCGGGCGGCGGGGGAACGTGGGGGGGGGGCGGGGCTGTGCAGCCCCACGTTGCGCTGTGCTGTGTGGCCCCGCCCCCTCCCCGATTCCCCACCGGGGAATCATTTGGGTGATTCCGGGACAGGGCGAATGCCGCCCCGTCTCGTCTGAAATCACCCATAGTCAGCAATAGCATCAATGTGTGATGTTTTTACATTGCTTATTAACCTTTTGTAAAATGAAACCTTTTTATAAAGGATATCTGTTTTGACTTTATGGATTGTCTCAAGAGGCTGTGGTAATTCAGGCCAAAAAATATCTGACAGTGTTAAAATTTCTCAGTGGATCCACTTTAAAATTTATTTTTGTTCAAAATAATGCATTTTCTTGTACGTGCTTGAAAAAAAATGTTTGTACTTGTAATAAGTTATAATTTAGGACGGGAGATTTTGTATTCTTAATACATCAGTGATTTCAAGTGTGACACTCAACTTTAACTAATAGAGCCACAACCTGTATTTTCATACTAGGTATTGGTTTTGGCATGCCAGACAAGATAAAATCTATTTTAAGATATAATTGTCAAAACTCAGCAGGTCAGAATATCTTTTTAAAATAAGATTCCAGTTCTACCCTACAAGAAACAGTGTTAGATGGTACGTGGGTCAAAACAAAGCAGCACAGAAGACAAGTCAGTTTAAGCTATCTTGTTTGTATGTATTTAATAAAAAGATCTTGGGACTGAAGAAATGTCTATACTTTCTTATTGTTCTTTTAAACTATTTCAGCAATTCCAACCATTTCTTGGAAAGGTTCCATTGAAGAGATTTTCAGTACTGATGAATGATCCTCTGTGTTCTGAAGAATGTAGAGTCACACCATGCTTGAAAATGGGCATAACCAATGCAAGGGCATTTTTCAACATCGTAAAGGCCACTGCCATCATGTTATCTTCCAGAAAGCCCAATATAACCTGTTAATAAATTCTTCCAGTTTTTCTCTGCTTTGTCCAGTGCCCTGTGTATCAGCTCAGTTTCTCAACCATTTTCTAGTTTTTTAGTTTATTAGCCTGCAGCATGATAAAATTTGAGGAATAGGAAGTAAGAGAAACTCATTGTCAAACTTCTTTGATGTAGAAGAATACACAGAAGATATGCATTGCTGCTGTGAGTAAAGTATTATAATCTTAAGCAAACCCTGTGAACTGGGTTTTTCTAAAACCCAGTGCACTAGAAATTGAATAGTCCTGGCAATTCCATGGCAATTTCAGAGGTTTCTAGCAGAGTTGTTTCAAGTATTGTACTATATAACTTTTCAGTCCTATGATAAGATCCTTTCTCCATTGTCATCTCCCCAAATAAATATAGATACTGAAAAAATGGTTGTTTTTAAAAAAATTATTATTATACAGCCTTCTATGTAAGGGAAGAAAGAAATCAAGGTTGTTTGTAACCTAACACAGCTTATTTCTGTCTCAGTTGTACATTATGTTTGAACTAAATATAATTTCTTCCTTTCTTCAAATCTAGATGGACTTTTTAATGCTGGCATTCTGGCCAGAGGTATTGAACAAGAGCAAATACCACTTGTACAAGGATTACATAGAAATTGCTTGGCCTCAAGGAATTTTAAGCCATGGCCTTCTCCCCAACCAGAGACATTTTGATGTGTTATACTGTAGAAGATATCTGAGTTTTAAAACTGATTAAGATTTTGAAAATGATCTCTGACTACTAAATTCCTTGGACGCCCACTGTCTGTCCACTGTAAGAAATAATGGGTAAAAACAGACATGGGGATAGCAAAATGTGGTCCACTTTGGCCTGGGCCTCAACTGCACGTTTGTGCAGGTGCTGCCACGTGTTGGCCCGGGATTGCCCCAGGCTGTATCTATCAGCAGCTAATGTCCACCTGTATACACAGTCACAGCAGGTATCATATCTGTTCCCAAGCTGACACACTGGCCCGGGTCGGGGCTTCCATGGCCGGCCGCCATATTGCTGTCATAGCTGTCCATGATGATGGGGAGCAGGACGCTGCACGCAGAATGTGAGGCCAACTGCACGCAGTAGGTGAGGCCAGCTGGCCGCATGTTCATAGTTCTCCCCGCCCGCCCTGGGCTGTGCAGGTGGCGGAATGGTGGGGACATTTGTTTGGTGTCCTGGCCTGGACCATGTCCACCACAGTTTTCCTCCCTGCTTTCACGTGTGTTTTTATCCAAAGAAAGCTTTTGTGGGTAATTTTCAAAGTGGTCCAGATTTTGCTTAGATTCTAAGTTGTGAAAGCTCAGATTTATTGTTTTTTGTATGACATTCCTTCATGATGGACAAATTTATAGCTGAATCAATGTATCATCAAATTATATCAAAACGTGAAGGAAAAGAGGGTAACTGCTTCACTCAGTGGTTATATTTAAAACCTGCTTAGATCCTCCTTTGGCTTTGAGCCTGTATTTCAGGTCTCAGATTCATACAGTAATATTTTAATTTGTCTGGATTTGAGACTTAAACAGCCTGTGAAACTGAATACCATATGAAGAAAAAGGCAAAAACGAATTAAGTTCTTTGTAATATACAGCCTGGAATAAATTCGTTTATAAATAATATTTATGACTGGAATAAATTTTCCTGAACTCATTTTCTTTCAGGCACATGGCATTTAAAATTTCATAATTGCTGAGGGTTGCTGGTATCTATGTCCTACTTCTTTTTGCCTCCGTAGTTTATTTCAGAGGTTCCCAACCTTTTGGGGGGTCAGGCACACCTATGTTTCACCAGTGCTTTCATGGCACAACTCTGTTTATTTGACAATATACACCACATAACCATGCACTTAAACTAAATATAACACCCTTAAACTCCTTGCATGTAACTGAAGACAAAATGAAGTAGGTGTTAATTGGTCTAGTAAATTATGCATTACACTTATAATCGATACTGTAAAACTATATAAATAACTCACTAACCAGACATAAAAAACTATTTCCGAGGCTGAAGCTTGCAGTGGCTATAGAAATCCACTCGATAGGTCAAAAAAGCATATTCACTAGAAACAGGCAAGTTAATGGATTTTTAAGCCCTGGCCCCTGCCTATAATCAAGGACTTACATTCACTGCATTTTCCTCATTAGTGACAGTGGGGAAAATGCAGTGAACACAAGACCCTGCCTATATTAAATATTATTTAATTTATTATCCATTATAACAGAGGTGGTGTGACCTGGAAGGGCCCTGGAAATTTTCAGGGCTTGACAATTTGACAACTGCTGAGGCACACCAGTGTGATTGGGAACCACTGGTTTATTTATATACTGTTCAAATTAATTTCCTTTTTTGCCAAGCTCCAGTTTTATTTTGGTTAAGAAGGTGAGAGAAGTTCATCTCTTCAATACTTGTAAGTTATTTATATGTCAAATTCCAGAGGTCCTTCTTCACCCCTTCCCTTTATTTTATAACAGTATCTAGGCCCTTGGTGCCTCACAAAATAATCCTTTTAAATGTTTATCGTGTGGGAGAAAATAAATGAGGTAGAATAAATAATGTGGGTTAGTGGTCATCAGCTCATATAATTAATTCCTTATGAATAACAGGACAGAATAGGGATACAATCCAGAAATTTTCTAAAACATCACAGCCCTTGCCTTCAGGCAACACAATATCAGCTGACAGTAAAGTAAACAAGAGGAGCCATCTTCAGGCTTTACTCCTTAGTGGTTTGCTGACAAAACCATCTCTTTAACCATGGAAGTTGGTTACTGAAAAATAAGCTAGAGACCATTTAATCCCCTGCAAAATAAAGATATATTTTTAAACTTGAGTCAAGAGCCACGTTTCCATCTTCCCCCTAGTGCTACACAACATTAATGGGCAGTGCTTACTCAGGCAAAGATCCTACTGAAGTCAGTGGGGATCAGCACTAATGTCCTGATTTAGCAAGTACTCCCAACAGGCACAGTGTTTACATGCTAGGAGATTTCCCCAGGATTATCGTGTCCAGCTCTGCTGAATATAGTCAGAGAAATGTAGAGTTAACTCTGGACAAGTAGAATAAAAATAGTTTTAAAAGAAAAAGGTTTCTCTTCTAGATGCCAGTCTCTTAAGATTGTGTGTGTGTGTGTGTGAATAGATAGCAATTTTTCTATTTTCAAAAATCAGAACTCCTCAAAAGGGGAAGAATAAAGCTGATATGAAGCAAAAACCAATATATTCCCAAGCTCATTTCATTTGACTAGTACTTTGCTTTCCAAATCAGCCTGTGTAGGACATGGATCTGTGGTGGAGGCAAAATAAAATTACTATTATTTACATAATAGTGTTCATAGTGCTTTACAATCCTTATCTAGTTCACTCTTACAACAGTCGGGGTAGGGTGTGTAGAATGAAGGCTGTTGCCAGGCAAGACACCTGCCGTATGATGGACACTTAGTACAACTAAAATGAAAACTATATGGGTGTTTTTAGACAAGTGCCTCCCCACCCCATTTCTCATCCATCATGCATGTTGCATGGCTGCATTGACGCCCTGTGCGGCCCTGCAGTATGCATGATGGGTGGTTGGTTGGTTGGTGGGTAATGGCTGGGAAGGCGCTTTTCTAAAAACACCCTATATCTTCTTTAGGTTTCACTGACTTTGGTTGAGATTCATGGCATTAAGAGGTGATGTGATGGTGTGTTGCCACTGGAGGGAGCCTATATTCCATGACTAGAAGAAGAACTCTAGTCTAGCTAACACTTCAGACTCTTATGGATAGATGGTCATTTTTCAAGTTGGAGAGAGGTAAACATGGGATGCCTCAAGGGTCAGTACTGGGACCAGTACTGTTTATTCATTAATGATCTAGAAAATGAGGTAAAGAGTGAGGTGGTTAAATTTGCAGTTGATGCCAGATTATTCAAGACCCAGGCAGACTGTGAGAAACTACAGAGGAATCTTGCATGATTAGATGAATGGACAAGAAAACAGCAAATGAAATTCAGTGTTGATAAGTGCGAGGTGATGCACACAGGGGAAAATAATCTTCACTATACGTACACAGTGCTAGGTTCAAATCTGGGTGCCACTCAGTAGAAGGATCTTAGAGTCATTGGGTACTTTCAGACGATACGGGGCCCTTTGGCCCCGTACCGGATCCAACGTCTTCGTTCCCCGCCGGGGTCACCCCTGCACGGCCCAACAGACGTGTTTTTGGTATCCTGGCGGGGAAAGTGGGAGGGGCCGGGGCCGCGCGGCGCAACGTGCGGCCGCACGGCCCCGCCCCCTCCACGCACCCCGCCGCCCGCCCTCCGAGGAGACGGGCGGGCGGCGGGGCCAATGCGGCCGCCGCGTCTGGCCGATCGTGCCACGGCCCGGGATCCCGCCGGGGATCCCGGGCCGTGGCACGCGGCCAGACGTTACTTTTTGTTGGCCACGGCCCGGGGTCCGTTTGACCACGCTTCCCGGGACCTTCCCCCGGCTAGCCCGGGAAGCGTGGTTCAAATTGACCCCATGTGCCGATTGAGCGTGGCCAACATCTGGCGCGCCGCAAACAGACGTGCGGGACACGGTGACCCCAGGTGGGTATTCACCGTGGTTCACCGTGTCAACGTCACGTCTGAAATCACCCATTGTGGATAGTTCCTTGATATCACTTGGTGTGCAGCAGCAGTCAAAAAGGCAAACCAAATGGGAGGCATTATTGCAAAAGGAATAGAAAAAAAAAAGGAAAGTATCATAACACCGCTGTATAAATCTTTAGTACGATCCCACCTTGAATATTGTGTGCAATTCTGGTTGTCCTGTCTCTAGAAAGATATGGAAAAGGTTCAGAGAGGGGCAACAAGGATGATAGAAGGGATGGATCAAATTCCCTATCAGGAGAGGTTCAACAGGTTGGGGCTGTTCAGCTTGTAGAAGAGGCGATTTAAGGGAGGGATGTGATTGAAGGTTATAAAATCATGAGTGACATGGGGAAAGTAAATAGGGAACTGTTGTTTGCCCTTTCCCACAATAAGAGAACAAGGGGACACTCTCTGATGTTAAATGGCAGCAGATTTAAAACAAAAGGAAGTACTTTTTTACACAGCAGACAATAGTTGTGGAACTCATACTGCTGGCATTCGCACCCTCCACTGGTAATAACTAGTTTCAAACAGAAATTAGATAAATTCTTAGATGATAGGGCCATAAATGCCTGCTAGATGGCTTTTAAACCCCTAGCAACTGGTAGTTGAGAGTGGTTAGCAGGAGATGGGTCACACCTCCATGACATGTACATGTATGTCTTTTGAACTACCAGTGCTGACCACTGTCAGAGACAGGATGCTGGGCTAGATCGACTGCTGGTCTGGCCTGGTATGGCACTTAAGTTCTAATGAAGAACGTTAATGGAAAACAGGCTGATTTTACTGCATGCTTTGCTTCTTCAAATAAAAATAAATAAATTTAAAAAGCAAGAAGAATTCTGTTTCACTCATACTGTGCATTTCTGTGTAAGCTGGGCACCTCCCATAGTGACATTTTGTATTTGATGCTAAACCAGGTCTCTGTTTAGAAACACAAAATGAATTAATTTTTGATGCTCGGTATTGCCCAATTAGCACTCCGCATTCTATATTACATTCTGCCCTCATTCATCCAGCTCTTATGAACAGATGTGCTAGCATAGACTACTGCATCCATTTGATTAGGACAATAGATTGTAATGAAAGTTCTTCCTTACTAACATACAGTCTACTACTATTGACCAAATTTATGCATCATTGAGAATTAACATACACTTCAGTGGAGGGCTGCCGTCATGAACTGATCTGGAACGGGAAGCCACTTGCTTTCCAGTCAGAAATTTGGATCTGGCCACAGAACAATTTTTTTTTGTGAGGGGGGGGGGAGCAGGGAGCCGCATGAATATGCGACTGGCTGGCCCTGCCCACGTGCTGCGCCCAGTGGCCCGCCTCCCCACCCATGATGGGTGGACAATAATGGTTGCCATGGCTGCCCATCATGGGGGCCATTCCAGACTGTGTCTGGGATACCAGGCTACCACACATGATAGCCCAGTGTAGCCCAGTTGGGCAGACCATTCTCTGGGCATATTGGCAGCTAGACTAGCCTGAGCTGTGATTTTGGAGGTCTCCAGAGTCGCAGCCTGGGCTAGCTGCCACAACGGCCAGGGAAACTCCAGGCCAAACATCTGGATGGCCCTCACCTCAACAAATATGACAGTGCCCCATGGGCCAAAGACAGGTCACAGCAGGCCACCATCATATTTGTTAGCTCTTATTATTGAAGTTCTATTCTTTAAGAACAGACTATTAATAGAACATTTATTAACTAGTTGCTAAAAGTAATGCAGGCTGTGGACATGGAATTATCTAAAAAGTTTTAAGTATGATAATTAAAAGTGAAAAAGCTTCACTTTAGATTTTTGTGAAATATTGTATAATTTTAGAACAGTGCCAAGTTAAATAACTTTTTAAAACCTGTGTTACTAATACCACCTTCAGTAGTCAGATTCTGATATCACAGATTCTGATATACTTCATGTTCGCTAGTTGGTGCTTATGGTCTGATTTTGGCTTGGACAATGATAATTAAGAAGACTTTCATTTTTGCTTATTGTTTTGACATGCAGGTTCTTGGAGCTTCAGAGTTTGGTTTTCAAATACCACAGAGAATGGTTATATTTTGAGAAGCTTAAAAATTGTTTCCCTTCAGATTTTAGTTGATTTACTAAAAAAGACCTTGTCTTTAACTATGGCCCAAAATTAAAATGGCAATGTCTCTTTAAGCAACCAAAGTTCACATTCTTTGAGGCCAGCATTTTGCATTAATAAAACATGTCGTAGAAATGGAGAGAGCCCAAATGATAGTATTAAACATGTATTGTTTCATGCCATTGTGGTCATTCATACTTCAATAAGTTTGATGTGACAGATGGAGTGCTTGAATATATTTATGACTGTAGTGAAAGGAAACCAAAATTAAAAGATTCATAAAGGTTTATGTTTTATTGTGAGAATAATAACCATCAAGGGTGGATTCTAGCAAATTATTTAGTTATTTCTCAATTTTTAGAACTTGAAAATGTGAATGTTAAATTATTGTAATTTTATTATTCTGCTGTGTGAAATTGGACAAGTGACTTCTCTCCTGCTGCTAGAATGCAGCAAACAGTTTATAAAGAATGAACAAAAGCCTGCTAGTGATCAGGGAGAAGCTATTATGGCCATGATAGGGCCAGACTTCTGTGTAGAAACCACTACCGAACACAGCTCTGGGCTCCCCATTCTGCATATCAAGAGTATGGCACTTTAAACAAGCACAGAGTCTGCTGTATCCTAGTTTTGGCTTTCAGCAGACTGGGTAAAAACAGAAGTGACAGTTGCACAGCGGTGACCTGACCTGGGTTGGGAAGCCAAGACAGACATGGGCCAGACCGGATTGGGCTGCAGAACTGACATGGCCTGGCCCCGGGGAAGGTAGGGAGAATGTGCGGCCGGTCCCACCCCAGTGCTGTGCCTGGTGTCATGCCCCCCACCATGACAGGCAGCCATGGCAGCTAATGACAGCTGACCATGGTGGACCAGCTCCATGTCTGCTGGCCTGAACAGACATGAAAGCCCGCTTTGGCCTGGTCAGGTGAGCCTTAGCTCGGGCTGTGACTTCGGAGGTTTCCCAAGGTGGAGCCCCGGCTAGCCACCAACACAGCCTGGGGAAATCCCAGGCAAACATCAGGTGGCTCCTGCACAGACATGCAGGTGAGGCCTGGGCCAAAGCGTGACAAAGTGGGCCACAGCGGGCTGCTGCCGTGTCTGTTTTTACTCTGTATGTTGGTAACCCATGCCATTGTCAGTTCACTAGGGCCAGGAACCCTAATGAATCTCAAGATGTTAAGTTTAGGGGAGGAGAGGGGAAACCAAGTCAAATGCTAACAATTTGTGGCCCTGGCCCTTGGATTCATCTTTACTCTGAAGTGCTGAAGGACGATGCATGAGGGAAAGGAAGCACAGATGATGCCATACATTTGAAAGTAGGGGCTGGATCTGCAGTCCTGATCTATGATCTGGATCCACATCTACCTTCCCTCACTCTAAGCATAGCACCTCAGCCCGTATCTGGCCCATGGGGTCTGTACTAATTTCCAGTGTCCCACAGGGGGAAATGGCAATTTTTGCTCCAACCTGGCACATTGGATCTTCACACAGCTGCATTGTTATTGTTCTATGCAGTACATCTACACTATTGACACATAAGAAGAAACTATTGATTTTTTTCAGCGCCATCACACTTTAATCCTGCCCGGAGTGAAGCCCTCACTCCAGGCAGAATTCAGCCCAGGTGCCAAAGGAGTGACGGCAGTCAGGGCTGGGGAGGGGGTGGTGTGATGCACAGACATGCGTCTGCATGGCCCCGCCCCCGCACTGCTTGGAGCAGCCCGCCCTCCTTCCTAACAAGCAGCCAATGAGGCCAAGCAAACACAAAGGACCAAAAAAAGTTATCCACAGACCTAAGCCAAAATTGCAAATATCCCAGTGAAGGTCTGTGAAAATGTCTCATATAAGAAGCGAAATTTATAGAAACAATGAAAAAAGAATTTGGTGATGAATCAAGTCAAAAATCAAATGTGTTCATAATATATATCCACGAATAAAATAAAAAATAGAACACCTTAATCAATGAAGTCATGAGACTTGAAAAGTAAAGTCCAAACTGAATACATAGTAATAGTAATTAGCTTCCTCAGGGCTTCATGAATCTCTTCAAAGATAGCGTGACTCTTCAAAAACAGATTAACAAACAGCAAGGGGGGGGGAAATGAATAGAAGGGGTATATGAGGTCGCCATGGCTGCCAAGAAGTGCTACAGACCTTGACCAGGGTAAGAGTAAGCGGGCAATCAAATGTGACAGCCCGATTTATCCCAGTTTGGCATCTGCTGCACAGACTGGCAGCGCTTAGCTCGGGCTGTTCTTTGAGAATGATCCCAAGGAACAACCTGGGATAAGTGCCACCACAGCCTGTGCAAACCTGGGTTCTGGCCCGGGCCAAAATCTGCCGGCTGCATTCAGCCGTGATGATAACACAGATTTCCACGCTTGGCAAAGTGTGGAAATCTGTGCTAACGTCACATCTGAAAACACTCTATCCCTGCCCCAACCATGGTAAAGCTGGAGGATGGAATCTTGTCCCTATTCAGGTCAAAGGTAGAATTTCAATTGACTTCATAGTGCAGGATATTCCCCTTAGGGAGAAAAAACCCCAAACAGATAAAACTTGGAAGGGAAGAGAGGCTCAGAGAGCTACAGCAATTTTCCTAAAATAATACAGCAAGCTATTGAAAGTGCCAGGAATAAAACATCATCTGGGTCCTATTCCCTAATCACTGCTGCTTGGCATTTGAGCTATGAAGGAAGCCTTTGTGAAACGTTGAACAAACATGCATGTTGCACTGTCTTGTGTCTTCCACCTTGTGCTATGGTACTGAAATCAGGAGAGAACTTTACCTGTAGTAAAGTTTACACAAATGTAATGTTGATTCAAGCCTCTAATCATGGGAGGTTTGCCTGGGAAAGGGCTGCAGGAATGGGCCTTTCAATTTCCATAACAACAGGAATCTACCAGGATAGCTCCTTCCCAACAGCCAGCATTACCTAATAGCAAAGTACGTTAAAGAGTTGCTAAATAGAAGAGCAATCACATATTTTAGAGCGTGGTTCAACTGGAATTGGTATTAGAACAGTAACAGACAGTAGTGGCTCTAGTTTATATTCAGCCTGCCATAACAGATATTTTTTGTAAGGATAAGGTGCATAGATATGAAGTCTTAATAAATAATTTCTAGATCTGCTTTTCGTTTAATTGAAACTGAAACTAGATCATGAACATATTTCACAGCTAAGCAGAACACAAAAACTGCAAAGGAAAATGCATATATACATTCATAGTGCCACATACATAATGCCATAAGACTTTTTTTGCTGCATAAATACAGTGATTTTTAGCAATTATTGGCTAGGTGTTTCTAATCCCTTTTGAAAAATATAAGTAGCTAATTGCATCTCAGTGTGTGGCCTCTGTATAGAATCAATGTCAAATTGTTCTCTGAATCATGATGCATTGATCTATTATTCCATTTTTTAATCTTTCCAGCATGGAACAGGTTTGAGTAGTTTCCCCCCATAATTAGACTTGAAATCCTTGTTCATGCCATGGTTATCTCTTGCCTCGACTACTGCAACCTCCTCCTTGCTGGCCTCCCTCGCTCTCACCTGTCCCCCCTTATCGCAATCCAAAACTCCGCCGCCAAGGTCATTCACTCTGCCCATCGCTTCGACCATGTGCAGCCTCTCCTCCTCTCCCTTCACTGGCTCCCCCTTCCTGAACGTATCCTGTTTAAACTCCTGGTTTTCACGTTCAAATCGCTCCACGACCAAGCTCCCCCTTACCTCTCGGACCTAATTTCCCTACGCACTCCTGCACGCGCTCTCCGCTCTTCCTCTGTCCCCTCCCTCACTCTCCCTCGTTTCTCCTGCTCGCCCAACCGCCTTCGTCCCTTCTCCCTCGCTGCCCCGCATGCCTGGAACTCCCTCCCTGCCGACATCCGCCTTGCCTCCTCCCTCCGCTCCTTCAAATCCCTCCTCAAGACCCACCTTTTCCTTGCTGCCTTTCCCAACGCCTGCTAGTCTTTCCCCGTACACTTACTGTCGGCCCTCCTCTGCTGACTGCTGCTACCAACCTCTTTGTAACCAAGCCAAGCACACGCACCTGAGACTTCGCATCCGCTTGAATGTTTGTTTGTCTTCTCCAATGTCTCTCCCACCATCCGCTCTCCCTGTCTCCTCCCCTTTTGTCTTTTAGATTGTAAGCCACAGGCAGGGACCGCGTCTAGTTCTGTGTTTTATACAGCACCAGGTCATATGACTGGCGCTATATAAATGTCTAATAATAATAATAATAATAATAATAATAATCTGATATGGAAAACAGCTATCTCATGCACACAGCTGTGTATAATGTAAGACGTTCAAGGGACGCAGGTTAGATACATAAGGAATAAAACCGTATTCTTGCATGAAAGATTATTGTGTGAATGAATGTCCAAAAATCTGTCTAAAAGCTGTATCTCCACGCTATCCCTTCCACAAAACTTCTAGTGCTAGAAAGCAATTAAAGCTGGTAAAAATAATTAAAATTCTACTTTGTGGCACAAAGGCATCAGTCCCTATGAAACTGATAATGGTGAACTTGGATTTTTCATGCTGGGCCAAGAGTACAGTAATATTGGTTTATGAATGGATGAGAAAAGTGGACTTTTAACACTGCATTGAGAGGATTGTACACCAATGTTCACACAATGGGTGTAAACAAACGGACAACAGCCCTGCCTCTGCTCCACCTCACCCTGAATGGTCCATTTGTCTAAAGGCGGGCCGCCAGATGTGGGAGCAGAGCAGAGGCAGAGAAGGCTGCTTCAGCCCCACTTGCAGTGCTCCAAAACATCCCGGAGGACTGCCAGAGAATTGGGTCATCCAAATCCATGCCACGGGCCCAAGGTAGAGCTGCAGTTTATCTCCTTGGCGGGTGACTGCTGCAGCTCCACTCTCAGCCAGCAGTTACTCCAGCAGTTACTCCAGTTACTCCACAGAGTTGCAGAGTTGCCTAGAGCATTGGGCAATCCATCTGCAACTCTATGGTGTGGAAGAGAGGGTGCTGCGTGGACTGACTGTGGGCCATGGCAGCTGCCAGTTCTGTGTAAACCCAAACCAAGTGGGGTTGGATGCGGGCAGACACCCCCAGAGCTGCTCCCGGGGTGGCCATCTCCAAGTCTTGTCTAAAAACACCCATTGACTTAATCTGGGGTGGAGGGAATCTCCCACTTTGCTTTGGTATTATAAATCAGAGGTGAGGAACATGTGGCCCAAAGCTGTTTTTTATTTGGCCCATTTCCTTGGATCCAGTCCCTACCCTCAAGATCTGAAAGACTGAGGTAAGAGAAAGGAAGCAAGTACGAGGCATGTGCTCAAGGACAGGAGAGGGATCCACAATCTTGACCCTTCCCTTCCTTCCCCCATTCCGAGTACACTCCTTAGGTACCCATTCCTGTAACTCCTATCCAGCCAGCAGATTACTAATTTTCAAAATTGCCGGTATAGTCCCAATCTCAGTTATAAATGGATGACACATTCTCAGAAGCTCCTTTCTTCCATCTTAAGTCTATTAACGTAATGAGGCCTACAGAGTAAGGGTGGAAAATTGGGCCTTTAGGAGAGCCACAGCCAACCTTGCACTTATACATGGATTCAGGTGTGACGGAGGGTGTTTTCACATGCGATGATGGCCCACATTGCCACGTTTTGGCACCAGATGTTTTACCCTCACATTCGTTTTTCTGCACCAGATGTTGGCACGGGATAGAGTCTACCTAGGATGCTGCTTTTGCACTGTTTGTCTGCTCAGGGTTCTCTGAGAATAAAGATTTGTGTGGGCAAAACTCTGCATTTAGAGTGATACTGATTTCAGCAGTGCTGTGTATGGCACAGGAGTTGGTCCATTGGTATCTGACTGGCACATAGTGGTGGCTAGGGCTGTGACTCGGGAAAGTCTCGGAGTCACAGTCCATGCTAGCCTCCACCACGGCTGGGATCCAACCGCCTGACTGGGAGTAAAGTGGGCTTTCACATTTGAAAGCCCACTTTACTGGACCCGGTCAGGAGTCCCCGCTGGTTCAGAGTGCCACAGCAGCCATCGGGCCACCAATCAGGGAGGAGAGCGGGGTTGTGGGGTGGGGCAGATGCATGTTTGTGCCTCTCCACGGCGACTGGCCCCCATCACGTTAGTTCAGGGGCCTGGCGGGATCCTGGCTGTGGTTGTGGTCCCTCTCCAGAGGGGTAAGTCCGTGACGACGCCCAAGTGCCATCACATTTGAAAACACCCAGAGTGCGTAAATAGATCTACTATCCTGCAATCAGATACAAACGGACACACTCCTTTGGCATACACAGCACTGCTGAAATCAGTATCACTCTGTAAATGCAGAGTTTTGCCCACACAAATCTTTACTGTCAGACAAAGAACCCTGAGCAGACAAAATGCAAAAGCAGCATCCTGGCAGAGGTGCTTTGTTGTTTTACTCTGAATAACACTTTGTTGTGATTTCTAGGGTTGATAAACATACAAACAACAATACAACTCAGACATAGAAACTAGCACTAGAAGATGGATTTGTCACAAAACAATGCAGATTGTTGGTTTAAATCAACACAACAACCCTTTTTATACAGGAGCTTATTTAGCCTACTGACATCAAGGAATAAGATGGTACATGTGACATTCCACAGACAGAAAGGCATTGAAATGTTTCCAAAGATGTTTGGAACTCCATGAATAGAGTCACCAACAGCCTTGCTTTGAACTTGAACATTTCAGTTTGCAGCAGCAATGAACAGTTATTTTTTAGTCCTCTGGTTCTGATGTGCTAACCTGCTGTTTGCTAACATTGTCTGGGCAGCAGTATGATGGCTTAGGGAAAAACATGTAGCACAGTTCTTAACATGTGCAAAGCAAAGGCACAAAAGGCCTTTAACAAAAAATATGAAAAGAAATAAAAATGTATTTTCAACTATCTGACCCCATAGCCCTTGTATGCTCTGTCGTGCCTCAAACTCAGGGATGTAGATGTCTGAATACACCCACATGCTATACCTATTAATATGCATAACTTAAATAGTGCAGCCAATTTACATTAAAATCAACAAACATTAATTCAAATGTGGATAAGAACATAAGACGTGCCATAAGACGTGAGTGAGACCAATGGTTCATTGAGCCCAGTACCTGTCTCAACAGTGGCTGCTTGAAGTACACAACAGGTAGGGCAATCCATACTCTGTTGTTCACTTCCAGCTTCTGACAGTAAGAGGTTACATTCCCCAAATGATGATGATGATGATAGATGAATGATAATTTATATAACACCAGCAATGTGCCTGGTTCTAGACAGTCATGAATTAGGAACAATTCCCTGCCTGGAGAGGCTTACAATCTAGGAAGATACATTTTTTTAAATGGTTTTTGTTACCACAGAATCTTCAATCTCCCTGGCACTGCTGCTGGCCCTAACTGTCAGCGTGAGTCCTAGTCACTTCAATGCGGCTTGTACAAGCACGTAACAGCTTCAGGATCACACCAAGCTCCTGTTACTTTCGTAATATAGTACATGCTGTAACTGTGTTATCAGTAAGCATCTGGCTCCAATATCTTTACTAAAAAGAAACCTTGTTTTACAGAAAACAAGGATCCTCAGCTCTGTCATTACTTCTCTGAAAAAAATATTCCTTTCTATAAAATTAATGGGTCCAAAATGCTTGAAAGGAAGCAACTCTGCATTTTTAGTATAGTTAAAACCAACAGACAGTTATAATTTCAGCCCTGTGCACTTGGTTTATGAACAAGTCCCACCTAAGTAGGGTTGCCCTATATGCAAATTATTAGAGGGCATTTATGAGATATACAGGTTGCAGGGTTGCAGCAGAAACACTGCAGCCCTGCAACCTGTATATCTCATTAATGCCCTCTAAGAATTTGCATATATGGCAACCCTGCACCTAAGCCCTCTTTTGAAGTGGGATTTAAGTGGGTCAGGGGGCAGTAGAATTAACTGATTTTAGCTTGCCTAGCTTTGCTAAAATCAAATCAGCTTTGACACTGTATACCCTGAAACAGGGTTCTCCTTGAACCCCACCCCTCAACCATAACTCATGAATATTAGCCATCTATTCAGGCCTTTCAGGTTCTATTTGTTTTGCCTCGAGGGTTACAAATGATACTACACTCCATTAGCCTGTCTGGCCTCTAGCCCTGCTTCCCGTGTCTCACATAACGCCTTCCTTCAGACAAAAGGCTCCTACTCATAGATGGGGAACCAAGTAAAGTTACACCATCTGCAGATGCAGCCATGACTCATGATCCCAACAGATAGCCAGTATACTCCATGCATCTTTATTGCCTTCTGGAGTCACAAGATTATATTTACAGCAAAACGTTTGAGAACTATTGCCCTTAGCTCAGATCTGAATTCTACTTCAGAATCTGCAAAGCCTACCCATGGAAACTAGCTCTCCTTCAGCTTTCTCTTCCAGCGCTCTGTCAGCACTTGCTTTTTATACTACCCCAGCAGCGCCCTTCCTAACACTGGTGCGCGTAGATGGAGGGTGGTTAATTACCAGTTGCAGGGTCTTTCAGTGAACAGTGCAGTATTTAATCCTGTAAAAGCTGCAGGGTAATAAATTCCATTCTACATCCCTTCATACATTTTCCCTTCCTTGACAGAGGGGACACAACAATCTGAATAAGAGAGGGTATGTTAAAGAAAACATTCTTGGTGGGGAAAAGATAAAGTGGCTTTCCACAGAGTGGTCGTGTTTTGTATAGTATCCATTATTTGAACCTTCCTGAGTTAGGAACATGGTGTGGAGGAACGGTTGTTTTTACCTTAGAACTGGCAAAGGACCTATACTAAGAAATGTCAAGGCACAGAGGAACAGAGTGCTCAAAATATTTGTTCCTGTTCCTGTCAGGTCCACGATAGCTGCCTCCTCCACCTCCTGCTATGGTAGCCGCTAGCCTCTGACACCCCATCATCAGTCCATTGTTAGGAGCCCTCACACTGACGTAGAAATGGCACTGTGAACTCTGCTGATTGTGTCATTAACAGCAAGTGAACCCATCACAGTTTTTCCTCTCCCACCTCATTTGCATGCACAGTATCTGTTGATTAGGAGGCCTCATATACACATATGGACAGATGCTTAAAGTATGGGTTATTTAATATGATGGCACCAAAAGCAACCAAGGGGAAAGACTTGTCAAGAGAGAGATTTTCATTATTATGAGCAAGTATTTATATAATGCTAGCAGTGTATCTGGCACAGTACAATAATTGGTTAGAGACGGGTCCCTACCAGGAGTGGTTTATAATCTAGGAGAGACAAAGGAAGGAGGCAAGGGAGATCTCACCCTCCTCATCTCTGTTCAGCACTCTGCTGTCAAAGTCATCCACCTTGCCCATCACTTTGACTGCATTCATCTCCTCTGCCCTACATTGGCTCCTTCTACGGGAATGCACAATCGGCACAAGCTTCTGGTCTTAACCTATAAGGTTCTACATGGCCTTGTTCCCCCATATTTCTCTGCTCTTATATCCTGCCACATTCCTGCTCGGGTCGCCTCCTCTGCCCCCACCCTCACCTGCTTGCAACTCCCCTGCTCTTCTTAACGTTGTTGCCCCTTCTCTCTTTCTGACCCCCATGCCTGGAACTCCCTCCCTGAATACATTTGTTCTGCTCCCTCCCTGCCAACTTTCAAATCCCTTCTGAAAACCTGCCTCCTCTGTCATGCCTAAGGGCCATGTCGAAGGGCACTTGGGCATGGCCTTTAGCAGAGCTTGGGGGGGACGGGACTCTGTTGGGTTGATGCTCTGAGGGTGGCTTTTAGTCTGGGGGCCTTGACTGTGGCTTGCTACAAGGTTTGGTAAGGGAGGAGGTTATATTTTTGGAAAGATGGGTTTAGTAATAGGGTTTATTATCTTTTTTTTTTGGAGGTATATTTCCCACCCCCAGTGAAAGGGGTGGGTGGGTGAGTGGAACTGGGATGGGGGGGTCTTTTCCCTCGGTGAGGGGGGGATCATGATCCCTGTGAGAGGTTTTTTGAATACCACCCAATGAAAGAGGAAGGTTTGAGGGGTCTCCCTCGCCATCTGGGTGGGGCAACCAGAAGGGGAGGGGCCTGGAAGGGGTACTGAGGGGAAAACCGCAGCCATTGGGGTCGTGATGGGGTGGAGGAATTATGCTCATGGGGGGTGGGTGTTCGACCTGTCAGATGGGGCAGATACTTGGTGCCTGTTCCCCTCACCGCCCCCAAGCCAGTAGTGAGGTGGTGTATGATCAGGGGGCCCCTGGCCTGAAGCTGATGCAGTTGAATGTGAGCTTGGTTGTTAATAAGTCAACAACTTCCAGGAATTGATCCTGGATCATGCAGCTGACCTTGCGTGCATCACGGAGACCTGACTGGACACACTGAGGCCGTTTTTAGATGATCGCAGCCTCGCTCACGCTTGTTTTGAAAAAAATGCCAGGAGTCGGGATCAGACGATACACTCCCGGCAATCACGCGCCCGGAAGGGGGACGCGCATGCTTTTCCGGCCGCGTTTGACCGGGTCGATTTTTCAACCTGGTCAAATCATGGCCGGAAAAGCATACGCGTCCCCCTTCCGGGCACGTGATTGCCGGGAGTGTATTGTCTGATCCCAGCTCCCAGCATTTTCTCAAAACGAGCGCGGCCGCAATCATCTAAAACGGCCTGAGTCGGAGCCTATTCTGGCTGACCTTATTCCAGCTGGGTACTCCGTGCAGCACCAGCCATGGTCAGAGGGACAGGGGTGGGGGGCGGTGTAGCCATGGTCCATTAGGAGGTATCTGGTGCAGCTTATGTTGGGTATTGAGGGTCTCCATCTTGTGATTGACTTGGCACGAGACAAATTAGGATTACTGCTAGAATACCATGCACGTACCTGTATGGCAGCATCCCTGCACACTCTAGCAGAACTGGTGTCTGAAGTGGTGTTGCGGTCCCCAAAGACATTAGTCTTGTGGGACTTCAACATCCACACTGATGCCAGTCTTGGAGGGGCAGAGTGTGAGTTCATGGCCCCCATGGCAACCATGGGCTTGTTTCAAGAAGTCGTTGGCCCAATGCATGATAGGGGACATACCCAGGACCTGGTTTTCTGCACTGGCCTTTAGGCGGGGGCTCCATTGGTGGGGAGGTGTCGGCAGTGCCCTTGTCATGGACAGATCATTACCTCCTGCAGGCCTGTCTCCTGGCACATGTCTGCATTTGGAAAGGTGCGGAATCAATTTGGTTGGTTCGCTCCTGGAGACTGATGGTGTGGCAGAAGCTGCCAGGAGCAACCCTGCCCTTTCCAGCTGACCTTCACTGACACCCTGGCTTCCAGTTGCTACTAGGCAGGATTTCGCAATACCAGGGGAAGGTACAGTCAGGTGGCCTCCCAAGGACCAATCACAGTTGAGGGGTAGGGGGCTTTTAAAAAGAAAAGCCACACCTCTCAGGGTCTCTCTTCCATTTTGTCTGCTGTTTGCTCTGGACACTGACCTGGTGCTGAGGAGATAAGGGAATGGCTCCTGGCCTGGTTGGACTAAACTGAACCTAAGGACTGAACCCCTTTGCTGCAAGGCAAAGGAGCACCTGAAGCTGTGAGTAATTGAATGTTAGATCTGAGGGACCAGTTTAGGCCAGATGCTTCTAAAAAGGCCATTGTGCCTAAACTGTTCTGATCAATTGCTTTTGCTCAAGGATTCAAAATACCTCACATGGTTGTAGCCTGTGATGCTGGGTTTATGTTATCAGTAAAGTATTCTTTCTTTT
>QEPC01003823.1:2125909-2164240 GCA_003113815.1 Sphenodon punctatus | reverse complement strand
ACACTGGGATAGCAACGAGACGGCAGGGTCTGGGTCAGCTGAAAAAGAGAGGTACAGCTGAGTATCATCAGCATATTGGTGACAGCGCACCCCGAACCCTCTCACGACCTCCCCCAAGGGCTGCATATAAACATTAAATAATAATGGAGACAGAATGGAACCCTGCGGAACGCCGCAGGACAAAGTGCGGGGGCAAGATGTTTCAGCTCCCAGCACTACCCGCTGGCTTCTCCCCGAGAGGAAAGAATGGAACCATTCAAGAATGGTCCCGTCCAGCCCCCCCAGGTCACGCAGCCGCCTCAACAACAGCCCATGGTCCACGGTATCAAAGGCGGCCGAGAGATCTAGCAGGACGAGGAATGTTGAACGTCCTGCATCCATCTCTCGGCAGAGATCGTCGACCAAGGCCAACGCCGTCTCAGTGCCATAGCCGGGGCAGAACCCAGATTGAAAAGGGTCCAGGAAACCAATGCTGTCTAGATGCACTCGGAGCTGGATCGCCACTGGCCATTCAATAACCTTCCATAAAAAGGGGAGGTTAGAGATAGGTTAACATTGCCGATTTTTCGGATCTTTAACAGTACGGCCATTTTTTAAATGGCTGCAATGTTAAAGATCCGAAAAATCGGCAATGTTAAAAAAACGATATACTGATACCGATATTATCGGTATTATCAGATTAATCTGATATCGCCAATTATCAGCATTATTCGATTAATTCGATACCGATAGTCCCATCCCTACTATTTATGGAAGGGATTTGAATAGTAAAAGTGTGCATGAATAATGAGAAGATTTCAACACATACCATCCAAACCAGGAAATTCAGTGCAAGGTTAAAAGTTCACCTTCAACTCAGATGGTAATAGCTTATTTCTAACTCTCAGTGGTAAAACTTTACTAAGTACTGGGCAGCCTCTGCTGTTCAAAGCAGTTTCCATTTTGCCTCTGTTTTAGTTGTGCTAATTTGATTTCCAGTAAGTTGAATTTCTGATTACTCTTGTCAGATGGGCTTCATAAGGGTAATAGAAATCAGCTCTGTCTTGGATGTAGGCATATATCAGGATTCATCCTTCATTTAGCTTTTCCAAATCAGTTGAACTTCAAGTTCAGCTTTACAAATAATTCAGAAAGGCAGCAGACAGTTTAAAGCCCAAAGGAATTACTTAACCTGATTAAATGCATCTTGTCTGCTGTATTCCTTTTATCCTTTCCACATAGGGCTGAATTCTGTGGTTATCAACTCCTTTTGTCTGAAATGAGAGTTTTAGTCAAGTACTGATCAGAATTTGACACAGATCTTTTTTTCATATACAGTGTATTTCTCTATCCAGAGCAAAGGTTCCAGTTATAGCAATTCCGTAACAATTTGAATGTAAACGCAGTATTGTGGTAGGAACAGCTTTTGGAATGTATTTTTTTGTTTCAAAAGAAATTGCCCATGAAATTCTAAAAAGAATATAAGATTTGAGGAAATGTGAAAATATTCCACTGAGTTGCATTGAGTAGGTATGAAGAGAACCAACAGCCTGTTTCCCAGTTCCTATTGATTAGCCTTGTTTTCCACATTAAGAGGATGTGACTCCTATTACACTGAAAGCACATTTTTACATGCATCCACAGTGTTTGGTCTTAGAGCAAATGCATTTCTCCTTCTCCAGAGACCATGACAAAGATGTTTCAAGAAAAGGGCATCTTGGCAGGAGAAAAGAGAGCTTTTAAGCCACATTTGACCTTCATGAAGCTGTCAAAATCACCACTTCTACGTCAGCAGGTGAGCTCACATTTCATGCAGGATAACAGCAGCTCTTCTTTAAAAAGTTTAATTTGGAGAACAAGTGGTAAACAGTACACATCAGTTCTACTTTTGCTATAGTCTTACAGCAACTCAATTTTGACTTCATTGTAAGCAGGTGCATTGGTAAGACTTTTAATAACTACTTTTTTAGATAAGTTCATTAGTCTTTGTACTATGCAAAACCTCTGTTTCTAAATTGTTTCCTAAATTGCTATTCTTGATAATCTCAAATTGAATAGTAGCATAACTTGACTTTGAAAATCTATTATCCCTTGAAAAGTAATGCAAAGATTCAAACAGTTTTCTCTGAGTATTGTTTCAGAATAGTATAAAGATTACAAAGTATATGAAAATGGTAAGTTTGTGGAGTCTGGAATGAGTGTGTTTTATAAGAACATTAGCTGACTGGTGACTTCACTATATTGTTTGTGTTCTTTGTTCTTCTGATTTTGTTGCTGCTGTACTATTTTCTCCCAATGACACTCCACTTTACTGCAGCTCAGAAGACCGAATACAGGCAAGCAGCTCGTTCTGCAGCAGCAGTAATTAGAGGATTGTTGGTCATTAGGACATGCTGTGTAAACTTTATGTTCTCAGTTTAAAAGGGTTTCATAATATATACATACTGATGTGAATTGGTGCAGGGGAGATCTCTTTAACATAGCTATTCATGGAAGTGGTCTGTTATGCTTTTGTCAGCATTCATTGTTGTAAATGAGCTGTTCATTCATTCATTGACTGCGGATTAATTATCATTACGCTATTGAGTGTTGTCTGGAACCCTCAAATCCAAGAACAAAATGTATCTGAACTTTCTTACTTTTCCTTGGAATAGCTAATTGATACCACAAAATATTTAGAAATTAATTACATTAAAATTTATTTGAGCTCCACTCCATTTTTAGGACTCATTCTGTTATGACAATCAGTTGTTGCACTTTCTGCCTTGAGCACTTGGTTTTAACCAGATTTTGACAAAAAGCAGGAACTGCCTATTTCAGGAGAAGTTATAAATCAATCTGTCATAAACATGTTTAAAAAGAATGGCTTAAGGTAAATGAACAAGAAGTAGCTTTTAGGGATTTGTAACAATGTTTACTATGCTATTACTGTATTTGCTTCAGCAGAACCCACTAAAATCTATGGGGCTTACCCCAGTGCTTTTAAGATCACATCTGTCCAGCTCCATCATGGTTATTTGTATCAGCAGGTTATGTATTCTAAGGTTTTCTTTGCTTAGGATTTTTACTGTAGTTTTCAGATTGGTAAAACAATTACCATTTTTCCAAAGGAAACCTTATAAAGGAACTTATTGACAGAGTTGTCTGAAGAAACACTGCATTTAATTGGAAAGGTTAAAAAAATTTCATCAAGGTCGGGGATTATTGAGGTTCAGAATAATAGTTTGTTCATTTGTTAGATGCCCAGTTTAGCAAAACACTTAAGGTTTGAGAACCAGCTCTGTTTAAGGAGCCAGCTCTGCTTATGGTTTCATCTCTAATTTTTCTCTGAGGGGACATTTTTAACCCTGTGTCCCTGTTGGCAGATGAGCCTGGGAGCCGCTGCAGCTCCAGGCAACGATGGAGGTGTATACTGGGTGGGATACACAGGACGCTGCTGTCCTCCATGGCATTGTCTCTTCTCTCGAGCCTCACAAGAGTGGTTTGTTGTGTTTTGAACCAAGATGGTATTGTATTTCACATATCCTTTAAGAGCTCCTGGCAGGGCTGTGGGTGGGAGCAGGGAGGCAACCGGCCACAGACATGTCTGCTGGCATGGGTGGGTGCCCTGGTTCATACAGGCAGGGGATGTGTGGGTGCCTCTCCCCGTGCATTCTGTGGGCTTCCTATGCATGGGGCACTGAGTGGGTGCTGTGTGGATCACGGGAGCACGCATCTCCCTGCACCACCTTCAAATGGGCATTTGGATGAGTAGTTAATGGCCACGTGTGGTAGCATCTTGTTTAAAAACACCCTTAGTTGAACACTGCAGCTTTCAGCAGAAACGAGCAAGCAAACAAATCAAACAGCCATTTCTTTACTCTTTAAGTCAGCTGCCTCAAAAACAGGGCTTCTTGCCTATTGGGGCTTCCAGAGCTGGAAAATACAGCTTATTCTCCCTGTAACTGGTTTGTTTGTTTTTCTGTTAGACTCTAGTGCTTCTGGGGCTTAGGTGCAGGCTTTATATTCAGCTGTGGAACTGATTTCCAGCTGTATTCATCAGGCATTATATCATCAGCCCCCAAGGTCTCCACTCCCACAGGAAGTTACCAAAAGTTTCATTACCCAGAGGTCTTAATTCTCTACAGGGACATACTTACGCAAAGGCAGTACTCTTCCACAAACCTCCTCAATTTTCCTTGTATAATAGACTTGTCAGCCCAACTTTATTCATTAATAGTTGGTTCAGTGCATGTACTGCTGCTGTCAAAAACATGAGACATAAACACAGTTTCTGCCTTCTTGACTGGCTAAGATGGGTACTGAATGACTTCCCATAAGGATTACAGAGATGAGATCTTTGTTCTGCTGTTCCTTATCCTGCCATTACGGAAAACCCAGTTGTGCACACCTCCTTTTTTCCATTCTCTTTATCTGATTCATCAGTTGTGTTCTATGGACTTTAGAAATAACATATTTTTAACTAAAGAAGAGAGTGGAGGCAAATCTATTAAACCAGACAACAAATGCATGCTCTCTTAGCTCTCTGCCTACTTGTTCATGGAAAGGGCTAGGAAACAGTAGTTGCACTTGCACAAGGGACCTAGAGCTACAATTTAAATAGCACTATCCTGACTCCACAGAGGGGTGGCATGCTCACTCTCCAACTGCACAGCATGGCTAATAGGGCACTAGAAACAATCCAGTCTAAAAAGTAAGTATTGATCTGGGCACCTAAATTTAGGCACCTAATTTGAAGATCTTGGCCCTGAACAGATAGGAATATGTAACTAAATATTGGCAGGCACTCAGGGCCAGGTGCATACCTGAAATTTTTAAAGCATATTTTTAGAGTTTGCTTTATATCAGAATGACAGATTTCCTTTAGTTTTATTTGTCTGATTGCATTTTTATATTATTTCTTTTTAAAGCACAGCTATGTCTCCGCTGGTATGTTTTCTGCCTTTTTACTAAGAATTACCATATTAACTTTTCCTATTACAGACATAGAAAATATATAAAAAGGAACTGCTGATATTAGCGTATGTTGTCTATATTGAACACAAAAGGATTTTTTTTTTCTTAATAAACAAACATTATGGGAAAGATGTTCACAAATGATAATGAAATACAACCACACTGTTCAGCAGAAAATTACACTGAATTGAACAAAATTGTGTGTTTTGAGAGAGGAAGCTGGAGATAACCATCTTCCTGAAATAATCATCCCATTGAACACAACTTTAGTAGATACAAAGTGATGCTCAGGATATAACACGTACACAAGAGAAAGGAAATCCAGGAAGAAAATTAAGACTTCAAGATTCAAATTCTTCCTGACCTGCAATAACTTCATTGTGAGCAGCAGAAAGCGTAGTGTCAATGAATACTTCCTTGCTTACAAAACCAAACCAAACCCCGTTACCACCAAAATTAGGGTTGAAACGAGAATTCTCACAAATGGGAATTGTCTTTGGAATCATGGTTCCTGATACCATCTTTGTCAAATTGAGATACTATGGGTACTTGACAAAGGGCTCAATTCCAAATCCTGTGCACTGCACAAACAGTGTGTATGCATCTCACTTGCAACCTGCACGCAGATTGTGCACACAGGACTATGGCCTGCATAAGCCACATACGCAGGGGTTTGGGATTGAGTCCATTGTCTCAATTGACATATTGTTTCCCAATTTAATAATGTTTACCAGAATCCTGCATACTGTTTACCGCTTATCAATTTCATATCCCAAGACATAATACTGATGT
The DNA here is from genome assembly GCA_003113815.1 of Sphenodon punctatus. Taxonomy (NCBI): domain Eukaryota; kingdom Metazoa; phylum Chordata; class Lepidosauria; order Sphenodontia; family Sphenodontidae; genus Sphenodon; species Sphenodon punctatus. The sequence continues at coordinate 2,158,513 of QEPC01003823.1, read as the reverse complement.
CTTCTCTGCACTCAATTCTCCCTTGTACTTCCCTGTCACTCATTGGTTGGTACACAGATTCCTTTACAAATCTTCAGTCCAATTGCAGATTGGTCAAAGACGACAACAATCCTGATTGGTTGGCAGGATAAAATTACTGTCTATCTGTCTTCAGTTCAGTCATGTCATGCAGCACCCTCCCTTCACTCACTAAGTCTCCTTTATTTATTTTGTCAGATTTATATGCCGCCCTTCCCACAAAGGCTCAGGGCAGCTTACAATAATAAAAACAGTAATAATAAACAATTAAAATAAATAACAGTAATACTGCTAATAAAAATCCCCTTAATAAGGACATAAGTAGTGCCATACTGGGTCAGACCAATGGTCCATCAAGCCCAGCATCCTGTCTCCGGCAGTGACCAATCAATTTCTCTTGGGAGAAGTACCCAACAGGTCACAATGGTCAATCCATTCTCCGTTGTTCTAGCCCCCAACAGCCACAGGCTGCGTTCCCAAAACCTACTTGGCTCATAGCCATTAATGGACCTATCCTCCAAGAACTTATTCAGTCCCTTTTTAAAACTAGCTACACTACTGGCCTTGACTACTTTCTCTGGCAGTAAGTTCCACAAGTTAACTGTGCACTGAGTGAAAAAATTAATTTCTCTTATTTGTTTTAACTCTACTACAAGTTAATTTAATGGAGTGTCCCCTTGTTCTAGTAGTCTTAGAGAGGGTAAATAACCACTCTCTATTAACCTGTCCCACACCACTCATGATTTTATAAAGTTGTATCATATCCCCATTCAGTCATCTTCTCCAAGCTGAAGAGCCCTAACCTGTCAAGCCTCTCTTCATATGGGAGCCGTTCCGTATCCTTGATAATTTTTGTTGCCCTTCTCTGTACCTTTGATAGTTCAACTATGTCTTTTTTGAGATTGGGAGACCAGAACTGCACATGATACTCCAGGTGCGGTTGTACCATAGATCTATATAAAGACATTACCATATTTTCAGTTTTATTCGCTATCCCTCGTGCTTTCTCATTTAATTGAGAAACTTAAAGTTAAGCGGGCTAACCTTTACGCTGTGTTCATTTATTTCACTGCGGCATTCGATCTTAATAACAGGGAAAGGCTATGGTGTAAACTCACAGAGCTGTCAATTGACAGGCGACTATTATCTTTAATATTATACCTGTATACGGATACTTCGCTGATGGTCCGTACTAATCTCAGGGGTACCTTGACTGCCTCAATTTCAACCATGCGAGGGGTTAGACAGGGCTGATTGTTGGCTCCTACTCTGTTTAATCTTTATGTAAATCATCTACTGGTCAAATTTTGAAATAATGATAAATACATGGCACCTAAAATCAGGGACCACAGAGTGTCAATATAAATGTACGCAGATGACACCATTTTGCTATCTTCTCACAGACTGGGTCTTATTCGCCTGATGGATGACTTTGGCACTGAGTGTCTAGAGGAACTGGTTGTTATTTATCAAAAAACAAAGGTCATGGCCTTTTCTAGATGTTTCAGGCTAGAATCATGATACCTGAATAAGAACAAATTAAAACAGGTCTATATGTTTAAATATCTTGGGGGTGATTTTTACTTACAATGGCACAGTTCCTTGGAGCTGGGTGTGTGTGTGGTAATTTAGCGGGCCCAGAACTTATGATTTTTCAGGTGAAATTGATCCCCCAGATTTGCTTTGGTGCCCTGATACGGGGCCTTATTTAAATGGTCACTTATTTTCCAGATCCATTACAAAATAATTTTTTGCGAAGCCTTTTGGGAGCCCTGATAGTAACATCTCCAGCAATACTAAGACTGGAGACAGGGATGGGTTCCTTGGCATCCAGGATTAACAGATATGTATTGCAGTATTGGCTGAAAATCTTTCATTTACTGCTCCAGTCTTTCCCGAGACAGTGTCTGGAGGAGAAACTAAAGGCGGGTGGCCATCAGAGGGATCTATGGTGGCCAGGAGTTGAACAAAAAATTGGAAGTCTGGGTTTCTTGGAATTCTTTTGGACATATTCCTTAAAGGAAGCCTCTAAGCTTATTAAATGTAGAAATGATGACCTTGAATTCCAGTCCATAAGGACTCAGGCCTCTATCTCTAGAATATCTCCAAGCTATAAATACTGGCTTCCTGATCGATCCGTTCCATCGTATCTAAGAACAGTTACAAATGTAACCCTCAGGAAAGCGTTTACCTCTCTAAGGCTTCAGGTAATGATGACCAAAATTCCAATACCACCTTTATGCTGATGACACTCAACTCTCTCTCTCTCCATCCCCTCTCTCTCCCCCTCTGTCCAAGCTCATCTCATCAACTGTCTCTCTGACATCTTCGCCTGGATGTCCCAACGTCAGCTCAAGCTCAACATGGCTAAGACTGAACTCCTTATCTTTCCTCCCTACCCTTCCTCTCCCCTGTCCATCCTTATTGATGGAGTCACCATCCGCCCCGTTCCCCACGCCTGTAGCTTGGGCTTCGTCTTCGATACTCATCTTTCCTCTAAACCTTACATCAATTCTGTTGCCAAGTCCTGTCGCTTCACCCTCTGCAACATTGCTTGGATTCGCCCCTTTCTGTTCATCTGCTCTGCCAAAACCCTTGTTCACGCCATGGTCATCTCTCGCCTTGACTACTGTAACCTCCTCTTTATTGGCCTCCCCCGTTCTCACCTGTCCCCCCTTATCTCCATCCAAAACTCCGCTGCCAGGGTCATCCACTCAGCCCGTCGCTTCGACCACGTGCAGCCTCTTCCCTCCTCACTTTGCTGGCTCCCCCTTCCACAACGCATCCTTCACGAACTCCTGGTGTTCACGTACAAATCCCTTCACAACCTGGCTCTTTTTTACCTCTCAGCCCTAGCCTCCTTACACACTCCTGCATGCACTCTCTGCTCCTCTTCTGCCCCATCCCTCACTCTCCCTCATCTCCCCTGCTCCCCTAACCGCCATCGTCCCTTCTCCCTTGCTGCCCCCCATGCCTGGAACTCCCTCCCTGCCCACATCCGTCTTGCCCCCTCCCTTCATACCTTCAAAACCCACCTCTTTCTCGCCACCTTTCCTGATGCCTGCTAGAACGTTCCTTCAATATTTACTGTTTGCCCTCCCCGCAGACTCCTGCCTAACCGCAACCAAGCCAAGCACGTGCACATGAGACTTCGCATCTGCTGAATGTTATTTATTCTGTGTCTCTCCCTATGTCCCCTCTCCTTGTCTCCCCCCTCCGTGTCTATTAGATTGTAAGCCGTAGGCAGGGACCACATCTGTCTCATTCTTCTGTAAAGCGCCAGGTACATAGCTGGCGCTATACAAATGATTATAATTAAATAATAATAATATTCACAATTGCCATATAAGGATCGTATGTGTATTTGTGGCTCAAATCAGTTACAATGCCCTCTATATGCACGTCCCCAAGATCAACAATTTAAACTGACTGATGCTAGACTTGAGTGGTCTCCTCTTCGATTGCTGATATACTTCCTCTCTGATAAGAGAGTGGAGGTGACAAATGCTGTAGCCATCTTTGGAGAGGTTGCTAACAGATTAAGAATTCGGCAGGTAAAATTGCAGGAAGGTCTTGCCCTTAAGGGGCTTTTATTGGGTATTTTCAGACATGACGGGGCCGGTATTGGCCCCATCACGCAATCACCCATTGATCCCCCACCGGGATCAAAACGGCCATCAAACAGACGTGCTGGCTGATCCCACCGGGGAATTGGGGGATTATCCTTCATATTTCATGTTATATATTTCTATGAGGGGTATGTGGCAACATTTATACAATAAGTAAAATTGTTTATTATCTCAAATACATTAAATACAATATTGTTTTACTTCCAGATATTTGTTTATGAGGTTCTGAAGAAGACCCCTAGAGGGTCGAAACATGTCAACTTTCATCCTTGTACATCATTACTATTGTCTCTAGTGTTTCCACATGTTTAAAAGTGTATATTATTCATTCAGATGACAATTTATCATGAAGTATGCTTGGAATATGTACACTTGTTTATATTTGTATATTCATTTATTGTCCATCATTCTTTGATTTATATTAATTATATAAAAATATATTTTAGATATTAGCCCTCTAGATTGTTTTTTCTTGTTGTGGTAGAGGCTTAGTGGGCTTTCAAGAGTAGTCACGTTTTTCTCTTGTCCACAATGACACCAAGATCCCTTTTCTGAGTGGCAACTCCTAATTTAGAACCCAGTATTGTGTACATAGTGGGTGAAAACAGACATGACACTAACCACCCTTATGCATGTTGCAGGGCTGTATTGGTGCCCCATGCAGCCCTGAAACATGCATAAATGACCACCAAGGGTGGTTAAAGGGTGGTTAGTGTCATGTCTGTTTTCACCCATAGTTTGGGTTATTTCCCCCTATGTGCATCACTTTGCACTTGTGCATATTACATTTCATGTGCCATTTGGATGCCCAGTCACCCAGTCTTGCAAGAACCTCCTGCAGTTCTTCACAATCCGCTTGGGTTTTAACTACCTTGAATAGTTTTGTCACCTGCAAATTGATTACCTCACTCTTGACTCCTTTCTCTAGATCTTTGAGGGATACATTAAGCAACACCGGTCCTAGTACAGATCCCTGGGGCACTCCACTAGTTACTTCTCTCCACTGTGATAACTGACCATTTAGTCCTACTCTTTACTTCCTCTCTTTTAACCAGCTGCCGATCCATGATAGGACACTGGCTCTTATCTCATGGTGTTTTTTAATATATTTATTCGTGATCTGGAAAAGGGAGTAAAAATTTGCAGATGACACCAAGTTATTCAAGGTAGTTAAAACCCAAGAAACTGAATAATTGCAGGAGGATCTTGCAAGACTGAATGACTGGGCATCTAAATGACAGATGAAATTTAATGTGAACAAGTGAAACTGATGGACGTAGGAAAAAATAATCCAAACTATATGTATATAATGTTGGGTTCTAAATTAGGGGTTACTACTCAGGAAGTCACTGTGGACAATACATTGAAATTCTCAGCTCAATGTGCGGCGGCGGCCAAAAAAGCAAACAGGATGTTAACAATTATTCGTAAAGGGATAGAGAATTGAAAATATCATAATGCCTCTATATAAATATTCAAGGTCACACCTTGACTATTTTGTTCAATTCGGGTCACTCCATCTGAAAAAAGATATAGCAGAAGTAGAAAAAGTACAGAGAAAGGCAACAAAAATGATAAAGGGTATGGAACAGCTCCCATATGGGGAGAGGCTTGATAGGTTAGGGTTCTTCAGCTTGGAGAAGAGATGACTGAGAGAGAGGATATGACAGAAGTTCATAAAATCATGAGTGGTGTGGAACACGTACATAAGGAACAGTTATTTATCTCTTAGATAGTACTAGAACTAGGGGACGCTCCATGAAAGTAACTGGTAGCAGATTTAAAACAAATAAAAGAGAGTATTTTTTCACTCATTGCACAGTTAACTTGTGGAATTTATTGCCAGAGGATGTGGTCAAGGCCAGTAGAATAGCTGGGTTAAAAAAAAGGATTGAACAAGTTATTGGAGAGTAGGTCCATTAACGGCTATTACCCAAGTAGGTTTAGGGAACATAAAGTAGATTAGACTTCTTGCTGTCAAGAGCTAGAATTGAACAACACTGGGAATAGACTGACTTGCACTACTTATGTTCTTAATCAATAAAAATCAAAAGCATCCTCTTACCCCTCTCCTTGACTCTTTCCCTTGTTCACCCACCCAGTCCCACCCAACCCTATTCCTAGCTTCCAAATGCCTGGCCATACAGAAATATTGTTTCTGGAAGATGAGCAGGCTTGGGCTTAAATGAACTTCCAAGAGGAGGGAGTTCCATAATTGAGGGGCAGCCACCAACAATGCTTCTCTGCGTACCCTTGCTGTAGAAACTTCACAGGCAGATGGTACCTGCAAGAAGGTGCTCCTGACAGACCCTTATAGGTTAAAAGAAACCAGCATCTTGAATTGTGCCTAGAAAGCTATTGGCAGCCAGACTCTGAAGCACTAGTGTAATGTGCACCCAGCGCCCTGCCCCTGACAGAAGATAAGTCGCCATGTTTTGCACCAACAGCAGCTTCCAAATTATCATTAATGGCAACCCTACTTAGAGTGTATTGCAGTAGTCTAGCCTCAAGGTTTCAAAGACATGGATGACGGTGCCAATTCTGAATCTGATAAAAAAATATTGCCACCTTCTCACCAGATATAATTGGTGAAAAACATTCTTGGCCACCACTGCAACCTGGTGATCCGGGCGCATCAGTGGACCTGGTCGCGGTGAACCTGAGTGACCAAAGGAGGCTGATCCCTATCAATAGCAGGGGTCCCTATGTCTCCCAGGTCACAAGGTTTGCCAACCATCATTACTTTTGTCTTGTCTGGATTTGGCTTCAGTTGGCTCGCTTGAATCACGTCCCCAATGACAGCCAGGGACCAGGTAAGCACTGAAACTGCAGGACCTGGGTCAGATGAAAAAGAGAGATAGAAATGGGTGTCATCAGCATACTGATGGCACTTCACTCCAAATCTCTGTACAACCTCACCCAGAGGTCTCAGATACATATTGAACAGGAGTGGGGACAAGATCGAACCCTGCAGGACCCCACAAGGGAGTGGACAACAAACCACTGCCTGTCACCATCCTCTGGGTCCTTCCAGCCAGCAATGCCCCTAGATCCAGGAATCCAATAACTTAAAAGCCAAGAATCCAAAATTGTGAGGCAACCACCTATTCAATAGATATGTCCACCAGGGACCCAAGTCGTTATTCATTTTTGTTTTTTGTTATGTAAATCTTTTGTTTTTGTAAATATAGAAATTTTGGTTTTGCTTTTGCTTTCTGTTGGTTTCAATTGAAAACACGTTTTTGGCTGTAACGTTTTTGTTTTTTACTATATTTGGATGTAGCCTGGAGGGATTGTACTCCCTATGGAAGGCATTGTGTGTACCAAATTACAGAAAGATTGGATAAAGGAATCCAATTTTATAAGCAGTTGAATTATGTTGTTTTGCAAAAACCTGCATATACATTCCTGGCTGTAACTTCTTTGTCTCCCACCTAATAAGGATGAACCTTGCCATGTTTATACTCCTCCCCAAATGTACTATCTGTACCATTTTTCATAAGGATTGGATAAGGGGTTCTGGTGGCATAAGCAATTAACTTAGAAATGTATGTCTGACTGTAACATCTGTAGTCCAACTAGTATACATGAAATTTAGGGTCCCAATTGTATAAGCCTGCACAGCATATGCAGAGAATGAGCCTATGCCAGGGATTCTCTTACGTGTCACTGTAGTATAAGATCTGTTTGTGATGCCAATTGGCCAACAGAAATGTCAGCCAAATATCCTCATTCTGTACTGTGACCATCCCAACATCTCTCCCCCACTTGTTACTGGGAAGTCAGAAGCATCTGTTTAGGAAAGAACCAATAGAGATTCTCCTATGTCCTCTGTCACAGTGCTGCAGGATGTGATTGTGATTATTGGCCAGCCTGGATGTGTAAACCATGGCTGTATTCTCACCTGCGGCGGCAGTGGAAGGGGCGAGGGAAGATGTGGAAGCCCGGAGGAGCTGGCTGATGGGAAAAGAGCTGGTGCAAATGAGGATCTGCCATGGCTTCTCTCACGCATGTCAGGGCATAACAATCCTGCCCTGACATGTGCGAGAGAAGCCATGGCAGATCCCCGTTCACACCGGCTCTTTTCCCGTTGGTCGGCTCCTCAGTGCTGCCGTGTCTTCCCTCGCCCCTTCCACTGCCGCCACTGTAGGTGAGAAGCAGCCTAAGTCTCCTGATTGCTGGGAAGCTATCCCCAAAGTCCCAGTTATATCCTTTCTATGCCTGCCTCAGGGCTGCCCCCTATGCTCGCCTTGAAGCCACCACCGATTTGTTCCTGTAAAGCTGGAAGCGTGCAGTAATTGGCCAGTGAATGTGTCTGTCAGTCTGTTGGGTTGCTCCCCATCCTTCCTCCTACAGTCTCCCTTCCCCTGCCATGCCAAGTGCCTGCCTCTGACTGGCACTTCTTATGCTGCTATTTATCTGAATAGTGGTCTTCAAGGGGACAACTTCAGTTGCTTATAAAATTGGGTCCCTTTATCAAATTGTCCTGTAGTTTGGCAGAGATGACATGAAAGGTGCCAAATGTGCCAAATAAATAGGATGGAATATAAAAATGTTACAGCCAGAAATGAAATTTCAAGTTAATGGCTTATAACATCAGGACCTTTTATTCAATCTCTCTGACATTTGGCTGGATTGGTAATCTTGGGGAGTGACATAATCTTCCCAGGTTTCATGTAAACTGGATGGAAGATAAAAAAGTTGTAGCCAGGAATGTGTATGCAACTTTTCTTAAAATCACAGCATTCAATTGCTTATAAAATTGGTTCCCTTTATCCAATCTTTCTGAAATTTTGTACACATAGTGCCCTCCAATGGGGAGGGGGGTACAGTTTCCCCAAGTTTCATCAGAATTGAATAACAAAAAAAAACTATAGCCAGAAATAGGGTTTCCATGTTTTCCCATTTTCTTGAAAACGAAAACGTTTTTGTCTTCATTATTATTAATAATTTTCATTATTACAATAAAAAAACATTTTTTTTCATTATCTTAATAACAAAAATGAATTGCACACCCCTACCATTCAGTAGCCTTCCCTAAAAAAGGAAGATTAGAGATGGGACAATAGCTGGCAGGGGGGTCAACATCAAGAGATTTTTTTTGAGCAGGGGTTAGATGACCGCAGTTTTGAGGCCAGGCACCCTGCCCCCCTGAAGGGAGGCAATGACAACATCAGCTAGCAATGCCCCTAACGAATGCCTCCTGGCTAGCTTTCACCACCCAGGACAGGCATGGATCTAATTCACAACTGGTCGCCTGCATCACCAAGCACACCCTCTGCATTGGTGGATGGGACTAATTTAAGCTGATCCAAGCAAACCAGACAGGACCAAGCCTCCCTAACCCCAAAGCCGTTCCCAAGTCAAGCCAAATATGAATGACTTTATCTACAAAGTAGGTGGCAAACTCATCACAGCAGGCCACTAATGACTCTTACATCCAGGTAGAGACAGCCAAGATTTAATAGGCTATTTACAATCCCAAAGAGCTCCTCTGGATGGCACTTTGCAGACACTATGGCACTTTCTTTGCTGCTGCTATTGTCACAGCATAGTCCTTCACAAACGATCCATGCCACAGTCAGTTGGCTTTGGTGCGAGTCAAGCACCACCTGCACTCTATCTGCCTAACTTCCTGTTTTAGCAGCCTCGGGTCCTCCGGTAACAGTACATGGTAATGGTAAATAGAAAGTCAGTAAATTGCGACAGCATCTCACGGTATTTCAAGAGTCAAGAAATCCTATCCATATCAGTAAATGCTTGGGAAATCGATCCTGTTTCTTCGATGGTGAAATTACACGAGTAACGATTTAGCTGCTCTTTTCAACCTTAACCAAAAGCTCTCTTCCTTGCTGAGCAGAGATCATCACAGATCAGTCACTCTAATTTCTAAAGTTATTACTTGTATGCTTTCTTTCTCAACAATCACTAGGGTATACAAGATCTTGATGTTTTCCCCAATGTACAACACGCTACATTTAATCGTGTTAAATTTACTCTGCCATTATGCTGTCAGTCTATTAACATGTTGATCTGGAGTTTCTCCATAGTTGTAGTTAACCAAATTAATCTTTTGTTTCTCCTAAACTCAGATTATTAAGTGTATTAGTACCTATATACTACAGTAATACACGCTACAAATAAACTGCATGGAAGATAGATACCAAACAATAGTCTCAGTATTGTTCTCTGATGTATTTCCCTGCCGAATGTATTATGAAAAGCAGTTTTTATTCTGGTTCTTCATTTCCTGTTGTTGAGCCAGCTTTCCTTCTTTTTCTCCTTAGCATAATAAATAAATAAACATAGAGCATTAGAACTTGCAAAACTGTATTTAATTGAATTTTCAGATTATACAACATTAACCCAAATATCAAAGAAAAAAGTGCAGTAGGGAGAGCATACACGTAACAGTGAAGTACAGTGGATAGATCCTAAATGAATGAAACCAGAACCACCATGCCAAATCATAAATATGTGCAAGTAAGAAAGTCTCCAAATTTTAAAAACTCAATTTAAAAAAACCCAACAAAAAACGGTCAGTAAAAACAACCCTTCAAAAGGTTAAAAATCTTGCCAAATGACTAACTATTTTATTTCCATACCTGCAAACCAGATGCAATTTTTTCCATACACTACAGCTTTTCACACCCACCCACCCACCCCTGTGATTGGCTGAATTTCTTCAAGAGGCAAGGGAAAGCAGAAAGTTATGCTGAGAGCAGCAGAACCAATAGGAAATTCCTCTCAGCACATGGGCCATATAATTGGAGAGAGGTGAGGAGCCTCTTTCATTCTCCCCTCTCCCCTCCTTGAAAGAGGAGCCCGGTGAGAGTGGAGACCCTTTTTCCTCCACAAGGCTTAGACAGGGTCTCAGCTGTGGGGATAGGCTCATCCTGACCCCCATGACATCCCAGGACTCTGGAAGACAACACTGCTGAATTCTGTTTCTATTTTACATCTGACTTGGGCAATTTACAGACTCATTACTTCAGTTAACCAATATCACAGAGAGTTGTTGTAAGGCTTAATAAATGATGTAAAATGCTTTAAATTCTTCAGATATAAGATGCTAAAACTACAAATACAATTACAATCGTAACCAAAAAACCTACAAATACTATTATTAACTTTATTCTACTAGTAGGCTGCTTAGTTGGTTTGATTTTTTTATATTTAATTGGTTTCTAAGTAAATCAAAATTTTGCAGTTGCAATCCTCAGTCATAGTGATTTTAGTAGTATGGCACAGTCATTATTGTCCCTGCATACTGTATGTGTTATTTTCTTCCAGTGCTAAGTGAGTGCAAAGTGGCTGTGCAATTTTACCACATCAGAATGGTAGAATTTTACTCATTTGGCATTGATATAAATATCTAAATAGGGTATGAGAAAAGGTGAATCAGGCCTATAGGGATGTGTACAGGTGTATGATTTAGCCACCTGGAAAGCTATTACCATAGTTGCATGTTTTTTTACAGACTATCTTAGCACTATGTTATTTTGCAAAATCTCATGGGAAAGGGAAACTAGCAGAGACTGCATTTTAAAAGTACTTTATCATTGCCACATTGCTTATTGTTAATTGAGTAAAACATCTGTCACCTCTGCATGTTGTCTTTGAACAGAAGATTTTCATTTTGTAACCTGGAAAATCCACACCACAGTGTAGTAAAGGAAAGATTGCCACACTACAACAAAATCAAAGCACGATCTCAGAAACAAAGTCCTTTCAGAATGCAGTCATAATCAACTAACTACATCTTGCCATTTTTGGTGGGCATCGTTATTCTCCAATAGGACAGACACCCCCCTCCCCCAGTAGTTAGGACAGGTATGTGAATGGGACTAGCCACTCAATGAGTGCCTTTGCTTCCTGTCTTTTAAAAGACTTAGAAAGTGTCAGCATCAAAATTATGAAGCTAGTGCAATATTTTTCTTGTAGTGGCTGAACCATGCAAACTTTCATTTCAAATAAAACCATTTTATACATGACACCTTGAAAACACTATCAAGTAAATACAGCAAACAGACAAAATAGCAGCACTACTAATATCTTCTGCTCACTGCACGTTGAGAATAACGTGGTTATCCAGACAATTCCCATATCCCTCTGCTCTTTTATTTTGGATGGGGCATCTATGTCAAGATATCACAGCACAGATAATTCATTCTTCACTCTGCACGTATTTTGTTCGTGTAGCAAGGAGGTTCTTGGAACATTTTTTATTACCTCAGTCCTCAAATATTGGCTTCACTGAAGACTCTGAACTGATGGCATGGATAAAAAAGTAAATTATTGGTATAAGACATTCCTGAGGGCTCCTCATGTTTTTCTTTATTTCCCCCCTCACTCTCAATACCCTGTACTGTGAAAACTGCTCTGGCTAAGTAATGCAGCACATACATTTCTCTGGAAATTTTCTGCTGATCTTGATCTCTCTAGAGGAATCTCTATAGTATGGCACAAACATTCCCTCCATTTGAGGGCTGAGTAGCTTGCTGTCATTACCCTGTCACATTAGAAAAGGAGTCCTGGCTAGAGTCTAACTCACAATGATCTACATACTACTACATTACACATCTATGCTATTTTTCACCAGAGGATCTCAAAATGCGTCACAAACATCTACGCCCCACCACATTCTTTGAGGCAGCTATTATGTGGTTTGCAGACAAGTAAATGAGGGCATAGAGAGTTTGAGACCTTGTTTCAGGATACCACAGCTGGAAGATGCTCTTAACTGTAAGATGGAAAGATTACATCTCAGATAGGTATGTAGTTACAGTAGTTGTTTGAAAACAGGAAAGTCAAAGTGTCATATGCTATTTAAAAACCATGTTTTAGAAGTGAAATGAGAGTAGGGTTGGGAGTATTGAAAACTTCTCTATGATATCTTTCAGTTGGGTGGAATATTGGTTGCCATTTCTCATCTGGAATTAAGAAATTCATGGAGGATAATATTATTGTTAATAGGGCACATAAGGCACATTTAAGAACCCTCCTATCAAATTCTATCTTGCTTGATAGTAAGGGAGACTTATAGCATATAGTGCGTGTTTCTAGGTTTACATCTTTTACAGAATGGAGGCTGAAGAGGGCAACACCTCCTGACTCATGAAATCTTCTAAGTCTACATTGGGGTCATCGAGATCTAGACAAAGAAATTTGTCCACCAAGAACTTGCACCTTTCCAGCTGTCTTTCTCTGGATGAATGATCAATATGTCCAATGGGTTTTCCGATCCGGATCAGCTCTGACACCTCCACTCCTCGTGCAATCACTTTAGGTGGCATCCCAGCCAATGCAGCAATATTGGCAGCATGGCTAATGGTGGACACTCCCTCCTTGAGCTGATAGAAGAACACTAGCTCATCTTCATCTTGGTGAGTCTCCATGGTCAGATACTGCACAAGAGGAGTGTCAGGTAGGAGCTTCAGTTGCACTAGGCTGTGGAAATTAGTGGAGACAAAGACCTGTGGGCACTGGGTTCCTTGTTTGACCCAGTACCTCAACACAGCAGCCAGAAGAGAGAGACCATCTACCGTGTTCGTACCTTTGCCAAATTCATCAATGAGTACCAAAGACCTTTCAGTGGCATTGTTCACTGCCTTTGCAACCTGGTTAAGATCAATCATGAAAGTGGACAGCCCTAGAGAGACAGACTCCCTGCTATGGATCCTAGTATAAATCCCATCCACTGCCCCAATCTCAGCCTCTGCAGCAGGGACGTAACTGCCAGTTAGGGCCATGAATGTTATAAGACCCACCTGCTTTAAGTAGACACTCTTTCCAGATGAGTTAGGCCCTGTGAGGATTTTTATTCGCCCATAGGCCTTGCCACTATCCACAGGGTTGGGCACAAAAGTCTTTGCACACAACTCCATGAGTGGATGCCTGCCATCTTTGATATGGATTCCATGGTGGTGAGTGAAGCGGGGGCGAGTGTATCCGTTTTCTCGAGCCATCACTGCCAAGGACAGCAGCACATCCAGCTGTGCTGTGCACTCAATCACATCATTAAGTACTGCACACTTCTCTAGGATCTTTGTCTGCAGCTGGTGCATGATTAGTGTTTCTTGGTCTCTGATCTCACAATGGAGGTCGCCTAGCATGCTGTCCAGTTCCTTAGTTCTAGTGCTTCGGTAATGTAGTTTCTCCTCTGACAAGAACATGAAGTTGAGGCCTTCGATCTCAAAGTCACTTTTGTCCACCATAGTGGGTAGCCGTGGAATGGAAAGCAGGAATCCAATCAAGGGGATGTAAATCACACAACAGGAAGGAATCCGATTGTCTAGGCTCTCCAGCTCCTTCCGTGCAACCTCAGTTAGGAAGTCTGAGAGTCCCATCAGCTTTCGTTTCTTTTCATCAATGGTGGGATCCACACTAGGCCTAACAGTGAAGTGGTTTTCCGAGATGCTGCCTTCAAAATCCACTACTTTGCTGATTAGGCTTGCGATGTAGTGCAGATCATCAGTGAAGACCTGGGAGATAGTCTGGAAGAGTTCGATGTTGCTGGGCAGGGAACGACACATGTCCCTGAGGCATACTGCACTGTACACAGTCTTGTAGAGTGCCTGCCAGTCACTTACCTTTGTGTTGGAAAGAGACATTCTCCTCAGAATCAGAGGCACATTTTTAATATTTTTCAGGCAGTCTTGAAGGGTCAGAACTGTTTCATGGTTCCGAGCTAGCAAGAAGAACTGAATAACATCCAGACGTTTGTTTAGCTCTGTCAGGTTCCTGGTGGGTCTCATAAACCACAGCCTCATGAGTTTCTCTCCCCACTTGCACCTGCAGCGATTAAAAATGCCATATAAGCTGAGTCCTTCTTTTAGTCCATTGGCCATCTTATATACAGAAGGATGCACCTCACTTTTAAATATCTGTAACACGCAATAAGTATCTTGGTCCATATTCACAATATCTGTCAGCACAAATTTTTTAAAGGCCAGGATGGGAACTCCAACAGAGCTGTCTTCCAGTTCAACTCCAATTCTCCTCCTGTCCAAAAACTTCAGGAGTCCACCTAGTGCTCGTATCATAAGTGGGCTTTCAAAAGGAATGATGGAGGACAAGTAGAGGATTTTTTCTGTTGCTGTCATGTGAGAAGGGACAAAGGGGAACTGTCTAGATAGGATCCTCTGCTTGCTCACCTCCAGGCCAAAGTCCATATTGGGAAAGAGGACAACCTCTGGTTTTCCCTCGTGCATGTCTCCATTAGTAGCACCTACGTTGGCCAGGAATTTGGCAATGATGTGGTCTTGCTTGGCACTGCTCAATATGCATCGCGGAAGGACCTCATCAAGCACTTTCTGCAGCAGCTGGAGGTCATTGTTATCTGGTGTGTCAAGCATGAAGTAGACTGAACAATCTCCAGTGTCATAATAAGTGATCCCCAGCTCCCCGGCATACCACAACACACACAGGTATATCTCATTTTGCTCTTGCTCTTCCTCTTGTTCAGATACAGGCAGTAGCAGGGGCAAGCAATTGATGGTCTGAGCGGCAGGGGCACTCATTCTAACCAGACTTCCAGGAACTGCAGGGCTGGTGAAGGAACATATTTTTGTTAGCAGCTCATCTTATGGTCTCTTTCCCAGCCACAGTTGTCCCTGGGTTGTTTGTTTATTCTCTGCAACTCTCAGACACCTCCCGATCTCCCCCACCATGGCCCACCTGCCCCTTTCCTTAAAGTGTGTGCCTTCTCCCCATCTGAATCCCAGTCTTTTGGATAGGCAAGAGCGGGCAAATGTGTTGAGAGTATGGTGCTAGCAGACCCCAGATACCTCTGTTTAGCACAAGCCTGATTGATGCAGGGACTTGATTACTTCTTGTAACTGCAGAAGGGTGTGGGCATAGATTAGTAGATATTAAAGGCTAAAAGTGGGAACTGTACTTCCCCTATACATAGGCCTTTCCCATATCCTTTCCATATCCAGACCTGAATCCCATTCTGTGCAGGCTTACGTACCACGGCCTCCTACATGCACACCACTATAAGCCTATTATTTCCAACAATGCTGCCCAGACACATCTTTGCTGCCCATATACACACTCTCCCCCTGCAGTTCCTCCTCAGGTACACAGAGAAAACACTGAGCCCAGGGAATCATTTTCTCTCTCCCTGTCTTTTTCTCATTTCCAGTCATTGTTCGGCACTTCCTCATCTCAGCTGCACCTTGCCACACAAACACTAATCTGTATCCGTGTCTGTGTGGAGAAAAGGTAGAGAAACAGAACATCATGCCTTTTCTTTTGATTTATGTCTTCTCTCTGTTGCCAGCCCAAATGTGAAAAATTCATGAGCCAGGACTCCCAAATAATGAGACTTAATAATAATAATAATTAATAAAGGGTTAAAAAATTATTTCAATTTTTGAGATTTAGACAGCCATATTCCAAAGCTTTTGCTCACAACTACGAGCAACTATGAGGCCTAGAGACGACACTTCTTAAATAAATGAATTTATTTACTACTTAAATAAATGAAAGCTTAGATTTTTATGATTTGATTGTGACTCTCACAATTTTAGGGTTGAAGAATCCCCTAGAATAATGCTACTTACAATAAAACTGCAAGATTAGCAACTCTGCTCGTCTCTTCCCCTCAGAACACTGCCTGACAGCCCCGTGTGTGTGTGTTGCTAGCAGTGGCTGTGCTGGGATCCTTTTAAGACCAGGTAGTCTTGATTTCCACTTCCCTAACAAACCCTCCCCACAACCTTACGGTGTGGCAGACAGTCTGGGCCCTGCAAGCTGCTGCTGCTCCCAAGGCTCCGTCAGGAGTGGTGGTGGCAGCGCTTCCTTGGGAGTGGCAGCAACACCCCACCCCCACAGCTAGTCCTGAGGCTCCCAGAGAAAGCACTTCCTGTGTGGCCGTAACCACCCTGCCCCCAAAGCCGCCTTGCCTTCATATAGCACTTTCCAATCCCCCTCACACAGAGATTTGTCTCACAACAGGCCGCCTCAGTTGCTTCCTAGGCCAGTGATTTATCCTGTCTCTCTAGCTCCCCCTACTGGCTGTTTAGTATTTCTTTATCTCACCACCTTCTCTTCTCAAACCCTGTCAGACTCACTGAAGAAGTGGAAAAAAGGGAAAGCAGAAGAGGGCTGATTGGCTGTTGGAGGCAGACTCGGTCACCAGACTACAGTTCAGATGACTAGGGAGAGACTCCAAAACAGAGAGGCGAAAGAACCAAAGCTGAGACTAAATAGGTGTTGTTTAATGATTTAATTATGTTTCCTTGTGGGTCACATAAAACTTGCTTGCATTCCTTGTTGGACCAAATAGTTGATTTGAAGCAGCCTGTGTACTACTGCATTCTTTAAACGTTGGGGCAACTAGTATTACCCAGTTACTGACAGTATTACCTTTGTTTGTACAATGTAAATGTTACATCTAGGCAATGTAAATTCTACCTCAAAACACACTTTGCAAATCTCATGCAGTTGCTCGCAAGCACCACTGTCTGCTGCACAGTACTCCCTCACGCACCTTGCCCCTCCCTCCATACATCCCCTAGGCTCTGCTTCTTCTCTCTATAAACCTCTTGCCTTCTTATTCCCCACCCTTCCCCAGGTCACCTCCAATCTAGCTTGTGGAATGTCCTAGCAAAAAGCTTCCTGTTAGAGGCTGGCTGCTAGCAACTCCCCAATGCTGGAATCTCTTAAGACACCTTAAAGGGATCCCAGCGTGCGCACATACATACACACACCTCATGTCACCCCATACCTGCTGCTTCTATTCCTCTTAAGAGTTTAAGCTACATGCTGGGAGCTCTAGCACAAGTTGAACTGGTGAGCCACCTGAATAGGACACACAGATTGGATTCAACCACTTGCTATCAATTAAAGAACATTAAATTAGAAGATTGCACACTTTGAGTAGACAGGCTATACCTGACTATTCCACTGACTCCCATATCCCCCACCTTCCTTCAGGCAGCGCTTATGCCCTTGTACACAACCTCTGCCCCTTTCCCTGAAGCTTCCCAAACTCCATAACCTCCTCCTGCCCTAGGCAGCTCTGACATCACTACTTGCCCTCAGGTTCTGGGGTAAACATGGATCCTACATGTAGACTAGACAAGCAATCACCACCCACAGCTCCACCCAACTCCCAGTCCCCTCAAGCCACTTAGCTCTTCATACTCCATTACCCAAGGCCCTGTTATGTTCCACTTACTCCAGCAAGGTTGCCTTTATCCTCCGGACTCCTTATTCCATGTTACCCTTTTGTAGTGTATTCACACAACTGCTGATTGCCCTGAAATTCACTGCTCCGTTCTGCTCATTACCTCTTTTTGGCATTTCCCCACAATGCAAAGGGCATGGAGGAATGCCCTTGTGATACTCCTACATACACGTGTTGTAGAAGTAGCATGGAGGGGAGGAGGGAGTCCCTGCTTCAGGAATTGTTGGTCCTACCTCTGTCATCACTTGGAGGTAGGAAGTTACAAACAGGAAATGATGAATTAGGTACTGAAGCTTGCTTCTGCAAAATCCATTCACACACAACAGTGTCTACTGGGTAGAGTCAGATTTGCATCACGTGTCATAAGGAACACAGATGATGGTAAGGATTCCACACGGATATGTTAAATGTGAATGGGTAGCAGCGCAAACTATCTACTCTATTCGTTTTGTGTGAATAAGGCATCAGACAGACTCCATTTCTCCTCCAGTTAGGGTGGCAATACCTCCCCTTTAAAAGAGGCACTTATGAAAAATACATGGTGCAGGGCTGCATTGGTTCCAGTGCAGCCCTGCACCATATATTTTTCATAAGCGTCCTCTTTTAAAGGGGAAGTATGACCACCCAACCTCTAGTTGGTATAGATGTATGAATGACTCTGTGGTTAGGACTGAAATGGGGATTTGGGGTACCCTGGTTCAAATCCTTGACAATTTGGCCTACACTGTCTCCACATGGGATTGTTTATGCTGTTGTTTCACCTTCTATAGTGCAGGAAAGTATATGGTGCAGGACTGCACTGGAACCAATGTAGCCCTGCACCATGTATTTTTCATAAGTGCCCTCTTTTAAAGGGGAGGTGTTGCCACCCTTTCTTACAGCTAATTTGCATACCACATTTTCATTGGTTGTAGTGAGTGCTACTGACAAGGACAGGTCAGGTAGGTGAATGATTCTCGCATATTGACCCACATAGGGTTTTCCCATTTTCACCAGAATTGATAGGCCTGCCCATTGATGCCCATAATATTGTCTGGGATTTTGAAAGTGATTGGACATGTTTTTCAAAAGTTATTGCATTACAAATAGGAGACTTTGATGTTACAGAATTATCTTATTCTCTCATGTTGTTGTTCTTACACTTTTTCCTGAGATGCATCATTGCAGTTGAGGACTCGGTGTAGCTCCTTTTACTCTTTCAGTAACTGATTGGCTGAATGTGTAACCTTCACCTACGAAGCAAATAGTGGCATTTTAGTTTTGATATCTAATCCACCACCCAGCAAGTGCACTGTACTGACACTAGACCGTCAGAGTAGTGCCTGCACATCATTGTTAGATAGCAAAAGCCAGTATTCTAGTGAAAAGAGGTCAAAAAACAACACATAGTCAACACAGGTCTATAGATATTTTTACCGTTTCAGAAATTTCAAAAGTGAAAGGATGTTTCTTACAGTAAATTATTGAACTTGTACGACAAATGATCATATCTTTAAGATATGATCTTAAGTCCTTATGCAAGTAAACGTATGTAGAAGTCAGTGAGTAAGCAGTGTAGAAAGAGTAAGAATATGTGTAAAGTCCTCAAGATTGATGTATTGGAAATAGAATGTTTGTGACTGAAACATAATATAAACGCACTACTATAATTTAGATAAAGGAGTGTGATAATAGCTTCTCCATCTTTGGTTTGAAACAAAGTGTGGTCCTGGGAAGATTGCAGGGATAAACTTTCAAAATGTGTGCAGAGGGCAGAGTGTATGTATGAAACTACAAATGGAATTCTAATCAATAAAACTACTACAAATCGTGATGAGATCTTCTTCACATCCTAGGGCCGTTTTTAGACGAGCGCGGCGGCGCCCGCGCTTGTTTCCAAAAAAGCCGGCAGCTCGTTCTACACGAGACGCTGCCGCCGAATATGCGCATGTGCGACCCGACGCGCATCCATTTCCAGCCGCGTCTGACCAGCCTCGATCGCCGACCCGGTCAGTTCGCGCACGGAAATGGATGCGCGTCGGCCGCGCATGCGCGTATTCGGCGGCAGCGTCTCGTGTAGAACGAGCTGCCGGCTTTTTAAAGAAACAAGCGCGGGCGCCGCCGCGCTCGTCTAAAAACGGCCTAACTCAAGACCAGACACTCGTGGTCCTCTGTTCATTGTTACATATTTTAAGATCAAAATTGATACTGAGGTTTAATTATCTGCAAAGCTTTGGTCCTCAAAGCACTATGCTGTCACAAGTCCCATTCACTTCACTGGGGTTTGCATGGATTAAGCATTTTGAGGATTGGTCTACCTATTTTGTATGGTAAGTTTGATGGGGAAGTTGACTTTGTAGTAGGGCTTCATGGAGTAGCAGAGGCTGACTTCTGAGCCTGCTATACTGACAGAACATGGAGTAAGCCTAATGGGAACAAGAGGCAGTTGGCTGAGGAGAATCAGGGCTGCACTTGTGGGAGTAGGAAGCTGCTATATAGATAGCCTGGCCCTCAGGAGAAGGGGAGAGAGAGGGATAGATGGAGTCTGAAGTGAGTGAGTGAACGGAGTTTAATGGCACAGTGGCTATGAGGCCAAATTGCACCAAACAAAGGTGAGAAACAAAGGTGACCTGAAGTGAAGTTTCCAAACCAGGAGACGCCAAAGCAGCTGGGAGACGCCTGACTTGGAGCAGTGGAGACAGAGTGCTGGAGATCCAGGTGGGACTGTAGGGCTTCTACCCAGAGAGATTCTTATTAGGACTTTGCACAACTGCTGGATCAGGCTGGCTGTAAGGGGAGTCTGGAGGCCAGAACTTCTCCACAAGGTGTAAGGTGTGGGTTGTGGCAGGGGGCGTGCTAATTTCCTTAACATAGCTGTGACACTTCTAGAGTAACCACAGCTTTATTCTCTTTTATAAATTTTAGCAGACTGAAAACAAGTCAGCCTGTTTCGGGCTTTGTATAAACAAATGGGGACATTATTGTGGTCCCTACTTTGGTGGTCCAAGAACGCTATGAAGCTGTTCTGAAGAGCCTATTGTTGTGATTGCCCGTATTGGGAAAGCCTTAGCTTGAATAGAGCGGGCATAGAATCATCGATTATCAGCTGCATGACCAATGGGTATGCAGCAAGTTACTGGTAGCTAGACTGCTCTAACATGTTGGGAACTGAACTGGCCAAACTGTTCTAAAGATCAATCACAGAAAAGGGCACAAACAGAATAAAATATGGCTATGTCCATTTCCAGCACATATGGGCTTCTGCTGGTATACCCGGTAGCATCTGCAGCCTTCTACAGTAGTTCCCTTAGGAACTTGCTCCTCCTTTCTCCTCTCCCCTTGGTCGCAAGGTCACCTGCACACAAGACAGAGCATAAAAAGGAGGAATGGATCTACCTCACTTCTTTCCAGCTGTGCTTTGACAAGGTCAAAGGAATCATGCTTCACAGAACTTCTACTTCACTAAATTTGTAGTTGCCTTGAAAAAAAATTAGTTAGAGGTATATAGTTAGTTTAGCTCAGTATATGCTGCTAGCAGGGTTCCATCTTGTCTCTACTCCTGTTCAATGTGTATCTGAGGCCCCTGAGCGAGATTGTTCGAAGATTTGGAGTGAGATGCTGTCAGTATGCAGAGGGAACTTCTTAGATCTATTTCTCCTTTTCACCTAACCCAGGTCCTGCAGTCTCAGTGCTTACCTGGTGCCTGGCTTCTGTTGGGGATTGAAGCTGAATCCAGACAAGACCGAGGTGATGATGGTTGGCCAGTCTTGTGACCTGTGGGAGGCAGGAACCCCTGTCATTGATGAGGTCCAGCCTCCCTTGGTCACTCAGGTTCTCAGCTATGGGGTGCTCTTGGATCCACTGATATGCCTGGATTGTAAGGTTGCGGTGGTGGCCAGGAGCACTTTTTACTAACTTCATCTGGTGAGAAGGCTGAGACTTTTCCTATTGGATTCTGATCTAGCCACTGCCATCCATGCTGTCATAACCTTGAGGCTAGACTACTGCAATGCACTCTACATGGACCTGCCCTTGAAGACTGTTTGGAAGTTGCAACTGGTGCAGAATGTGGCAGCCAGCCTTCTTTTGGGGACGGGTCACTGGGAGCACATTGCACTGGTGCTCCAGAGTCTGCACTGGCTGCCGATAGCCTGTTGGGCACAATTCAAGGGTGCTGGTTTTAACCTACAAAGCCCTAAATGGCTTGGGCCCCGGGTATCTAAAAGACAGCCTCTTCTCCTATGTCCTGTCATGGCCCCTGACGTTGGCCAAGGGCACCCTCTTGCGAATGCCAGCTATCTGTGATGTTGCTACAATGAGGGCACGGAGGGAGATGTTTTTGGTTGAACTCCCTCCTCTTCGATGTCCACTTAAGGCCGAGCCTGTTCATATTCTGGAGGATGTAAGACCTTTTTGATTGGCCAGGCATTTGGCAGGTGGGAATAGGGTTTGGTGGGATTGGGCAGAGGAGCTCGGGGAGGTGGGTTGCAGGTGGGGATAAGGGGTGGGGTGGGTGGGATGATGGTGTTTCAATGGATTTTAATGTATTTCACTGTATTTTATATTTTTGATTTTTTTACAAAAATAATGTTGTTAGCTGCCCTGAGTCTTCCGAGAAGGGCAGGGTAAAAATGTAAAATAAATAAATAAAAAAAGTAAAAGTACTTTTCCCCCTGGTTACCTCAGCGCCCCTCCACTTCTCTTTGCTTTCGTCTGCTCGTGCTCTGTACTGAGCACAGCTCAGCCAGACCAAGCACATAGTATTTGTTCTGTTTATATTATTTACCGATACAGTTAAGCACTTCTGGAAATTAACCTTTGGCGAAGACAATAAAAATGTGTCCTTCTGCTTAACTAGCTATAATAACTTTATTTGGATAATACAAATATAACATGACTTTATTTTGGTATTTAAAGGGAGTGAAAAAAATACACCCCTGCCTGTATGAGAATTTCAAGAGCCATTATTTTGGAGATGAAAAGATGAACTGCCTTGATCTCTGTTCCATGGTGGAAAAAAAGCAACCCAATGGCTACTATCACTGTGAGTCCTCTATTACAGTAGGTAAGTGCAATATTGTTTTATTTTTTTTTTAAAAATTGTAATAATTTGAAACTGGAAATCTTGACTATCCGTTAGTGATATTTGTATTAAGGACTGAAAGTTTACAAATCTGTTGTTTTGGTTCTTTGGCTCACCTTCTCATTCTGATCTGATCCCAAAAGGCTTAGGAACGTTAGTTCATTTCCAGGGAAATTCTGCATATTGGTCGCTTACAGGATTGTGGCCTTATCAGTGAGCTGTCTGTGCTAAGCTTTGGTATTCATTTTCTGTGATATTGTGTATGCTCCAACGCTCAAGCAATCAAATTGAAAGGTCACAGTCGGGAGTCTCACTCCTCAATATGGCAGGTGCTGTTGAAACATGTATGAAGGCATAGACCATGGCCTAAGGAGTAGCTAAGAACATAAGTGGCATGTGAAGGTTGGGCAAAGAGGAATACACTACAGTATATGCAAATTTAAATATCAATTAGGTATGTATGTTGAGTTGCTTTGGGTTTTTTTTTGGTAGCTAGCATTAACTGGCTGATTCTTCATAGACGGTGGCCCTGATCCCATGCTCTGCGGATCCCACACAGAGCCCTGTGTGCATCCAGATTGCCAGCACATTGTGCCACGTGCAAACAATGCATATGCATGTGCGGCATGTGCTCAGGGATCCACAGAGCATGGGATTGCGACCAATGTGTCAGGATTGGATCTGAAAGAGTCATTTGAAGAAGAAGAGGTTATTGGTAGCAGAGGACCAACTGAATCAGTGGTTCCCAGATCTAATTCACATGAAGTTTGATATAGCTGCTTTAAATGGCTGAGAACCACTGATTAGAAAATGTAGAGTGCAATCCTCCATTAAAGCCAGTGGAAGCGGAGTCATTGACTTTAATAGATGGAGGATTGCACCCATTAAGAGACAGAGTGGTTGCCATATTGGTCCCAAATGTAAGAGACGGCAACAGATAATTTAGATGATATCTTTAGTCACCAACAGAAGATGGTGCTATACAAGATATCATCTGAACTATTTAGTCTCCATAGAAACTTAAGACATTTTCCATTTGAATGTGAGGCCGCTTTTAGACAAACGGCCTGTGAAGTGCGTTCTTCAACGCGCTGCTAGGAGAAGCCACGCGGGTGCATTTACACACACCGGAAATGGCCGCCCGTCATAGGAATCAGCCTCTATAAAGATGATTTCTGGAAACCCTGATATCGGGGTTTCTAGAATGCGTCTTTAAAGAGGCTGCAGGAGGTTGCATGCTCCGCCGATTCCTATGGCGGGCGGCCACTTGTGGCTTCTCCTCCGGGTGTGTGGAAGAACGCGCTTCCCAGGCCACTCATCTAAAAGTGGCCTTAGATTGCATCATGCCCAAAGTGAGAAATGGCACTATAACATTCCTTTACTATAATTTATAAATATGAAAACATTGGTTTATCTTTAAAATATAGCAAAAGAAGCACACAGTAATAATAATAAAGAGCTCTTCCTGCTGCTTTCGCCAAGAGTCTAGCAAAGATTTCCACCTCAAGAAGAAAATGGACCATTTTAATAAATGTAGCAATGTTCAATCTATGAAAGCTAATGGGAATTCCCGTACCCCCAATTATTACATAAGATACTTCTGAAGACAGTCATCATGCTTAACATCTTGGAGAGGGAGTGTCTGAGTTAAGATGATTTACAAGAGATAAAGATTTCAGGAGATACTCCTCCCACATTTGCAACATTTTCCCTAATGAAACCTTAGAAGAAGAAGAATTTAAAGCAACATCATATTCAGAAGCCTCCAACATGAAACTCCTCAAATGAAATTCTTCCCTGTCTTCTACAACTCAAATCAATGAATACCAAAGGCAATTATGAAAATGGTCACATTTGAAGAATGACATTTTTGGGGGAAAGAAAGCACAATGCATATATAATGCTATGAAATCTTCCAAGAGAGTGAAAACCTTTGCACCTTTTGTCCTAATGGAAAGCTTTAAAGGAAAGTGGCTGCTTCCTCCTCAGAAGAGTATGAAATCCTAAAAATCTGCCATCTTGTTTTTTTAAAAAAAACAAACCTGTGAAGCACATCTCCAAATTATGTAAAGTCTCCCAAGGGCTTGTTCTCACAAGCACTTTTGGGTAGGTGAATAACTTCTAATTCACTTTAACCATCTGAGTTCCCAAAAGCAGGGATGTTGAATGGGGTTAAAGGTGAGGGGACTTATCTCTTCAAACAGGTAGAGTTAAAGCAGGGAGGAAGACTCCTACTCTACAGCTTACTTCTCTGTCTTGGAAGAAGTTAATTACCTCCCCCTACATTCCTCTGCTGTCCTACAAAGGCCCTTTTCACACAGACACTGTAACTCTGATAAAATGGGTATAACATTTTATTATACATGCTGCAGGTCACCCATAGAGCACACCTGCAGCCCTGCAACATGTATAATAAAATCAGTGTTAGAGTGTCTGTGTGAAAAGGGCACATTTGAAGAATGACGTTTTGGGGGAGAAGAAAGCACAATGAACTTTCTTCTTTAGTTGTTCCCTCAGTCTGTCTCTTTCTCATTGAATGCTTGTTATTTCTTCTCCCCTGTTGGCAATTCCATGCAGTCCAAAAAAGGACTGTCATGGGAGGGGAAGAGCTGCTTAAGCCCTAGTTCTCCCTGCTTATGGGAACAAAGGCTGAGGAAGGTAGTTTCTCTAGAGTAACTACCTTATTTAAGGTATGCCTATGAGAACAAGTCCCAAATGGTTGACCAGTCAGCCTGACTTCAGTACCTGAGAAGATACTAGAACAGATTATGAAAAAGTCAATCTGTAAGCACTCTGATGACAACACAGTGATTGCTCGTAGTCAACATGGATGTCAAGAACAAGTCATGCCAGATTAATCTTGTCTTGTTCTTTGCTAAAGTAGCTAGTTCAGTGGATGAGAGGAATGCTGTGGACGTAATATATCTTGTGGAGTTTTTTCAAGATGAAAGATATGTTTATTCAATCATATCACATAGGTAAATATTATTGCATACTTTTGCACATTGAGTAACACCAATAAACGAAAACAGCAAAACACTATAACTACTTGTTTAGTTAAACATTGGAAAATTTCAGAATGGATTATTGCATTCAGGTGTAGAGGAACTCTGACGTTTACAGAAGGTGCAACAAGAGACTGTCGCTGCTGGACATACACAGAGACGAGATGTAGAACATTTAATACAGTTGCAGGTAGGAAGAAGGTCTGCAAGAACAAGTCTCAGTTGTGATGGGACCAAATCATCACCATCCCTTTCATATCCAAATTATGTGGGACACAAATGAGGGGTTGTTTTTTTTCATCAAGGCAGTTGATTATGAGGTGAGTGTAATAGTCTGACCTCAAGAGATGTCCTCCTCACACAGAATGGCTGGTAGGTGGTAAATCCAATATGTTACATGTCCCTTTCCCATGGTTGTATATCCAAAACCTCAGTTGATCAAGCACTGTGCAGAATGAATTCTTCTTCAACAGTTGAACAAGGTAACGTTCAGCTGAGATGACTCTATCTTCCATATCTCCATCCATGATCCTCCCAAATCTGGTGAGATGAGATTCAATGTCACATTTAAGACCTGCTGATTTAGTCCCAATTTTGCTTGTCTGATCTGAACCAGTAAGTGCATGTACAGCAGGGGGGACAGAACACATCTGCAGGCCGATCTTCTTTGTTATCTGGTGCACTGGGACATATTGTGTCATATCCCCAACTCCAGCACAAACCCAAGCCTCTTTCAGACCATGAAGTCTGAATGTGTTCCAATGAAACAGTGGCAGGAGGACAAACACATCCGTATCTGATGAAATGACAATCACGCTGAGATCCATTAATCACTGCATGTAACATATGAGGTATCATGGGTATTTTCAGACGTTACGAGATCACAGTGAATCCCCGTCAATACCCACATGGGGTCAAAGCACCCTGAACGTCTGTTAGGCGGCCGCAAGATGTTCACCACGGTCAATTCCCACATGGGGTCAATTTCAACCACGCTTCTGGGGCTCCCCGCTGGACAATCCCCGAAAGCGTGATCAAAGAGATCCCCGGTGGGAATCAACAAAAAGTCACGTCTGGCTGGTAACCACGGCCCGGAATCCCCGGTGGGATTCTGGGCCGTGGTCAAATCGGGCGGGCGCCGCGGCAGCATTGGCCGCCGCGCCCGCCCATCTCCCCAGAGGGTGGGCGGCAGGGGAGCATGGGGGGGATCGGGGCCATGCGGCCGCACGTTGCACCGTGCGGCCCCGCGCCCTCCCTGATTCCCTGCCAGGATCAGCCGGCACGTCTGTTGGCCATGCTGGAGTGATCCCGGCGGGGAATCTCAGGGTTGTTTCCGTGACGGGGCGAAGCCGCCCCTTCACGTCTGAAAACACCTCATGTAAGTTCTGGATGCTGATGGTGGTGCCCATCATGTTGAAAGGAGTTACATTCCATTTCCTGGTCATCTTCTGCTGCATTCATCTTCACATGCATTGAAATATATATGTATTTTTAGGAAAGTATTTCTGGATTGCCTGAGAATGGTATCCTTGATGAATGTCTGTAACTTCCTCTTATTGGGGACTGATTATTATTATTATTATTATTATAAACATTTATATAGCGCCGGTCATGTACCTGGCACTCTACAGAACATAGGAATAGATGCGGTCCCTGCCTGTGGCTTACAGTCTAAAAGACAAGGAGGGGGAGACAGGGAGAGGGGACAGTGGGAGAGACAGGGGAGAAGACAAACAAACATTCAAACAGATGCAAAGTCTCAGGTGCGTGTGCTTGGCTTGGTTACAATCAGGTTGGCCAGAATGTGTCCATTTTAATAGGTAACTGTGTATGCTCATTGATAATAGCAATGTCAACCTGCCATTGAAACCTCTTCAGCATCAATCACTGTTCTCTGAAGAATCATCCAGGTTAGAGTCCAATACTAAATCAAACCTTTCTGCATTATGTGCTAGGGAAGAGATGTAGTAAAACAGTGCACTGGAGAGATCACCAAAGGGTTTCAGGTTACCATTTCAAAGCTTTTGAACAGATGCCATGATGTCCACAGTGCAGAATATATCTTGTTTTTAGCAAAGCATTTACGAAGGTTTGGGGACTGGAAGACACTACAAGGTGGGTGGTTAAAGAACCATACTCAGAGTGATTATGAGTAGGTTAATTGAACTGGAGGAAGGTTGTAGCAGGGACAGACTGGGTGCCTGAGTTTGGCCCTTTAAGAGAGAGTAGCACCAGCATGAGAGGTGCAAGAGCACCTGCTGATAGGGGATTGTGCCACAAGCAGGTGCTAATAGGGTTACCATACCTCTCCTTTAAAAGAGGACACTTTCAAAAATACATGGTGCAGGGTTGCACTGGAACCAGCGTAGCGCTGCACCATGTATTTTTCATAAGCATCCTTTTTTAAAGGGGAGGTATGGTAACCCTAGGTGCTAAGGTTACCTCTCTTTTTCAGCCGACCCAGGCCCTACCGTCTCCGTGCTATCTCAGTGCTTGGAGGCCGTGGCGAGTTGGTTATGGCAGAGCAGACTGAAGCTCAATCCCGATAAGGTGGAGGTGATGGTGGTAGGCTGAGCGGGGGAGCTGTTGCCCCCTCTTGTGGAGGGGGTGCGCCCCTCAGTGACCCAGCAGGTTCGAAGTCTGGGGGTGTTATTGGATGCGGGCCTCCGTCCAGATCAGCAGATGGATGTGTTGGCGAAGGCGGCTTTCCGCCAGCTGTATCTGGTGCGGAGGCTGTGTAACCATACATCTCCAGACCCGACCTGGCCACTTTGATCCATGCCTTCATCACCTCGAGGCTGGACTACTGTAATACGCTCTACGTGGGGCTTCCCTTGACGCTGGCCTGGAGGTTGCAGCTAGTGCAGAATGCAGTGGCCCGTCTCCTAACAGGGACGGGTCGACAATAGCACATAGCACCAGTGCTCCGTGCACTGCACTGCCTGCCTGTTAGGGATGTGCAAACAGAACCGAGTTTGGAAATTCGGTTCGGTTCGAAAATTGAGTTCGGTTCGAAAGTTTAGTTCAGTCGACTGAACTATTCAAGTTCGGTCGAATTCCGAACCAAGTTCGTACATTCAAAACTGTTTTTTTTCTTTGGCCTTCTGAACTGGTTCGGATTCGACCGAACAGTTCGGTCGAATTTGAGTTTGGTTCGAAAGTTCAGTTCGGTTGACCAAACTATTCGAGTTCGATCCGAACTCCGAACTGCGTTCGCACATCCCTACTGCCGGTAATGTGCCGAGCCAGATTCAAGGTATTGACTTTGAACTATAAGGCCTTTTACGGTCTTGGACCTGGATACCTCAGGGACCGCCTCGCCCTCTGCAATTAGGGACGGCCCCTCCGGTCCACCGGGGGCGCCTTCTGGAGGTCCCCCGCATAAAGTGGGGGGCTACAATGGAGAGGGCACTCTCGGTGACTGGGTCACGATTGTGAAACTCCCTCCCAGAGGAAGCACGGCTGGCCCTGAGTCTGTTGGCCTTCCGTTGGGCCTGTAAGACATGGCTGTTCTCCCAGGCCTTCGGCGGCAGGGAGGGGAAGGTGGGTTAAAGTTTTGTAGGGGGGTGTTTTAAATTTGTTTTAATAATAATATTGTAGATTTTTAATGTGGTTTTATATTGTTGTAAATTGTTTTATTTTGTGTTGGAAGCTGCCCCGTGATGCCGTAGGCATGAGGGGGTGGCATATAAATGCAATAAAATAAATAATAAATAAATAAAATAAGGAGAAGTGCAGGTACTCACTCAAAGAAGGGATAGTGCTAATAAGTAAGCCACTGGATCAAAGAGCCAAGTCAGTAAGTTTAAGTTTTATAATCCCTATGCTTTTTTAGTAATGTACATAATTTTGGTTATCTACTTGATAACTCATTATTATTGTATTTTTTGTACCTTATAAGATACTTTCTCTACATGTTTACTGTATAATATTAAATGCTTTGTATTTTTGTTGTATAATTAAATAGCAATTTTTTATTTAGTCCTCTCTGCTAATACATATAATTTTGGATGAGAGGACAGTTGGTTTTTTTCAGGTCTTCTTGGATTATGTACATGTAAATAAAGTCACTCTGTGGAGATCTTCCGTGGGCCTGGACCCTGCAACTACTAACCCCTTACCTTACTGGGACAAACCAGGATTCTCGTCAAGAATGAGGACAAAGCAAACTCAAATTCAATCAGGATTAATGTAAAGTTCTGCATTTAGGGAAGAAAAAACAAATGCAGATAGGATGGGGGATACCTGGCTTGGCAGCAGCACATGTTAAAAGGATCTAGAGATTGTGGATATTTTTAAATGTGATGGCTGTAGGAGCCACCATGCTTTCATCCTGCCTGGGGTGAGAGTTCTCACCCCGGGCAGGATCTGGCCGTGCCACTGAACAAACATGCCAGCAGCCGGAGCTGGAGAGGGGGGCAACTTGCAGCCCCGCCCCCTGCTCTGTTAGCGTGGCCACACCTCTTCTTTGATGGGCAGGTGTGGCGGCCTATGAGGCTGCCACGCCAGCCTGGATAAAATGCGGCCACTGGCCAGAGTTAGTTTGAGCGTGTCATCATACATGATGGCTCACTGTACCATAGTCCAGGGATGGCTTCCCCTGGAGCCAAGCTCACAACCCGGTGTTAATCCTGCCACGGTCTGGGGAGTGTTTGCTCCCGCCCGCAGTTAACATCTGACGGGCGGGAACAAACATGAAATGACCATAGGTGGCCATGCTGGGGTAAGCGTGGCCACTTGTGGCAGCATCACACCTGAAAATACCCTCTGATTGTTCACAAGTGAAATATGAGTTAGCAGTGTGATGCAGCAGCAAAAAAGGTTAATGCAGTTTAGGCTGCATTAACAGAAGCATTGTTTGAAAGTCATTTGAAGTAATAATCCCACTATCTTGGAACTATTCCTTCAATGTGAAACTTTGCTCTCTCCAGACGTTCATCTCAATTCCTCCTCCCTTGCCTTTAAAAAGCACTCGAAGGTGTATTTTTTTCTCTAGGTGCTTTCCCCCTTAATGTGGTTTCCCCCTGCTGGTTCCCCTTAATGTGGTTTCCTTCCTCTTTACTGTGCCCTTTAAAATTATTTTTAAATGGATTTATGTTTTAAATTAATTTTGTGTTTATTATGTATTTATGCTGTTAGCACTTAGAACACCATTTGGCAAGGATGCTATAAAAATAAAATTAATATTAACTTATTCACACTAGTCAGACCTCACCTGTAGTATTGTGTTCAGTTTGGGGCACCTTGTTTTAAGGACATTGACACATTGGAGTGGGTTCAGGAAAGGCAACAAAGCTAAGGAAAGCAAGTCTTACAAGGAAAGGTTGAAGGAACTGGGTATGTTTTAGCCTAACAAAGGGAAGATTAAGGGGCAACATGATAGCAGTCTTCAAATATCTAAAGGGCTGCCACCAAGAAGATGGCAAGGAACAGAGGGGAGGACTAGAAATCATGGTTTCAAATTACAGGAAGGTAGATCTTAGTTAGCCATCAGGAAAAATTTCCTAACTTTAATTTGTTCAGCAGTGGGGGATGTTGCCTACGGAGCTTGTTGGCTCTCTGTCACTGGAGGGTTGTTTTTTTTTAAAAAAAGGCTGAACAGCCCTCTGTCGGGGATGTTGTATCCTGCATTCAGGCAGTTCGACTAGGTGATCCTCGAGGCTCCTTTCCAACCCTGACATTCTATGATAACCTAAGTATAGGAAGTTTCTTATTTAAGCAAATTCACTCTTTAAAGTTGAGCAGCTTTTAATTAAAAAATAAACTTTTAAAAGTCCAGTTAATTGGCATAGCTGTTTGAATTGCTCAGTGTTCCCAAATAGTATTTTGTTGTTCTACAAAATAGCTAGACTGGTATTCATCTGAACTCATAACAAAAAGATACTTTGCTAGTGTCAGTGGTGCCGTTGGAATCAATTAAAATACAGTTAAGTTAAGTATCTGCATAAATCTATGCAGAATTGAGGTTTAATTTAGCAATGCAGACCAAATACATATCTGAACAGCTGAATGAACGTGTGTTTTGGCCAGCCATTAATAAGTGCTGATATTGAAGTTGCTGTAGCCTAGAGGGTGAGAAAACTATTGAGAAGCAGGAAGCTCAGAGCTGTAACTCTGATTTTGAGTCTGACATTGTGTGACCTTGAGAAAGACATCCATTGTGTTTTTCTGTTATAGCATCTCCATCTGTAAAATGGAAAGTGAATCACCTTTTACAAGCATTGACTAGCCCAGAGATGGGTAAAAGGTGGCTTGGGAGCACATGCGGGCTGGCTCTCGGGCAGCTGTACTGCGGCTCTTGCCAGAAGTGGCTGCCTGGGACTCGAGCATATCCATGTGGCTGAGTCTCTCTCTCTCTCTCTCTCTCTCTCTCTCTCTCTCTCTCTCATCAGAATCTGAGTCACAGTTTCTGCCCACCAGAGCCTCGTGTGGAAGAATAGAGAGTGTGTCCAGTGCCTATTGCTACTACTCAAACCCACCAGATCACCCTGTAGCAAGTCAATATTTATTTATTTTATTTATTTTATAGACTTTTACCCCACCCCTCCTGCCATGCAGCTCGGGGCAGCTTCCAACATTTTAAAATACAATAAAATCAGTTAAAATAATCATAAATATTATAAAAATATTAAACAGGGCTAGTAAAACAATCTAAACATCAAAAATAGGTGGGGGAACTAAACCCCCCCCCCC
>QEPC01003823.1:2034194-2124045 GCA_003113815.1 Sphenodon punctatus | reverse complement strand
GCCTGGGACAAGTCCCCATCGAGGCGGAGGGAGGCCAGACTAACCAGCCCCCGCACTACCCGAAACAGCTCCGCCGGGCGTGACTTCGCAGACGCTATGAGGACGGCAAGGAACTCCTTCCTCGCCGTCCTCACAGCCTCAACATAGGACCGCAGATGGGCCCTATGGAGAAGACGGTCAGAGTCAGATCGAGTCCGACGCCAGCATCGCTCTAGCCTCCTGCCTACACGCTTCATACACCGCAGTCCCTCAGTAAACCAAAGGACCCTGCGGTGACGAGCCCAAGACAGAAGGCGTCTCAGAGCCACCCTGTCGATGGCCTCCTCCAGCAAGTTGTTCCAATGCTGAACCAGCTCATCCACAGAGTGGCCGTCCACGTCCAGGGTTAACTCCCTCAGGAGCTCTTGGAACCGCTGGGGTTCCATCAGCCTCCGAGGACGGACCATCCTAAGTGGTCCCTTCCCCTTTTGGAGGGGGTGCGCTAGAAAACTGCTATTTCATTTCAGTTTTAATTTATATCCCGCACTCTCTCAAATAAGTCGACTCAAGGCGGCTTACAACAACAAAAATATACCAAAACATAAGCAACTAGGTTTTACATCCCACACAGGGGAACCTAGAAATAACATCATCACATAATAACAGTATTAAAGCATCCCACACAGGGGACTTCACATCATAAAAAGACAGACCCATCCCATTATTTATACAATAACCCACAATACATCATATTTAACCCAAAACTATTTCCCACCAGCATCCACGACTAACATTCACATTTCACAACCCTGCTCTCATCAGGGATCTCTCATAAATCACTTCCAGCTGACCCCTGCTGCCACCAGGGGGCATCCCTCCTTCAAACCCTCTCTCACTGGGAGAGATGGAGGCCTTCTCATCAATGAAAACCAGTGGCAATTTACATTCCCCTATCCAACCGACAGTCTCCCCGGCCCTACCTCCTGTGCCCCTTCGGTCGGGCCCCCGACACGTGCCTCTGACTGCCCTCGCTGTTATGGGGAGCAGCCCAGAAGAACACCTTCCTGAGCCCCGTCCCTGCAAGGGTGAGAGGGGAGGGAGAGCCGTGCCAAAGCCTCTGGCCGGCCAGATTGCAGCGCCCCACCTCCAGTACCACAACCTCTCCTCCGATGTCATGGGGGGGGATGTCCATATGTCCTTGTGTGGCTGCTCTGCCGCCGCTGCCTCTGGGAACCTCGGCTTTCTGCCGCCTGCTCTCCATGTGGCCATCCCCGCTGTTATGGGGAGCAGCCTGGAAGAACACCTCCCCAAGCCCCACCCCTCAGAAGGTGGGAGGGGAGGGAGAGCTGTGCCAAAGCCTCTGACCAGCCAAATTGCAGCGCCCCGCCCCCAGTACCACAACCTCTCCTCCGATGTCACCAGGAGGGGGGTTGTCCATATGTCCTTGTGTGGCCGCTCTGCCGCTGCTGCCTCTGGGAACCCCGTCCTGCTGCCACCTTCAGGTGCCTTCTTTGATGACTGTATTGTTCCTGTTAACTGTTGCTACAGACCTATCCAAGTCACATGTGCTATCAAGCCCATAACCAGAGGGCCCCAACACCCACTCTGTAATAAATAGGTATTTGAAGATGTCTATCATTCGTGTAGAGTTTTGAAGGTATGACTCACCTTCTGCCAATGCTAGAATTTAGAGTAGCTATGAAGCAGAGTGTCTATGAAACACTTGCTACATAACATGGTAGCAAGTGCTTTGGATTGGCCAGGTTCTCTTGTTGCTAGCATTGCTGAAACTGCACCAGTACCAGTGCAACAATGAAACATCTTTTCTGTAGAAACCAGTGTAGACAAGGCCTTATTGTGTTAGTTTGTTGTTAGCAAGCTGCTTGTGAAAGCTGCAGTTTACAATGCTACTTATCAAAAACAAACAAACCCAGACAGACACCTTCATTAAAACTGAATTTGTCTGTATATGCTTTATATGATCATCTAAATGAAAAAAATAAATTCTTTAATATACGACTATAAATTGTCTAAATATCTGTTTGTCAGGAAATGTACTCTAATATTTTCTCCAGAAAATGAAGTATTTTATTTAACTATACATTATGACCACCTAGACATCCAAAGTCCTACTTTAAATAATATAAGTACAATATTTTAAAAGAAAATGTAAGTAGTAGCTTACTAGTAGATAACCTATTTGTGTACTATTACTACTACTACTACATTTTGTAAATGACAAAGTTACAAGGTGAGAGACCAGCTTCAGCTATATATTTAATATATAATGCATAACTAATTGCTTTTGACTTGCCTTTGTTTTTGTACATATTGAATCTATTTATCCCAACATTTTATTTTTTGGCTTGTTGTATACAAAGTTAGTTTATTTGTTTTTTTGGTAGCTAGAGGCAGGCAAGCAAGCTAGGCCTAATTATGTTTTAACAAAGCTGTGTAGCCCAACAGTTTTTACTTGCTTTTCCACCATCACAACCTACCATTTTTGTAGCAGTATCTAATCATTTGATCTGATTAAAGATTTTTATTTTCTTTTTAAAGTTAAGTGTTGGGTCAGAGTAATAAAACAGTCTAACTGAATGCATAAATTGAATAGATTTCTTCCCAAATTTACAAGAGTATTTAGGTGTTAACCACAGAAGGGAGCCAAGGCAATCCTATACGTATACTGGAAGATGGGAAGCGGTAAAGAAAATTTAAAAATAAGTTCAGAAGAAGTTCAGTAAATGATTGAGTTAATTCCTGTCCACACTGGGCAAGTACCTATGACATTTCTTTGTGGTCTGTTTTCTATTTGTATTTCAGATGCACAGTGTTAAGCATCATTAATGTTTATTTACTTAATTACTTATTACTTATTAATGTTTATTTTCATGCTGGTTAGGGTTTTGGCCGGGTGTCAGGATACACATCTGACAGGCACAGAGCTGAAAATGAAGGAGACCTAGTACTAAAAG
Source organism: Sphenodon punctatus (assembly GCA_003113815.1). Lineage (NCBI taxonomy): Eukaryota > Metazoa > Chordata > Lepidosauria > Sphenodontia > Sphenodontidae > Sphenodon > Sphenodon punctatus. The sequence continues at coordinate 2,121,091 of QEPC01003823.1, read as the reverse complement.
AAAAGCCAGGCTGTTAGAGAAAAGCCAATGTCTTACCATGTCTACTATAGCTTAAATGGTAGCAGCTCTTAGATTGGCAGGCAGGCATTTGGAGAACACTTATTAATGCATGACTATAAAAATCTCAAGTTTGATTATGAAAGGTGTCAAAGTGAGATTTAGGGCGCTTTTTGACGAGACGGAAATGGCGGCTGAGCCCTTTATCAGCCGCCATTGTTGCTGTCCGTTTGAATCCCCGACGCGCTCTAACGCCGGGTCTCCTCCGAGTGTAGCCGGTCCAGCGATCCTGCCCCCTTCAAGGTGGATCGCCAATGTGCCGGCTTTACGCCGCACTTCTGGTCTTGTCGGAAGTGTGCGCATGCGTAGAAGGATGCTCATACGCAGATACTCTCTGGGACGTGTCTAAACAGCAGACACGTCCCAGAGAGTATCGCGGGGGTGAAGAGGCGACAGCGGCAACGATGCCGCTTGCCTCCCTCTCATCAAAAAGCACCCTTAAACAAAGAGTGGGTGAATATTTGCTTAGAAGGTACACAGACTGTAACAACATGCTGGAGAGAAACCCATGCCATCTTTAGCACTGCTGAGGATGGCATGGTGCAGGCAGTTACACCAGCAGGCACAGGATCAGGGCCCACACACCATGTGGCTAAACTGGGCAGTTGCCCATGGTGGCAAACTCCATCCAGTATCAGCAGTATACCCAGGACCCTGTTGGAAATATATTCCTTAGTTACATCTCCCCTAAGCTCCTTATCCTGCTTGTTTGCTAGAAACAGCAGGAGTAGAGACAGTCAGATCAGGAAACCGCTCCCCTATCCACTTAGTTCTACTCCTGCTAGGACCTGATTGGTTAGTCTCCTCTCCCCAGGATGTTTCTTACCTCTTTGTGTCTGAGAGATATTCAGAGAGCTTCTGCTACCTTCCCTCCTGAACACACCTAGTCTGGAGGACTTAGTATAGATGTAGGCCTTTCCTATCCTACATGTATTTCTTAATAAAGCTACTTAAACTTAAGTATGCTTCCTGCCTGCTTATTAATGATTAGCTACTCGCACTCCTCTGTAAACTCTGCAGTGGGCTAATCAATGCAATGATCTCACAGTCCTTGCATTCCAACAGGGTTATGGGCCCAGGCAACCCAAAAGGCAGCACATAGTGAGTATAATTGAGTGCTAGCATTAATCTCAAAGGCAGAAAAGAAAAGAAAGATTTTAGTCTCTGTGACCATGGATTCTGTGCTGAAGATCTCCGTTCCTGAGAAGCTCACTGGAGCTACAAACTATGAAGCTTGGAGCTACAATGCAAAGATGGCGCTTGGAGGACTAGGCCTAAAGAAAATGCTGGAGTCCACAAGGCCTGCAGAAGCAGGAGCAGCACAAGAACTCTGGGATGAGAAAAATGATAAAGCCATGGCAATCCTCTCAATGTCGGTGAGTCAGCGTTTGCATGTGCATATTCGTGACAAGTTAACTGCAAAGGATATGTGGGAGGCTTTACAGAGATTGTATCAAGGGAAATCAAATATATCAAAAATACAAATGCTTAAAAGACTTTGCAATATGAGAATGGATGAGAGTGGAGATTTCTCAGCTCATGTTAATGGCCTGCTTGAACTAGTCAGGAGATTGGAAAATCAAAAGCTGAAATTACCAGATGAATTGATAGTGGCATTTCTGCTGAACTCTTTACCACTAACTTTTCAAACAGTCTGTCAGATAATAGAAATGCAGGATAACCTATCTTTGGATGTTGTTATTCAGAAACTTGAGGAATTTAATATGGCTCAAACTAATGCACAGCCAAACTTTTCCTCACAGCTTGCCTGCAAGGCAGCTGAGAACAAGAAGCCTTTTGCAAATTCAAAAGGATCTGCAAGAGTTAAGCGTTGCTTCAATTGCGGGGAAACCACGCATCTCGCATATCAATGCACCAAGCAAGAAGTTCCCAGCTTCTCTGCAAAGAACAAAGGGAGCCATGATAGGGCTTTCAGCCTGGTTGAGGAAAAAGCATCTCAACTTAAAAATGTGGAAGGAATAGAATGTGAGACTGCTTCACATGATTTCTTTGTTGATTCTGGAGCAACTAAAAATCTTATAAAGGACAAAGACAGATTTATTGATCTGGATAGGACTTATAGAACTCCTATAAGATTGGCTAATGGAGAGAAAGTTTATTGTCAAGGAAGAGGCAGGGCTAAACTCATATGTCATCTGGGAAACGGTGAGGAAATGAAAGTTACCATTGAAGAAGCTCTATATGTCCCAGAATTGGATCATAATTTTATAAGTGTCAAGTATGCTGTACAGAAAGGTTTTGCAGTGCATTTTGAAGGGAAATATTGCAGAATTTCAAAGGAAAAGGAGCTTTTTATGCGAGGAATGCTGGATTCAAATGGCCTATTCAAGGTAGATTGCTTGCAACAGGATCAGTATGCAAATGCTGCAAAAGATTGCAGACATAAGAACTGTGAAAGCAAATGGCACAGAAGGATGGGCCATAGAAATGCAGATGTGTTGCATGCACTTCCAGACCTAGTTAAACATTTTAAAATGAACTCATGTGCAACTAAAGATGAGAGATGTGTTTGCTGTGTAAAAGGAAAGGGAACTAGGCCCTCCTTTCATCAGAGCAAGGAGGAAGCCACACAGCACCCCCTACAGCTCATTCATAGTGATATCTGTGGTCCTATGAAGACAAAAACAATTGCAGGAAACCAGTATGCATTGACTTTCATAGATGATTTTTCCAAGTTCACGTTCACTTACTTGATTAAAGAGAAAAGTCAGGTGCTGGAGAAATTTAAGGAATATGTTGCAAGAGCCAGCAATAAGTTTGGAAGATCACCTCAGATCCTAAGGTCAGATAATGGAGGTGAATATGTTTCAAAACAGATGAAAGAATTTTTGAAGCAAAAAGGAATTGAACACCAGACAACCATCCCGCATACACCAGAACAAAATGGAGTAGCAGAAAGAAAAAATCGCTCTCTCATAGAGATGGCGAGATGTATGCTTTTGGATGCGAATCTGCCAAACAAATACTGGGGGGAAGCAGTAATGACTGCCACATACCTGCAGAACAGGCTCCCAACCAAAGGTGCAAAAGCAACACCTTATGAACTATGGCATGGGAACAAGCCCAGTGTGGGGCACATTAGAGTGTTTGGCTCTAAAGCCTATGCTTATATCCCAAAGGCCAAAAGGACCAAACTTAACACCAGATGTGAAGAAGGGATACTTGTTGGCTATGCACAAGGATGCAAGGGATACAGAGTAATGGACACTGACACTGGAAATGTGAAGATAAGCAGTGTGGTCTATTTTGATGAAAATGAAAAGGGAAGCACTGATCAAATGCCAGACCTAATGAGGCCAAGTTCATCAAGACAGAAAAAGACTGCAGAACTGCAGATAAAAGAGGAAGCTGAAGTTTCATTTGATTTGACCATGTTCAATCAACCTGAACCAGAAGGGGGCACTGACACCAACACTGATGCTGATGCTGAAACTGAAGCAGAACCAGAACTGGAACCAGAAGATAACACTGATGCTGATACTGAAACTGAAGCCGAAGCAGAACCAGAACCAGAAGTGAGACGTTCTGAAAGACACAACAAAGGAGTGCCAGCAGCGAGATTCTCCTATGCGGCAAAAGTGGAGGAACCACAGGAGCCCTCAACATGGCAAGACATTCAAAAAATGCAAACCAGTGAGGCGCGCAAATGGAGAGATGCTGCCAAGGAAGAAATTGAGTCTCTTAATGAAAATAAAACATGGACACTCACAAAGCTACCTGAAAACAAAAAGGCCATTGGATGCAAATGGGTCTTCAAGACCAAGCATAATGCAGAAGGGGAAATCACGCGCCACAAAGCGAGATTAGTGGCCAAGGGATATTCCCAAAAATACGGCGAAGACTACGACGAAACCTTTGCTCCAGTAGTAAGGCACACCACAATAAGAACACTCCTCAGCATAGCAGCTGCAAGAAAAATGGAAGTGCAGCACTTAGACGTGAAGACTGCATTCCTACATGGTGATATCAAAGAGGATATCTACATGCAGCAGCCGCCGGGATTTAAAGAACCTGGGAAGGAGGAACTTGTGTGCAAACTTCAAAAGAGTATCTATGGTTTAAAGCAAGCAGCGAAAGCCTGGAACGAAAAATTGAATCAATTGCTCCTTAAGGAGGGGTTCATACAGGGAGAAGCTGACCCCTGCCTATACTCAAGGTTCAGAAATAAAAGGAGGACATACATTCTAACTTATGTGGATGATCTGATTGTATGCCATGAAAACAAACGAGATTGTGATGAAATCGTCAGGAATCTGAACAAAGAAATAGAGGTGAAAGACTTGGGAGGTATCACTTACTATCTTGGAATACAAATAGAATGAGAAAAAGATGGAAGTTTCCTTCTCAATCAAAAACAAAAGATAAAGGACATTTTAGAATGCCTAGGTATGACAGAAGCTAATGAAGTGGGGCCACCTATGGAAACAAATTTCCTAAGCCAGGAAGGCAGCGACGAGCCCCTACCACAGGACAACCAGTACAGAACTGCAATCGGCAAAATGTTGTATGTAGCCACCGTCACAAGGCCAGACATCGCTGCTGCTGTAGGAATATTAAGCAGAAAAGTAAGTGCACCAACCCATAAGGACTGGATAGCAGTCAAGAGCATGGCACGGAACCTGAAGGGCACAATGCATTTAAACTTAAAACTACCAGCAAGCGAGAACCCCAGATTGATGGGTTATATGGATGCGGACTGGGCCGGAGACAAGACTGACCACAAATCTGTGAGTGGAAATGTGTTTGTCTATAGATGGGGAAGCAATCAGTTGGACTAGCCAGAAGCAGTCATTAATTGCCCTTTCATCCACAGAAGCAGAATTTATTTCAGCCAATCAAGCATGTCAAGAGGTAGTATGGCTACACAGACTACTAAAGGACTTTGGACTAGATGAACCAAAGCCAACTGAGATGTATGAGGACAATCAAAGCTTGCAATCAGCTTACGAAAATGGAAAGGACAAAGCCAAAGTCGAAGCACATCGACACCAAGCATCACTATGTGTGAGAAGCTCAGGAAGACGGACTTGTCAAAGTGATTTATTGTCCTACAGAGGGAATTATAGCGGATGTGCTGACCAAACCGCTACCAAGAGACAATTCCCAGAGGCTACGAGAAGCATTGGGAATTGTCAGCAGTGCACATAAGTGATTCGGTGCACAGGACGATGAGAAGGGGTGTTGGAAATACATTCCTTAGTTACATCTTCCCTAAGCACCTTATCCTGCTTGTTTGCTAGAAACAGCAGAGTAGAGACAGTCAGATCAGGGAACCCCTCCCCCATCCACTTAGTTCTACTCCTGCTAGGACCTGATTGGTTAGTCTCCTCTCCCCAGGATGTTTCTTATCTCTTTGTGTCTGAGAGATATTCAGTGAGCTTCTGCTACCTTCCCTCCTGAACAAGTAGGCCTTTCCTGTCCTACATGTATTTCTTAATAAAGCTACTTAAACTTAAGTATGCTTCCTGCCTGCTTATTAATGATTAGCTACTCGCACTCCTCTGTAAACTCTGCATTGGGCTAATCAATTCAATGATCTCACAGTCCTTGCATTCCAACAGGCCCTAAATCTGACATCAGAATAGAAAGGGTCTATGAGGCACTCAATTTTGTATCCAGTGTTTCCTAGAGCTACTGGTATGAAGAGCATATCTTCCCAACTGTTTCAATTCATGTGCGACACTCCTGCTTTGGTTGCTGATTCCTACAATTCTGGCTGTTTTTACATGATCCTAATACTAGCATTAATCCCTCTAAATCTGAGTTGTAGTTGATCGTGTGAATTGCCATGCCAGCTTAAATCACTTCTGCTTCCTTGGTTTTTAACTCCTGTTTCCTGGTTTTATACTGGCATTATTCAACATGGTTTTCAGGATTTATCTAATTTGGCATGAAATAATACTGGAACAGTAATCGTGTAAATGACTAGTCTGATATTAAGCCATTCTATGATAGAGAATTACAGATAGAGTTTTTACGTCCCCTCTACATAACTTGTCCATGTATTCTGCAGTCTCAGGTGGCAAAATGTTACAAGTAGGGATTTACAGCAGAGAAGACTGTGACAAAATGCTACCATGCTGTGCCTCCTAATCCACTCTGACCCTGCAGTGGAGGGAATACATCACAACTATTCACTCCAGGGACCCATGACAGCAAGTGACAGTCACAGCAAGGATGTTGGGAATAGAGGGGCTCACAGATGCCCACAGAGCACACAGAAATAAGAGCAGAGGAAGGGTCTGAAATTCAACTGTGCTATGTGGCAGAATCCAGTTCCCTTTGGAAATCCCCTGTTCGTCTGAGCTCTCTACACAAATACAGAATCCTAAGCCGGTGCTTCTGCAGGCATCCAGGCGAGCCGATAAAGGGAAACGGTGGTTGCCGGCGGCAGGAACGCCGGTGTTCTCCCTGCCTGCAGTTGGAATTGTGGACCTTGATCAAGAGGCTGGATATATGGCACCAGGTTTGGTCACCCCTTAGTTTATAGGGGCTGTTGTTGCCAGGACCGGAGGAGTGTGAAATTGACCGGGAGCTGCCCTGCCCCCTCCTCCTGATTGGATAGAAGTATGACGTGAACCCACCTTTTCCCTTTATCGGCTCGCCTGGACGCCTGCAGCAGCCCCGGAGGCGAGCACCGGGGGCCGCGCGCCTAAGGGCTGCGCACGCAAGGGCGCGCCCTTGTGTGCGCGGCCTTAGGCGCTGGCTGTGGCTGACCATTGATTGTGTTGAATTGTTTTGGATATTTTGGGAATGGAGAAGAAGCAGCATAGATCTGAGGAGCTTCCTGCTTTGTGTGATACACCAGCCCAGAAGTACCCTAAGCTGTCGTTAAGGCAAGAGCAGGTATTGAAGTCTGATCCACCGCTTCATGACGCCGAGAACTTGGATGGGGGTGGGTCTACTCTAGGAGCTCCAAACTGTGGGGTGCGGGAGCCAGTTCTTCCCTGGGGGAGTTCGGGGATTGAAGACATCAAAGAATCGTATATAGACTGCTACTAACTCTATACCATTAGGAGACTCCCTTAGAATGCAGTGTCATTTGATTTCAAAGACTATTGCCTTGGGTGGCATTCAGACGTGCATTTAAATCGCACAGCCGCCGCCGCGGCATCGTGCGATTTAAAGCACCGCGCACTTCCGGGTTGGTGTGAATGCGATGAGTGCGCACATTTCCGCCTAACCTGAACTGTTGGAGTGCGGTTTGAAAAGCTGCTCAGACCAGCTTTTCAAACTGCACTCCAACAGTTCGGGTTAGGCAGAAATGTTGCATTCACACCAACCCGGAAGTGCGCGGTGCTTTAAATCGCACGATGCCATGGCGGCGGCTGTGTGATTTAAACGCACGTCAGAATGCGCCCATATTGTTTGACAGTATTACTGACATGAATAGTTCTTTACTTTCCACTAGATCCCAACTGTATCAACTATTGGGGAAATTAAACCAGTTGTTGGAGGTTACTGATAAGAGACCCCCGACCCCTCTAGAAGTGAACCTAAAAGAAGAGCCCCCTATTGAATTAAAGAAAAGATCCTTTTGTTTAACCAGGAATCGTCCTAGCAAGTCTCAAACTCCTAGGGCTTTTCCCTCTACCTTTAAGGTAGATAACAATGCTCTTTGGTTAGAAGCTCGGGCTCTAGCTAGAAGGTCTCTCCCTTGTTGGGACAGTGAGAAAGATGTAGCCAGAAATCTGGCGTGTCTGTTGAGACTTAAACAACCTAGGATTGATATCTTGAGATTATCTCATCTTTACTGTGGTAGAAATAGGGTATGCCTAAGAAAATTTTTTCATACATCTTACCTGACCAGGAAATTATTCCTGGCTAGGAAACACTTGATTTCTAATGGAGCATTTATAGATAGGGTTTTCTCTAGGGATACTCGGACTCCGAATGTCCCTGGAGATGGATTACCTCCACCCGTTTTTTTATCTTCCCCGAACTCTATTAGCCTAGGGATCAATCTATAAGAAGGAAAGAGTCTTCAGGCCAGCCCAGTAGTGAGAAGCCCAGGTCTGAACCAATGGAGGTTGTAGCTAGTCAACCACCTGGGGACGCTGTGGCTGAGAACGAGGTGGCTAAGGAAGTGAAGGAAGCTACTCAGGTATTAGGACCGGAGCAGCGGCCCAGTCAGGAGGTTCAGGTGGATAGGGACTTTAACCCTTTCCCCAATATAGTTAAAACCTTTTTGGAAGATCATACGGGTGGGGTAGGTGCTCTCCCTTCCTTGGCTACCTTTGACAGTTTATCCATACTAGATCAAGATATTTATATCCAAAAATTAGACCTTATTAGAAGCAAATTACCACATGTATCCCTTGACTATGTGCCTCCTAATTTGGATCTAGGGAAGGCTTCCGATTATTCACTAACTTCTGCAGATGCATGGACAGCAATGCGCTTTTTGGAGACCCCAGGAGTTGGGGACAGCTACTCCTTCTATAGGGCTGTCCCAGGTCATTACTGCCTGTGTAGAACCAAAGTTGGGTGACTCTTCAACTGTTAGCCACTCTATAGAAACACTGCCGCAAGGCTTTCAGCTAGCTAGTGCTGTTGAACCCACCTTGATGGCGGAATTAGATCATGTTGAGTATTGTACAGCTTTGGACTGACTAGGAGTTATTGAAGAGGTTACCCAAGTACGATCGCAGATGGGTAACCAGGAAGATACAGTACAACCTCTAGTAATTTCTTCTCTGGTTCCCCTGGCTACCTTGGGCAGTCCATCTGATTTCCAGGTAGAGTTGCGACATTCAGAGGAAACCCTATCTGTTTCGTCACTTAGACCGCCAAGTAATGGTAATCAGACCCCACTGAGGTTTTTATCGTGGAATACTTCTGGGGCAAATATAAGTCTTGGGACCCCGCGTGGGTTGCTTTTTTGGCAACAGATGATGTTGTGTTTCTCCAGGAAACATGGCTTCGGGGGGGTGAACACTTTACCATCCAAGGTTTTCGACTGTATTCCTCTCCAGGAATTAAAATTAAAACTAAAGGCCGTGTTACCGGTGGTTTGGCTATACTGATTACCAATAGGTTTTTGGAACCCTTGGAAATTCTTCCACACCTGCAACCAGAGTTCCAGGTGGGGTTATGGAGATCGCCCTCTGGGACTTTAATGCTGTTCCTCAATTTGTACATTCCCCCTTCATCGTCTGTATATTATAGAGCAGACGTTTGGAGGGCGTTAGATGACACGTTGGACCAGCTTCTAGTGCAGTTTCCTTTTGCCGTCTGTATTATAGCGGGCAATTGGAATGCTAGGGTTGGGACCTCCCAGGACTCAGTCAACGTTAGGTCTCGAAGAATTAACGTGTCTCCTGGTAGGAGATTCTAGAGACCAACTAAGAAATGAATCAGGGGTGCATTTTCTCGATTTACTTAGGGCCAATGGGCTGAGGGCACTGAATGGGCAAGGTTTGGGAGACTCATTGGGGGAGTTTACCTATGTCAGTGCTAATGGTCGGAGTGTAGTAGATTACATAGTAGTGCAGGCATCACAGTGGATAAGGTTTCTTAATTTTTCATTGATACCTCGCCCCGAGAGTGATCATTTGGCTCTAGCGGTGGAGTTAAAGCATTGTTTACACTTACATAACCCCCAGACTGTGTCAACTACCTTGTGCAATAGCAGGACTTGGGTCAGGTGGAGTGATTCGTTTTTACCCCGGATTCTCTCTCTGCTTTGGAGTCCTGAGTTGAGTTATTCTAGGGAGGTTATTTTGTCAGATTGCAGCTCAAGTTTGAACATTGACGTATTAGAGGAACACTATTTTTTGATAGTCTCGACTCTTGTTGATAATGTTCTCTCTCGTAAATTAAGAGCTACTCAACGGCAATCCCATAGATGGTATGACCAGGAGTGTAGGCAGGTTAAACGCCTACTGGTGTACGCTAGGTGTGTCTGGGTTAGAGAGCATTCTGAGGCATCCAAATTGCAATTTTTGATAGTGAGAGGCCGCTACAAGGCTTTGATTAAGGAGAAAAAGTCCGAGCATGCTCAACGGGTCTGGGCTAAGTTATATGTAGCTGCCTCTTTGAAAGACTCTAGAACATTTTGGGCTACTCTTAATGCTGAGTTCTTCAGGGGCACAGGAGGTAATACAGTTTCGATTGAGGCAGCGGTATGGATATCTTTTTTCCAAATACTTTTTGGGTCAGAGATGGAGGATGAGGATGATTTCCTCTCTGATCGTCTCATTATTACACCTCAAATTAGTAATTCATTTTTCAATCCGCAGGTTACACCTGCCCAAGTGGCTGAGGCAATTAAATTCGTCAAATGCAACAAGTCGCCGGGTATCGACTTTGTCGTGGCTGAAGTCCTGCAGGCTTGTCCAGATTGGTGGTCTCCTTTGTTGGCCTCTTATTTTACAGCTATTAATCGCACATTGAGAATACCACGTGACTGGGGTATATCTATTATTGTCCCCATTTTTAAAAAGGGGGATGTTAGAGACCCAAGTTGCTATCGTCCTATCAGTCTTCTCCCGGTGATAGGCAAACTTTATGCTAAGTTGCTACTTAATCATCTTGAGACCTGGGCCTATGGGAGGAACTTGATCCCCCAAGAACAGAATGCCTTTCGGAAGGGTTTTTCAGTCATCGATAATTGTTTCATTCTGACCCACACAATTACCAAGTATGTGAGGATAAGGGCAGGGACGATCTTTATGGCCTTTATTGACTTCCGAAAGGCTTTTGATTCTGTTTCAAGGAAGAAACTTTGGAAGAAGCTTCACCATCTGGGGATCGATCAACATTTACTGTCTTTGCTTGTTCAGGTTCATGCAGGGAATTACGCAAGAGTGAGGCTGAGAGCTGATGGTTCCCTGTCAGCACCTTTCCAGATTAAGAGAGGTGTTAGACAGGGATGTGTTTTGGCTCCTCTTCTTTTCAATCTTTATTTAAGTGATCTACCAGCTAGTCTCGCTTTGTGTGATTCTCATCCCCCTAAGATTAAAGATAGGCGCCTCCCTATATTTATTTATTTATTTATTTATTTAATAGATTTATATCCTGCCCCTCCTGCCATGCAGCCCGGGGCGGCTTACATATTGATGTATGCAGATGATATCGTTCTCTTGTCACAGACGCAGAGGGGTCTGCGTGATCTTTTGGGGACCCTGATAGACTACTGTGCGGAGAACGATCTGGATATTAACCTGCAGAAGTCTCAGATTATGGTCATGGGGAAGAAAAGGACCCTTAAGCTACATCTACATGCAGCCCTTGGGGGAGGTCGTGAGAGGGTTCGGGGTGCGATGTCACCAGTATGCTGACGATACTCAGCTGTACCTCTCTTTTTCTACTGACCCAGACCCTGCTATCTCGGTGCTATCCCAATGTTTGGAGGCCGTGGCGGATTGGATGCGGCTGAGCAGACTGAAGCTCAACCCAGATAAGACGGAGGTGATGGTGGTGGGGAGGGCGAAGGGGGTGGTGGCCCCCCTAGTTGGGGGGGTTTGCCCCCCTGTAGCTCAGCAGGTCCGGAGTCTGGGGGTCATATTGGACGCAGACCTGCGTCTGGAGCGGCAGGTGGAGGCAGTCGCCAAGGCTGCCTTCCGCCAGCTTTATCTGGTACGTAGGCTGCGTCCGTATGTCTCTGGCCCGGACCTGGCCTCCCTCATCCATGCCTTCGTCACCTCGAGGCTCGACTACTGCAACGCGCTCTACGTGGGGCTTCCCTTGTTCTTGGCCCGGAGGCTGCAGCTGGTGCAGAATGCGGCGGCTCGTCTTCTTACGGGGACGGGTCGCCGGGAGCACATTACACCGGTGCTCCGAGCGCTGCACTGGCTGCCGATAGTGTGCCGGGCCAAGTTCAAGGTCCTAGTGATGATCTATAAAGCCCTATACGGCCTTGGCCCCTCTTACCTTAGGGACCGCCTCGCCCTTCGCGCCCCGGAACGGCTCCTGCGGTCTGCCGGGGGTGCCCTCCTGGAGGTCCCCCGTGTTAAGCGGGGGGCCACGATGGAGCGAGCATTCTCGGTGGTAGGGCCGCGGCTGTGGAACTCCCTTCCGGAGGAAGCTCGCCTGGCCCCAAGCCTTTTGACATTTCGGCGGAACTGTAAGACCTGGCTGTTTGCCCAGGCCTTTGGGAGGGAGGGTGGGGGGGGGTGATTTTAATCCCCCGCCCATTTATTCATTTGTTTTCTAGCCCTGTTTTATGTGATGTGTTTTAGATGATGTTTTTATATTTATATTTTAAGTGAATTTTAATATTTTATGGTGTTGTTAGCCGCCCCGAGCTGCATTGCAGGAGGGGGCGGGATATAAATCTGTAAAATAAAATAAATAAATAAATAAATTAAGCGCAGCTGGGTTATTAGAGGAATGGAGTTTCAGCAAGTTTCCTCTTATGTCTATTTAGGGATTTCCATCTCTGATAATGGACCTGGGGAAAGGCATAAGAAGTTAACTGCTCTAAAGGCAAGAATGGCATATAAGGGGATCCTAAGGTTGGCATCCTGTTCTGTTGGAATAAGTGTTTCCCTTATTCTGGACGTTTATCAAGCTAAGGTTCAATCTATCCTTACTTTTGGGTCAGAGATAACTCTCCCAATGGACACTCAGGCTCTGGAGACGGTACAGAATGTATTCCTGAGGAGGCTGCTGAGGGTACCCCAGAGTGTTCTTGCCTCTGTGGCTAGAGCTGAGACAGGCACTCTGGCCATAGACTGTCTTAAGAAGCAGTTGGCTCTGGGATACTGGCTTAGGCTAGTTAAACAGGCTGAGCCTTCCCTACCACTGTTCTGCCTGGAGGAGGAGCTGGAGTATTCGGGGGTACCAGGATACCCCTGGATTTCTCAAGTTCTGATCCATTTAGCTAAAGCAGGCCTTTCACTCCCCTGTATTTGGGAAAAGAACTTATCCTTACAAAAAAAATTTGGTGAAGCTAAGGTTAACTGATATTTCCAAGCAGGAAGATCTGACTGCGTTAGCTTCTTGGAAAGTAGCCCCCCAGTTGTGCTCCTTCAAGGAGCTACATAGAGTTGAGCCCTATTTGGATATCTTGAAGGATGGTACACTGCGAAGAGCTTTTATATGCCTTTGCTTTCAGCTTCTTCCCACTGCCGTGGTGCATGGCCGATATAATAGTGTTCCTTATGATCAACGACTTTGTCCTTGTACGAATTCTGTGGTTGAGGATTTGGAACACTTTGTTTTCTTTTGTCCTTTTTATGAAGCTCTCAGGCGGACTTGGCTAACCCGCCTGTGGGGAGAGCGATGTCTCTCATATAAGAATAAATTAATAGAGTTACTGGCATCGCAGGACGATAAACATATACAGGCTCTTGCTTCTTTTGCCCTGTTAGCTATTAGAATTCGTACTGTAGTAACTTGATGCCGATACTCTTTTCATAGTTGCTCAGTCTTCTACTAACTAGGTGAATTTCCTTTTTCCTAGCTCTGGCTCTTCCAATTTAGGTACTGACTATGTGTGACTGTTTCTTGGTGTTTTTCTGTTTTTATTTGTTTGTTTTTATTTGTATTTGTTATTTTTGACCATGGCGAAAGCCAGTGTTTAATAAATTGATTGACTGAATACAGAATTCTGTCTGGAAATTTACACCCAAGTCAATTAATGACAAGACCAATACACTAGCAGAGGCATTCTCCTCTGTTGGAGTTCCCCAAGATCTATAATTCAAGTGAGCTGCACCATGGGATTGATGCAGTCCTCCTTGTGACTCTTATATCGGAATAAGCGTTTACACTGCCAATTTGGAATAGTGCTTATTCTGGAGTATTAATGATCATGTAAACAGTTACTCCTGAATAACAACTCCGGAATGACAAATCTGGAATTACTTTGGAATAACTCTGCACATGTAAAAACAGCCTCTGTCTGTAGGGGATCTAAGTCCTGCTTTGAGAGACTGGCTCTAGATCCATTGTAGCACACTTCTGCTGCCTGTAGAGGTCACCCTTTTAACTAACCTTACACTGTAAGGTTAAGTAAGAGCTACTCCCTGTTTTTCTAAGTAAGCTATGAGAGGAGATACAAGGGTACAGCGTACACAAGGGTACAGTAAGGAACAGAATCCAGAATTGAGGGTATAGCTGTCCCAAAGCCTAGCTACCTAGTCATACTGGCAATGATCTCTTTACTACCACTGCTGTTGCAGTGATTTAACAGACAGCTGTTTTGAACATATGTAAATGCTCTTCTCTAACCGCTGAATTAAAAGGGTTAGTTCTCATGGCAAACTAGCAGTTGCTCTTGTAGGCATTATGGTAGCACAAGGAGTCAGCTTTGTTAGTACAACCTATTCCATTTCCTGGGTCAAAGCTGCTCTGAGCCCTGGGATAGCTTTTGTATTGAAAAAGACAGGTTTTAAAAGCTCAAGATGTGTTAATACATCTCTGTAACTGTATATCATAAAGTCAGGTTTTGTGAATTCAGCTTTAGAGTACAAAGATGTGGACCTGCTTAGTTCTCATGGCAAACAAACACAAAATGCACCTAAAATGTATTGAACAGGTAAGAACAGGTACTGCCAGTTGCTCCATGGGTGGGTGTGGGTGGAGATGGGTGTTGGCCGGGAGCAAACACTCACCAACACTCACCGAAAGTGGCGTTTACACAGACGGCCCCACCCATCTCCACCCAGGGAAATGGTCCCTACCCACCGGCCAACACCCATCTCCACCCAGAGGAACTGGGTGGAGGCATCATGTGTGCACAGGGCCCATGGTGATTGGCTGCAGTGGTGCCCTGCAACATGTATAATAAAATGTAACACCCATTTTATGGGTGTTAGAGCATTTCTGTAAAAAGGGCCTTAGCAAAAATACCTGCTTGAGGTAATGACTTTGGGTGATTTTAGACATTACGGGGCCCTTTGGCCCCGTACCGAAAGCACCGGCTTCATTCCCCCCCAGGGTCGCCCCGTCACGCCATATCAGACGTGCCGGGGGGATCCCGGCGGGGAACCCAGGAGGGGGCGGGGCCACGCGCCCGCCAAACAGACGTTCGAGACACGGTGACCACAGGTGGGTATTCACCGTGGTTCACCGTGATCTCGTAACGTCTGAAGACACCCATTGTTGTCTTACTACAACTTCTGCTACAAATGAATGCAAGATTATTATTTTTTATATAAAAATGACCGTTTGACACACAGAGGAATACAAAGAATGATGTAAATATGATGCAAAATAAATTGTGCCTCAAACGTTCCGCTAACTAGAAAAACTTAATAATCAACTCAGCAAGATGCCATTTTTATAACATTTTATGCTCTTGAGTAGCTATTTGATATCTTAAATATTTATTTTAAATTGTTTAGTGTCAGAACATTATATTAAATTGTTACAAAAAATGGCTGCTTACAAATATATATTGGCCATTTCAAACTGAGCAGAAAGTAACCAAACTACATAAGTTTTAAAGAGTAAGTTAGATTTATATTTATTTCATTGAAATAGTCTTTGGAAAAATAAATAAAATGGATTAAGATGGTCTTCTCTATGATCATGCCTTGGCTGCTGCTGTAAATGTAATATATTTTTTTGCCAGATAGTAACGTTGCTTGACTGACCATAACGTTCCTTTGCAGTGACCTTGCATTCAAAGATATCCTTCTTAGAAATGTTCTTAGGGTGATGAGCGAAAGACATGCTGCTTTTCTCTTGAAATGTCATTTTTTTCAAATGCTGATGGCTAGTACAGGTCTCAAGAGCTTACACAGTATATTGCATGATTACACAGAGTTTCTGCTCTGCTCAATGTCAAAATCCTGTGAGATATTCTAAAATAAGATATAGATGCACAGGTCAGTACTGCATGAAAAATATGAACACTGTCATAAAAATCTAGTTGTTAAAAGTGCTTTGTCTTGTCTGATATCATGATTGAGATATTCTCTCTAGGCAACACTCTCTCTCAGTTTCTTTAGGTCAATGTACCTTTGCCTACAAGAAAGTAAAAGAAATATGTGGATTTGTGATATCGATTTGTGATATAAAATAATGAGGTGAATTGTGCAGCTGCTGTAAGTTGTTAGGGAAAGTGCAATGTTTATTTTATAAACATTAAGGACAAAAATAGTCCCCCAAGTTACGTGTCTATATACAGAGATATAAACATCTAAATAAATAAGCTTGATTTTCAGAGCAGCTGAAAAGCCATAGGTACTAAATAATTTTTAGGCATCTTTATTTGAAAATCTGGGCCATGACTTCTTGTTTTTCTAAACAGCAGGTAAGTAAGTACTATAAAATTCTGGGCATCCCTAAGTGTGTGAGAGGTCCTGCCAGGCTAAAATGTAGACAAAGGCAGTCACCTTAGTCACTGGCAGAACTGCTTTTGTCCAAGGATTCCAGAAACCTGCTCTTCCACACCCAACAACACAACCTCCCTTCTTATGGAAACAATTGCAATTCCCCGGCAACAAAATCCTACTTCCAATTTGCCAATGAGGGTTCATCCAAGCAACTTGAGGGGTTTCCAGGACCTTCTACTCTCCTTCTGCTGGTACTCTTATCTACCCTGTGCTTCCATTGAAACCCAGCTTTTGGCTACGGCTTCTATAACTGCTCTGCCTTGGCCCTGGCCCTGTACACCTTTCCTGAGATCCAGCTTTCACTCCTGTCTCTTCATCAGTCACATCGTCCCAGGAACTTGACACCTAGTGAACCTACCAACTCCACTACCCTCTTGTGTCTGCCTGGCTTCCAACTGTGTTTCTGCTCCTCCTACAACCTCACAAAGAAGTACACAGACCATTCTGTCAGTCATTCCTGGTCTAGGTCTTTGACTGTGATATTAATTTGTCCTGTAGCTGTAATCCTAACTACCTGGCTACCAACAAGAAATTATGGCCCAGAAGGGGGCCTGGTTCCCTAGCTCCTGTCACTCTGTCCTATTGATCACAGCAACAGAACTTTACTATTTCAAGTTTTCATAAATCATTTATTTAGATCATACTGAGGGTTTCAGCCTGTGGGCCAAAAGTGGCCTGCAGACAACGTTTAGTTGGCCCCTTTCCAATTCTTGAAGTACTAAAGAAAGAACCTTCAAGTACTAAAGGAGCAAATTTGGGAGGAAGGAAGTAGAAATGTATTTATTTATTTTATTTAATCAAATTTTTATGGTGCCTTTGCCATAGGCTCAGGGCAGCTCACAAACTATAAAAAACAGTAAAATACAAAACCAACCCCCCACAAAACCCACCCATTACCATCTCCCCATTCCCCACATCCAACACCCCTCATACTTCTACTCCAACCCCCGCCATCCCCAAACCGTCTATCCCTGATCGCCAAATGCCTTTACAAACTGGAAGGTCTTACACTGCCTCCAGAAGACACTCAGGCTTGGGCTCAAACAAACCTTTGAGGGAAGGGAGTTCCATAGCATCAGGGCAGCAACTGTGAATGCCTCCCTGAGACCCCTCATCATACGAATAAGACTAATAGATGGTACCCACAGGTAGGCACTCCCGGCCAGTCTCAGGGGGCTGCTATGATGAGGGTATAATAGATCTGTGGGTTAGATGCATGATCTGGACCATTCCTCTTTCCTTAGTGTATTCCTCGGGTTTCGTTCTCTCAAATATTGTCCAGCCCTTAAGGCCAGATGAAGACCCTTGGCTGCAGGAATAGCTGGAAATAGGTCACTCCATTATGACCTGTTGTGAACTTCTCTGGAGCAACTGAAGCAGACCACTTCCACAGACAGGATATGGGAAGGGCAGATGGACCATTGGACTAACCCAGTATGGCAGTCATGATGTTTTAATGACCATCCAATTAAATTTACACCTGTTTAGGATCAAAACATCTGCACAGAGACTGTGGGTTGTTGTGGTTTTCCCCCAAGTTCTGCATTTAAACAAGCCAAACTGCTAAAGCTTTAAAAAAAGTTTACAAGCTTGCTTAGACTAGATGCAGATGTGTAGAAAATTAAATTCTAGAAAATCATCAGGTTTGCACTTCCCTGTAATTTTTTAGAGAGACCACGTCAGTAGCTCAGAACCACTTGTTGCATCTTCTTGTTCTTTCTAATTATGAATTTGCAGTTTTGTCCACTTCGTAGTGGCATAACACCTGCCTTTTTTTTTTTAACAAAGAGCTGTAATTGAAGGATCTCAACCTGCTAATTTTTATAATCACTTGTTCATATATAAAGGCAATTGAAAACAAAGTTCAAAATATGTTTTATGGTAATTTAAAATATAAGAATAGTTGCCTCTTAGAGTAAGTTTATGAGGAAATAACTTTTGTGGTTTTTGTCTTTGACTACAATACAAAGTATATGTTAATGGGTGATTAAAGAAAAAGTCTATCCATTTAATGTGGCTGAAAGGACTCGATTTACAAGCATGACAGGAAGATGAATTGAGCTGGAGTAACAGATTTTTCATATTATCCTGGTTGTGGTTCTGAGGCAGGATACAGCACACGCTAACAATTTGTGCATGCACAACTCCCACTGAAATGAAAGGAACTTGCATGCATACTCACATTTAGAGCATGCACTGGAGGAGAATTGTGCTGCATCAGCGAAGTGCTATATCACTTGTTTGTGCATAGGTGACTTGTAATTGTTGATAATGAAGAAGAAAGGAGTGGAGGCTGGGCAGGGGTTCTATAGGACTTTGGGAAATTGTGGGGGAGATGTGACCCCCGTGCCCCACACAAGTTGCCTATGCTTTTTCATGTGGGTCATCCCACTGAAGCCAAGTCTTCCTTGTTTTGTTATGGCAAGCAAGACTCAACTCTACACCTGTGAGAACTGGAAATTTTCCTTCCCTGTGAATAATTCTAGTATTTGTAAAGCTGCTGCAATCTAGCATTGTACGACAGGTAAAGAGGAGTCTGGAGCAAAGACACTTGATACTTTATTTATTGTGTGAATCATCGGAAAATTTAACAGGTTTTTTGTTGTTGTTTGCGCATAGGTAATTGTCGATAGTGGGGGGTACTGTATGTAAAAATACAATACCATTCTGTGACACTTACCCTTTTGTGATAGCCTTGTAGTAAACCACTTAATCAAAAGCCAATATAAATTATGCAAGTGAATCTACTTCCATGGTTGTGTTTTTTTAATATATAGATTTCTCCCTGAAAATACTAGATTTTGATGCAGATAAAATTAAAAGCTGGAAGAAATTTCTGGTTCTCCCTTACTTTACATGCAGGAAGAGTCCTCTTATTTTTAGTATCTAGTAGGAAACTTTACAGCGGAGCATCTCAGAAAATTAATCTGTGTTATTGTCTGCCATGTTCTTCTGACACTCGCTGTCTGGCACATCATTTAATGGTAATTAATCTGATAGCTAACACAATGAGGCAGCTGTGGCAATGTGATACTTATTTCTGAAAATTAAACTATCTGTTGGCCAACTTTTAGTCCTCTGATAATTTGGTTTCAATGTATTGGTAGATCATACTTTTACAGGAGCAAGTGCAAGTGATTCAGTCTAATGATTCAATAGGCTATTCCAAAACACCCTAATCACTTTTGATTTGTGCCGACTTGTAAGAAATATGTATTTTTAAATGATAATGTGTCTCTTTCTTATGGCTTTAATTAAAAATAGAAAGGACGGGGCCTCACGATGGAGAAATGAAAAGCTTTCATGCTCACAGCAAAGAAGCAGTTGCTGGGCTAAGCCATTAAAATATGCTATGATATGTGGATTAGACTGTGAAATAGTTCCGTGCCGCACACAATTTTAAATGAACCTGTCTTGTTACAAAGGACCAGAAAAAGTCACCTCTGAAGAAGATTTGCTTTAGCTGATATACTTATAGCAGATTTTCTCTTTAACAGGTTTGCCACATTTTCTTCCTACAGAAAATTGCTCTCAGAATATCAATTTTAGCAACGCTAAGTATGCTAGCTCAGTCTTACAAACGTTGCTTTAAATTACCCTGTGTAGTTTCAGATTAAAACCTACCACGCTATGCATAAATCAGATAAAATCCAGTCATAATAAAAAGGAAAGAACCCCCAGGCTTCAACACTTGTTTTCTGCTTGTGAATAAAAACTGAAATTTGCTGAATTTTTCAAACACAACTGTCAAGATCTACAGCAACAGGGCTCCCTTCTTCAGACAAAACTCATATTGACCTCAGGAACAAGACGGAGCCCCAAGACCCACATTAAGTTTAGGTGGGAATTTTCAGACGTGTATGAGGGAAAAACTATGGTCTTGTGATCAATTTTCTGGACTAAGAATAATAAATATTGATTTAATTCCTGGCTGTGCCTGTGTGATCATGGGCATGTTATTTACTTACTTACTTATTTATTTAATTTTATTTATTTAGATTTCTACCCTGCCCTTCCCAAATGGCTTAGGGCGGCTTACAAAAACAAAAAACTTCCTCCCCACAACATCCCAAATGTAGGGTGATTTCAGACGTTACATTTTCGGCATTCACCACAGTCAACCTTAGTCAAACACAGGCGGTGGTGAAAGAGCCGTGCACGTATGTTGGCCCACATCCAGATGTTCACCACAGTCAAACACGGGCCGGGGTGAACCTAACCACGCTTTGTGAGGTCGGGGCGGGAGGAGGTCCAGAAGTGTGGTGAATGTTCACCACGGCAGGGGTGAATGAAAAGTAACATCTGAAGGGAAAACCTCGGCCGCGGTGAAAGGAAATTACCACAGGCCGTGGTGACAGCACTCAGCATCGCTGCTAGGCAACCGACAACAAGCAGCACACGGAGGGAGATTTAAAGGGCAGGCAGCAGTAAGGGAACGTGGCGGAGCAGTCGATGGAGAGGAGGGTGGGGGAAACTGAGCAGAGAATGGAGCGACAGGGCAAGGAGGAGGTGCAGCAGCAGCAGCAGGAGGGGGAACCCGGCCCAGCGGGGAACACCCAGCAGCACACGGGGCCACCCCAGAAGAAGGTAGGGGGTGCAGCTGGGAGTGGGTGGGTCGGAGCCGGAGCACGGGAGGGAGGGACAACAGCCGCCAGGAGCCTAACCAGCAGCCCCCAATGTAGCCCCAAACAGACCAGCAAGAAGGCACGCTCCCCGGAGGAAGCCGAGGCCGGAGGGAGCCAGGGTCAGGTGGCGGCGGCCACGGAGGAGGAAGGGGCAGCGGAGGGGCTGGCACCCAGGCGTCGGTACCACAGGGGGGGGTCAGTGGGGGCTCCAGGAGACCCACGACCTCATAGCTAGCTGGGCGACACCTGAGATGCAGGGCGAGCTGGCAGTCAACGCCAGGAACGAGCAGGTGTTCGCCCAGATAGCCACAGAGATGTGGGAGGCTGGATATGACCGAACGCCCACACAGTGCTGGACTAAGATAAAGGATCTGAAAATGGGGTACAAGGACATAACTGACAACAACTGGCGCTCTGGGTGGGTGACACGTGCCTCCCCATACCTGGACGCGCTGAGCTGGGTGCTGCACCGCAAGGGCTCAATAGTGGCCTGGCACCCGGTAGGCGGGGGCACCCAGGAGGAGCGACCCGCGGATGAGCCCCCCTTTGCAGCTGGAGAGCACCGAGCAAGCCCCGGCACGGAAACCAATGAGGAGATGCCAGGGACCTCGGTCACATGTGCCCGACACCCCCCCAGCCCTACCTCCGGCTAGGGCACACACACCCCA
This sequence comes from Sphenodon punctatus, assembly GCA_003113815.1. NCBI lineage: Eukaryota > Metazoa > Chordata > Lepidosauria > Sphenodontia > Sphenodontidae > Sphenodon > Sphenodon punctatus. The sequence goes on along the minus strand of QEPC01003823.1, from coordinate 2,099,431 downwards.
GCGGACTCCGAGGAGATAGAGGGGGAGGAAGAAACCATCACCCTGAACCTCATGGCCTGCCAACCCAGGGAGCAGGCCGACACCAGCCCCAGCGACCACCCAGCCTCGGAGGGAACTGACACCAAGGAAGCAGGTAAGGCAAGGCAGGGCACAGGCACAGACCCCAAGGGGAGGGGGGCTAAGGCAGTGGAAGGAGATGGCAGCCGACTGTCCCCCGCAGCCCCGAAGGCAGGGATGGGGCACAGGCAGAGGGAGCGGCACAGGAGGTGGGTGGTGCCCATCCCGGTGGGAAGGAGTGCCCAGAGCACGGAGACAGGAGGGGGGTTGGGGAACAGCACCCCACATGTGGAAAGGAGCCCTGAGCGCGGGCGCGCAGGCGCAGGAAGGACCTCGCACAGGAGCTCATGGACACCAGCACACGGCAGATGGAGGAGATGCTGGCGGCTGCCAACCGGCTGGAGGAGGGGACAATGAGGGCACTGCAACGGGTAGAGGGGAGGGACCGGGTGTTGGTGGCGGAGATGAGGAAGGCGCGGCGGCGGCTGAGGCGGGACATGAACCGCCAACTGGAGGCACTCCAGGCCCACTCAGACCAGCAGGACTGCCGGGCCTCAGACCTCGGTCAGAAACTGGACCGCTCGCTGGAGCAGGGCACATTCCTCCTGCTGCAGGCTGGGTCCCTGAGTGCCTTCATCATAGTAGCAGCCCCGCCGGGTGCCATGCCAGTGCCCGGACACGTGCCCCCTCCACCCCCACCGGCTGCACCACAGGCCCTACCAGCGCCGCAACCCCAATGGCATCAGGGACTGCAGATCCGGGGACCCGTTCCCCCACAGCAGAGACGCCAGCAGCTGGGCCGCCAGGCCCCAATACAGCCGCAGGTGGCATGGGGGGGAGGGGAAGGGCCCCCCCTGGGGCGGCGGACAAGGGGCAGGGGCAGGTCCCCCGGCCCTGCCGGCTGACAGCACCTCCTCCTCCACCTTGGACGAGGGGGGGTCGGTAGCCTCGGCCATCCTGGTTGGCAGGGGAAGGGGCCGGCCAAGGGGCACCAGGGGAAGGGGGAGGGCAGCATAGGGGATGGGGAAGTGTGGGGGCACCCGGCAACACTGAGGGGAGTGAGAGGGGGGAAGGGCACGAGGGCACACAGGTGTACCGGGGTATGGGACGGGACCGGGGGAGCACAATAAATGGTTGTAGACACACCTAATCCTGTCTGAGGGCTTTATTTCATACAGGTGCATACCCCCTCCACAGCCTCACAGATGTCCCGCCACGGTTGTGAGCCCCACCCCACAGTACAGGCTGTGGTCCACCATCGGGGGTACCCTGTGTGGCCCCCTGGGGCTGGGGCCTTGGCCCGCTTCTTCTCCTTGTGCGTGTGCATGCTGTTGTTTGTATCTCCACTAGCAGGTGTGTATGCATGGGGCTGTCCAGCCTTGCATGCCGGCAGCTGTGTGCTGCCCGCTCCCTTCGCATCCCTCCACAACGGTCCCATTGTTCCCATTCTGCCGTTATCTGTCAGCCTTGGCAGCCCCGTCTGCCTGTCCAGCCCCACGACCCCGCATCCCATACTGCCCCCATGGCCGCTGGAGCTCAGACCCTCCAGGAGCTGTACCATGGCAGCTGCAACACATCCCGAGGTCCCGCTCAGAGGCTCTGTCTGAGCCTGGAGCGCCCGCGAGAGCATGGCCCTTTGCGACCTGTGGCGTTCGCCCATCGTTCAGCGCTGCCTGCGCTCCTTGCCCATCCGGCCGGATGCCTATCAGTGCCTGAGCTTTTGTATGCTGCGCTTTGGCTATGTCGCGACTGCTGGCAACTGCTGCGTGCACCGTGAGGAGCTGGGGCTCGCCCCCTTCCCTGAGGGGCGCTTACCGGACATGCTGGTGGGCCTTGCGGTGTGGAGTCCTGCTGAGACGGCCTCCGCACGATGTGTGTGTGCGCCTTCCCGGGATATACAACCTGCCTGTGTGAGGGTGGCCCTGCCGTGTCTGTGTCCTACTTCATCAGCGTGCAGGGTGCCCGAGGGTATCCCCGCTCTCGTGGGGCTGCCTATTACCATCTGCTGGAACTGTCCCATCTGCCCTGGCCCCCTGTGGCCGATTATGGCTTGCCCCCCCGGGCCAGAGCTGACGGCCCTGTCGGAGGTGTGTAGCTGCTCTGATGTGCAACTCGGGATGAGCTGTGCGGATTCCTTCGAGACCTTCTACCTGATCTGCTTCCACATGGTCGGGCGCGGCTTCTGCTGGAGACTGTGGCAATGGCCCCGCTATGTGCACCTGCTGTCATTACCGCCCCCTCCACTAGATGGGAGCCCCTGCAGCTGGGTGTAGGGCGCTCCGGGCCCATCTGACATCTGGCTGCCTCCTCTGTGCCTTCCTTCCGCCTGTGGCTTGGGTGCTCGCACCAGCGCCTGCTGCCTCTTTGGGATGGCTGCACCCCCTGTGACCCGGCTCTGCCCACTTGCCTGTCGCCCTCTCGCCTGGGACCTGCTGCTGGTGGCCCGGAACCCTCCATGCGGCCTCCTGTGGACGTGTCACTGACAGTCCTCTGTCTCCGTGAGCTGCCACCCCCACCCCTGCACCCTGCTCTCCTGCCCCTGGCCTGGGGGCCCCTGTTCCGCGTGGCATGGCCTGCTCCCCTGCCTTGGTGGCCCTTGGCCATGGCCCTGCCTTCCACCGGCCCCCTGGCTGCCTTGAGGAGTGTGTCTGGGGAGCCCCCATGCCCTTCCTCCCCCGTGCGGGCCGGGGGGTGCATTCCGTGCCTTCATCCGGTGCCTCCCCTCATGCACTGGGTGTGCTTCCCCATCGGACCCTGGCTCCGTGGTGGGCTGTTGTGCTGGTTCCTCCCCTCCCGGACTGGGCCCTGTGCCCCCCTGCTGCTGCCCCATCTCCCGTACCCTGGCCCTGCACGCTCCCGCTCTGTATGCCTCTGCACCTGGCCGGTGCCACTTGTGTCCTCAATAAACACCTGTTGTGCTTCACTGTGCTTTGTGTTGCCTCCTGTCTCCTTGGGCTGCTGGGTCCCCCTTGCCCGCTGGGCTCCTGCCCCCTCCCCCTCCTGGTGGGCTGCCCGTGCCGGCCCCTCGCCACCCCCCCTCCTCCCGTGCATCTGACCGGCCGGGGTGTTCCCTCTCTCCCCCTGGTGTGTGCCTCCCTCTGCCCCCCTGTTTGGCTCCCCTTTGTCGTGTGGGTGTGCTGCTTCGTTTGTGTGTGTGCGCTTCTCGTTTTGAAGTGCACACGCCTTCGGTGTGGCCACTGTTTGTGAGCGCTGCTCGTGCTACAGCTCCCTCTGCCCCTCCCTTTGTGTTTCCATTTCCTGGGCGGGTTCCTCCACCATCTTTGGCTTCGTTTGCCCTCCGGTAGCCATGTTTGCATCCGCGGGTCCCTGGTGCCTTGTGGGGCTCCCACCACGGTTCTCGCCACCACGTCACGTCTGTTGGGTTCCCCCAGCCTATGTTCTCTCCGGTTGACCCCGGGCGGTGGTGCCGCCCCTGTCACGTCTGTTGGGGCCGCGCATCTCACCATGGCCCACGGTGAATCCATTCACACCGGGGTGGGTTTCACTGTGGTGAATTTCACCGCATCACGTCTGAAATCACACGTAGGAACAGGGACAGAAGCTCTCCTGGTTATCATTCTATTTTATTTCTTGTCATTCAATCATTCCATTCCATTCCACTTTAATTTATACCCCGCCTCTCTCCCAAAGGACTCGAGGCGGCTTACAACATAATACAACTACAAAATAGGGTTTTAGTCCACGCAAGGAACCCTGAGTCAATAAACAATTAACATAATAATAACTAGAATAACACGAAAATTCCACATTTCAAATACAAAGCATCAACACAGCAAACACCAATATCGCAAACAAATCATCCAAAACATCCCCCCCCCTTATGCATCGCCGATATCCCATTCAATAACCTCCCCCATCACCATGGGGAAGGTCCCACAATCCTGCCACTCGTTCCCTGCTGCCACCAGGGAAACTCGCACCACCTCAATCCCTCTCTCGCTGTGAGGAGGTGGCCCCACCAATCCAATATCTGCGAGCATTACTGCATCCCCTTCCTCATCTTCCCCTCTCTGAACTCCCAATCCCATCCAAGCCACCCCATCTACAACCCCTCTCCCCTCCCCCTCAACGTCACATACCAATGATTCGTTCTCCTCAACTTCCCTATCTGCCTCCCCAGGGGATGCCTCCAACTCCACCATCTCCTCCTTCTCCATCTCCGTCATATCTCCCCTTACCCCTACCTCTCCCTCATCCCCCATATTCTCCCCCTCTATCCCCTCCATGCCCCGAAGGGCCCCAAAGGGCCATGCCCTTTGGCCGCAGCCCTTCGGCTTGCGGCCGCCGGCACAGCCGGCGTCAGTCCCTTTAAACTTTCTCTCCCCGCACTTCCGGTCACCGGAGCGCTGGGGAGGGGGGGAGGGTGAGCCAGTCCCAAGCCCTACTCACAGCCCCCTTCTTGCAGATGTCCTGGTGGGTGAGCCAGTCCCAAGCTGGCTTGGGACTGGCTCACCCATTTCCCCATTTTTTTCTCAAATGTTTTTCCTGGGAGGCAATCGGGAAAGAGGTACCTGGGGCTTGAATATCAGTCTTTTTGTCTCTTTTCCTGAAAGAGGGACTCTGACTACTGAAAGATGAACAGTGGGATTCAGCACCCAAAGAATAGGGACTATCCCTCCTAAACAGGGACAGTTGGGAGGTATGTAATGGGGATAGTAATTTTTACCCACTCTACAGGAGTACTAGTTTAAGTTCACCAATTGTTGTGAAGCACAGAGATACTGCAGCATGGAGACTGCAACAGGGATAGATGATGCAGCTGGGCTTGCCCAACCGACACCCTCCAAGCTAAGAAGCTGCAGGCTTCTGCAAGGGGCCTGAAGGTTTGTTGCTCGGGAGAAGGACTGTTTGGAACACCTGGGCTTGCCCCATCCCCACCCTCCAAGCTAAAAAACTTCAGGCTTGTGGCGGCTGCCATTAACAGGCCATTTGTGAGCCTGGTGGGCGTGACGAGTTGTGGTAGTTTCTTTTAAACTGCTTTTACTTTTTTTTGTTGGTTTGGTGAGGTGAAGTGGGAGGGGGAATGGTGAGCCAGGAGGGAGGATGGGAGGGAGTGCCATGGCCCCCCAGTGAGAGGGGGGTACAGACATGACAGTTCCTTGCCTGCCTCCTTGGCCAATTTTTTCTCCAGGATGTCTGACTTGGGGGATGCCTTTCAGCTTCTTGTGGAGCTGCGGGAGGGGGAGGTATCTCCATGGGGGGGAGGGGGAGTTATTGGGACAGCTGTGAAACCAATTGGGGTTGTGTTGGCGATGTGGAGGTACAGTGGGGTGGGGGGAGAGGAAGAGTCATCATGGGTACAGGGACAGATGCTTGGTATCTTTTCCCCTGCCCTCTCTGTCTCGGGATATTTTGGAGTTGAGGTCCGTGGAGCCTCTGATCTGTTGCTGATGCTGCTTAATGCAAGGTCAGTGACTAACAAAACAACTGCCATCTATGATCTCATTCAGGATGAGGCCACTGACCTTGTATATATTACTAAAGCCTGGACGAGGCTTCTGGGACTGTGTTGGCCCAGATGGTGCCGGCTGGGTACTCAGTGCAGCATCAGCCTGGGATTGGGGGGTGGGGTGGAGAGTGGAGTGGTGGTGATCTGCAAAGACAACCTGCCCAATACTTTCTAGCTGAGCTCTTCTGGGTGGTGAATAGCTTGGTGAATCCAATAGTAGGTGAATCCTGGCTGTCTTTGCCTGGAGTTAGAAGCATTAGCTGTCCGCTGTGACGAGTTTGCCACCTCCTTTGCAGATAAAGTCACTCAACTTGGGTGCTGTTCCTTTGGGTGCAGGGTCAGAGTTTGGGGTTAAGGAGGCTCAGTCTTGTCCTGTTTACTTGGATCAGCTTTGATTGATCTTACTCACTGATATGGAGGATGTGCTTGGGGTGGGGCAACCAGTTGTGAACTAGACCCTTGCCAGGAGACATTAGGGGTGTTGCTGGCTGGGGTTGTCAGTGCCTCCCTTCGGGAGGGCAGGGTGCCTGACAGCCTTAAAACTGCAGTTGTCCGTCCCCTGCTCAAGAAATTGGATCTGGCCATCATTATCCATGCCTTCGTAACCTCGAGGTTAGGCTACTGCTATGTGCGCTGTGTGGGGCTGCCCTTGAAGACTGTTCGGAAGCTGTAGTTGGTGTAGAATGCGACCGCCTGTTTTCTTTTGGAGGTGGGTCACCCAGGAGCACATTACACTGGTGTGCCAGAGTCTGCCCTTGCTGTCAAAAGCTTTCAGGGCCCAATTCAAGGTGCTGGTTTTAACCTATAGAGCCATAAATGGCTTGGGCCCCAGGTATTTGAAAGACCGCCTTCTCCCTCATATTCCTTTGTGGCCCCTGAGGTCAGCAGGTGACCCTCTTACAGGTGCCATCTCCCCATGGTGGTTTTACAACTAGGGTGCACAGGGAGATGTTCTTGGTAGCTGCTCCATAATTATGGAACACCCTTCCCTTGGAGGTCCGCCTAAGCCCGAGCCTTCTCATCTTCTGGAAATGATGCAAAACCTTTTTATTTGGCCAGGCATTTGGCAGACAGGGGTAGGGTGGGATGAGATTGGGTGGGAGGTGTAGGGGTGGGTTGGGTTGGGTGGGGTGTTAAGGTGTTTTAAAATTGATTTTAATGACTTTCTTATTCTGTTGTTATGCTTGTAAGCCACCTCGTGAATGCTTGCTTTCCTGTTACCTTCAGTGTTCATAATGCTTATTTTGTGGCAGATTCTTTGAGACAGAGTCTGTTTTACATGATCACAGTTAATCTGAATTAGTTTTTAATCCAGATCCATTAATTCAGGATTATTATTCAGGAGTAACTGTTTATACCATCCTTTTAAATCAGAAATAATAATTAATCCTGATTTGCAGCGTGAACAGGTTAATCTGGATTGGGAGTCACAAGGAAGACTGAAATCCCATGATGCAATGTAACCAGATTTCAGTATCCTCTCCTGCTCTGATTTCTGGGAGTACAGTGACAGCAACAGATACAGCAGTCACCTTGCAAAATGGAGGGAACTTCACCTTGGTGCGGTGGATTTTAAATTTGGTGCACTGCTGGGAAAACTGTGGGATACCAGAGATACAAACGGCTAGATGGGAGACGTTTATTTTAAGCATTCTATGGCACCGTTCACACAATCACTAATCCAGACAGAGCTTTATCTGGATTCAATTAAATCTTCGGTTTTCAGACCCTGGGTTAATTTTTGAATTCGGGTTCAGTAATTTGGACTAAATTGATCAAATGATAACCTTAAATCACATTAGGAACCGCTTAATCCAGATTAATGCACATGTAAAAGCACCCTGAGCAGTGTGCTCTGCTAATAGGATAGGGTATACTAACAGTTAAAGTGTTTTTAAACAAGATGTTGCCACACATGGCCACCCAGGAGCCACTCATCCAGCCACCCATCTGAAGATGGTGTGTGGAGGCAGGGCCGGCCCAAGGCATGTGCCACCGGTGCCCAGGCACATGGCCCCATGGCGGCCTTTGAGGGAGGGACCCCGCACCGCGGAGACGGAGTTGGGACGCCGCAGTTAATTTTATCCCCCCCACCCCTGTTGGCAGCAAAGCCCGCTGCCTGGCCCGTCTTGGGGTTTCCCCCCCCGCCACCCTGGCCCCCCCCCTGCCGACTGACACATGCCGCTCCCCTTTGCTGCCTCCGCCGGAGCAGCAGCAGCAGCAGCAGCTGGGACAACCAATCGGACTGGTAGATAAAGCTGTTTGTTTACAAACAGCTCCTCCCCATGTGCTGATCAGAAGGTTGTAGCCTTGTAAAAAAGGTTCTTCGAGATGGCACCTAACTTTCTCACCCTATTCAAATAATAGCCACATAATGGTCTCGAGCTCCTGTAGTATAAAAAGTGCTCTCCCCCCTCAGAATGACAGTTCCTTCCAACCCTTTCTAGAAATATAAGGAAAAAATTCCATGCGAGGCTGGAAGGGTGGGTGTTGTGAGAAAGTTCGGAGCCATCTCAAAGAACCTTATTTACAAGGTAGCAACCCTCCGTTCTTCTTTGAGTGGCTTCTCACATGCTATTTTTACTAAATATGAACATGCTTGTGTGATCGGGTATTGTTAATAGCATGCAGCTATTTTGATGTGGCCCAGAGGTTTTGTATGTTTTAAATATGTGAACAGGATTTTTTTATCCTGCTATGGCACTACCACTGATGGAGAGAGAGTGAGTTGTCCTACTGAAGTCCCATTCACTTACTGGATGAGATGCTAGTAGGAGGGTTCTCTCAGTCTCCAAGTGGCAGGGTTTTACTTAGCAGCAAGGAGTTCCCAGTGTGAACGGATGTTCTGTCCATCACATCTTAATTCTGAAAACTCTTTGTTGTTGGATTTTTGGAGACTCCGCCTACAATGTACAAGCCCCTCCCTAGAGTTCTGCCAGCCATAAGGTTCCGCAGGCCCGCTGGTGGCAGAGTAGCCGGTCTTTGGGGCCCCACAGCAAGGCTTGGCACATGGCCCCTCAGACCCTTGGGCTGGCCCTGTGTGGAGGATGCTTGTTCCCGTGAGCCACTCAGCACCTATTCATGGCGTACTGCCAAGGAATCCAGAGTCCACCATGTGGGGCAAGCCAAAAAAGTGTGTGGCAATGGACACCCATGTATACCCTGCCTATATGAACTGGGGTGGCCACCCACCCCAGCAGACAGGTCCTCCGCTCATGAACACTGTGGGCAGCCTTTGAAAGTCACAGGAACTGTCCTCGAGCACTGGGGAGCCCAGTTCCCTAGTGTTAACACCCTGGACATGTCCATTTCAAAGGCCAGCCCGGCGTGCTTCCCATTCCCCCATGGTCCATGGCAGGGGGAGCATGAGGCAACTGCCATATTAGCCACTATGGGAGCTGCCCATTAGAATCCCGACCCTCCCCACTCACTCCACCTGAGTGGTGGCTCTATAGCTGCCACTCAGCGGCCACCAATCCCACCCTGCCGTGCGCATTTAAAAACCTCCTTAGTGTGGGCACAAGTCCTCTTCACTTCAGTAAGAGTCATGCACAGGGTATTCCACTAGATGATCACACACTCCTGCTGTGGTCCTCAAACTACTTACTTACTTCAGGGTTATAGAACTACTCTGAAGTAAGTGGTTTGAAAAATGCAACCCCTATATCCTACAAAAAAAGCTTTGTCTCAAAGAAATTCAGCTGGCAAACAAACATCATTCATTCCATTAGGAAAAATACTACATAAACATAATTGACAATTGTTCTTGTAAAAATCATTAGGAACAAGTCAAAATCCAACTGGTGAAAATAATATTGGCTTAATAAATCATTATGCTGACGTATAAGAAAGCTTTCTTGACATGTTATTGTAATTCAGAAAGGAAATATGATTCATACCTGGAAAATATTGCTAATTTCATAATGTTTTTAAAGGTACTTGTCCCTGAGTTCCAAAAATGTAAGTCAGCAAAAAGCATGTAAATTGTAATTATATTGTAGTAATGGGTGCTGCCCCATTACCTCCTTATGTGTGGTTGACTAGGATAGAACCAGTGGAGCCAGCATGGCTGAGGGCCAAATCGGCATTCACTGTGCTTCAGGCATGCACAGATAAAAAGTGGCTGGGGCAGCTTAGTGTTGAGAAGCTTAGCTGTCCTCTGCTCAGGGACAGAGGTGGGCTAGGTAAAATTTCTAGGGGCATGGCAAAGCAAGGTGAGCAGGTTGGCCACTTAGACCCTGTTCTAGCCCTATTACAGGACAACTCAGAGCAGTTGCCCCAAGCCCTGCTTTTTCTGCAGGCCCCACAGGGGCCCCAGTTTTTACCAGGCCAGGGTATGGGTGCCTCACTCCTTCCCACCAGAGCCCAAAACCTGACCACCTTTAGGACCCCACAGGGAACTCCCCCAAGGGGGTGGAGCCACCAGAGGCCCCACATTTTTTCTTTGCCCTGGCCCCCGCAAATTCTAAGACTGATCCTGCTTAGACCCCATGTTTTAGAGGTCCCCATCAGAAGAAGTGGCTAGAGCCTTGCGTTGCTGGAGAACGTGGTAGTCTGCTGAGATCAGCTGTACGTAAATGCTCTGAGTTCTGTTTCTGCTTAGATCATCTTTGATGCCTTTTGACCTAGTTTGTTAACTTTTGTAATTAAGATTGTTTTAGAAGGCTCAACACATTTAAGACCGCTTACATAATGAAACAGAACTGGTACAATTTAGGTGCTATGTCACATTCTTGTGTTAGATCATACATTCTTTTGCCACCAAGAGTCCTATATAAACCGGATTCTTGCTGTATGTCTTTGTTCAGTAAGTAGCATCTGTGGCAAAAAGCCTTTTGCCCCTGCCTTTGCCTCTAGAGGGACCCTAGCAGGACAGCGTTGCATTCCTGATTAGGGTGGGACCTGCCCTCCTTTCTCTTCTGAGCACATGACAACCTAGCCACATTCCTAACAACATTCCTGAACCAAGTGACTGGGTTGTCACCACATGGCTGGGTAGAGACCTCCCTGCCTTGGACTGGGTCATAGACCAAGTGACTTCCAACGGACCAATCTCAGCAGAGGGGAATAGGACCTTAAAAGGGACAGACCGCCTCTTCTTAGCTCTCTTGCCTCTTCCCGCCTGCTTGGACATCTGCAAGATCTGGGCTTCTGCCAGATTGGAACTAAGGACTGAGCCCCATGTAAGTTATCTGTACATGGAGTTATACGCACCCAGAGTGCCTGCCTGAACCACTACAGGTTAGACAGTTGCGAATTCAAAAAGGGTCCTTGTACCCCTCAAACTGGACTCTGGGGCTTGCTCAATGACTTATCTTGCTTTCTTACCCTTTTGTGCTTTTTGTACCTTTTTAACCATATATGTAAAGTTTAAGCTTTTTCTATTCTTAACTCCACTGGGCGTGTGTGTGTTTGCTTGCAAAGAACGCCTCCCTTCACCTGAAAGGCATAGCTACCAAAGAGGGAGAAAGGAATTCCCCTCTGGCTCTTTTAGCCAAGACAGCTTTTGACCAAGATAAGCACTCCTGGGTTGCTCCAAGGGTTTTGCCTCCTGGAAGAGGGAGAACACCAAATAAAGGGGACTAGGGTAACCTTGGGAAGCTGTGGGCTTATAAATGTCTGGGGTTCACATATCCTGGGTTGTGTGGATCCCCTCTGATTTCTGGAACCCAGGTGGTGGCAGCGAAAACTAGGTTTTTCTGAGGTTTGCCAGCTGTGGGGGACCCCAGGTTAGAGAGTTGGACAAACATAGTGAGGTGGATGGCTGAACTGTATAGCACCCCCTTGCTGTGTTTCGCCACAGCATCTCTTCGGGATGCTTCTGGCTAATCCACTATTCTTTATAAAGAATTGCTTCTCTATCTTAATCTAAGAACTGTCTTCTTTTGTACTTAATATTTTAAGTCTCTTTCAAAACACTGTATTTCTGTTATGTACTTTTATATCTTATTAAGTAAAACTAAGTAACTATGATTTGAGTTTCTGACTTTATTGCAATTTGGTAAGAAAAGGGTTTCTCTCCTAGTGAAATAGCCAGGTACAAGAGAACCGAAGTAATAAGATCCCGCTATTCGGTCCAAACTTTCTCCAGGACCAAAACTTAAGGCTACAACACAGCTTCTCTCTATTAGTGCTAGGTGGCTTTAGATATCACAACAGTTACATGTTGGGGGGGGGGGGGCAACATTTAAACAAAACAGCTTGTGGACTGTTTTGTGGCAAGAGGAGATGGGGGGGCTTCCCTGTCCTAGGGGAAGCAGATGAAGCAGCAGGGAGTGGAGAAGAGGTTCTCTCTGCTGCAGCAGGGAGAAGTCCCAGTCCTCTCCCTGCTACTGTTTCAGCTGCTGACTAAGCACAGAGGACCACTGTGCGGTAGCAGCAGGAGCTATGCCATGTTTTCTGGCAATTATCCTGCCTCTGATGTCCAGTGCTCCTGGGGGAGTTCCACGTAGCTGTCATGAGTTCTTGTTTAGACCGCAGAACACCTATGTCTAACCCCCCTTGCCTCCACAGTGGGCCCAGTGGCTCTCATACAGGCATAGTGCGTAGCAGTAATTGGTGCCAATGATTAATTGAAACAGTAATCACTCATATCTAAAAACACCATTGTGTCCAACACTGCAGGTACTTGCTATGGTCAGCAGCCATTGCCAGTGAGGATGAGATAGTCTGTGGCCATTTTTAAATGGACTGCAAGTGCGGGTGGGGGAGGGAGGTCCGCATGCAGCAGGGGGAGTGCCCCTGCGGGGGCTATGCATAGGGGAAGGGAGCAGACAGGCACACACTCATGTCCACCTACCTCCACGCATGGAGCAATCCACATTTTTGCCGGTTGCTCCGTGTGCAAGGAGGTGGGTGGAGGTGCGTGGGTCACAGGAGTGCACACCCATGCACCTCCAAACTCAAGCAGGACATGAGTGGGAGTGTCTTGTTTAAAAAGAGCCTGTGATATGTATGTGCAGCAGATGCATAGCATGGGCCAAACCCTTTCCCCACTAGAGACTGGCTACCAGTTTAGGCATCTACGTATGCAACATTAGGCTGACCCTGTGGGGTTGAGAAGGAGGTTCTGGAATCCTGAGAAAGGGATAGCTGTCAGTATGAGGAGAAAGGCTTCACAAGAGCCCAAGATGAAGTCCCTAGGAAACAGAATCTCTCAATATGAAAAACAAGGGTCTGGGGGAGAGTTTGGGGAAGAAGGGGTGTAAACCCACCTGGCTCTTTTACTCCAGTGAACTGTGTAGCAAGAGAATGCAGATTAATACAACACACAAGAAGAAATTGAACTGCAAGTGCGTCAGAGATGTTTGTGGGGCAGTAAAGGTGCAACATGTGAGTGTGGCTGCCAGGGGATTTGTATTCTTCTGCTCATTGAATTAATTAATAGGGATCTGTAAACAGAACCGAGTTTGGAAATTTGGTTCGGTTTGAAAATCGTGTTTGGTTAGAATGTTCGGTTCGGTCGACAGAACTATTCGAGTTCGGTCAAATTCAGAACCGAGTTCATACATTCAAAACCGTTTTTTTTTTTCCTTTCGAACTGGTTTGGATTCGACCGAACAGTTCGGTTGAATTCGAGTTCGGTTCGAAAGTTCGGTTCAGTCGACTGAACTTTCGAGTTCGATCTGAACTCCGAACTTCCGAACCGCGTTCGCACATCCCTATTCATTAACAGGAGCTGTATTTTCTGAGCGGAAATAGCCTTTGGCAGCTACTTATACTAGTGCCTTTTCCTTAGAAAAGGAAAAGCTAAAACATCATAATACTGCATTTCTCAGAAATAAAGACTAATCCTTCCCCTTTCCAAAGTTTTTTACACCATTAGTCTGATTATATTTTATCACGTTATAATTACAGAGGCTTTGAAAGTGGAAAGAAGTGTGATATGTTCAAGATTGTTGGGTGTTTTTTTTTAAAAAAAAAATCAAATCTAGATGTTTCTTAGCCCTCTTGGGACTCATGAAATTAAATATCTTGAGAAGTAACTAGGGAGAGTTTGGATATCTAGGAAAAGTAGGTAAGTAAAGTGAGGGTTAATGGTGCAGTGGCAACAAAGGCCATATTTTGCCAAACACAAGGTAAAAATCCACAAAGTAAAAAGATAACAATCCTAGTAAAGTTAAAACCATGGTTAAGAAAAGGAACCTAACATAAAGGGGAACTTAATCTAGGTAGGGTGGGGATTCCATCAGATCTTTTTCTTACAAAGTGTTTTTCAGAATTGGTGTCTTTTAAATAAGCTAAGAAAAAAAACATGACAAGGGACCTTACTATCCAAGGTGCTCACCCTGTAATTGAATAATGCACAGATGAGCTTCAGTAAGTCATTATTTAACACAGCTACTGCACACATGTGCTGGAATTGAGCCTTATTCTATTAATGCAAGTATTTTGTATGTGTGGAATGTAAAAAAGCAACAGAAGAAATATAAAGTATTAGTTGCTTTGTGAGCTTTAACCTGCTTTCTCTTTTTCCCTTTATTCTGACCTGACCGTATCAGGTAAAATAAAAGGCCTAGCTTACATATATTTAGTAAAGTAGTTTTAGTTTTACTAGTGCAAATGCTTCCAGTTTTATTGATTCACACAAGCTTAAATAATATTTTAAAAGCTTAAAGAGTAGCACAGCTACAATGTTTAATGATGAACTTTTTTACTGCCCTAGTTATTTGCATATTCCCATCTGCTAAGAGATTAACAGAATGACAGACTGGCACCCAGAGATATCAGCTACAAAAAAAATGTTGTTTAAAAGTGCTAAAATGAGTTTACCACTCAGCAGTCAAAAAATACCCCTAACTACTTTTGCAAAACTCGAAGGCTCATACGGCAGCTTTCCCTCCCGTTTTAGTAGTAGCGCTATAGAAATGATAAGTAGTACTAGTAGTTTTGTGATCAGCTATGCCAGAGAACAATAGTTTTTTATATGTCTGCCCGTGGGGGTTATACTCTGAGTAGGGTATGTTGGGAGCAGCCAATGAGACTTTTGCATGAAAGGTCCTTTTCACACGGGCGTTCCCCTCCTCGCACATGTGCGGTGTGTGTGGGGGTGCCCGTACGAACACCGCAGTGGGTGCAGGGGGATGGCTGAGCACCTGTGGGAACACCGCAGGTGGTGGGGGAGGTGCATGCGCACTCCTTTGCTCCACCCATCATCACCCATGCACTGAGTAATGGGCTCCAATGCCAGTTGCTCTGTGCATGGAGATGGGTGTGTGCCCATGAGAACGAACACCCCCCCCCACCACGGTTGCACACCCATCCCCCCACCCACTGCAGCTCATTTGAAAAGGGCCAAAGTTCCAAATAGCATTATAATTTCAAATTCCACAAAACTTCAAATGTAATTCCATTAGCTAATTGTGATTCACTGCCCTTGTATAACTTGGCCTTGTCAGTGTTTGGAAGGAAAGAAGGGGAACAAAATGGGCCCTCCTTTTATTGTTTTCATTTTTGCTCTGTTTATATCTTCCAACTTTTTTTTTCAGTTAAAATTTCCAGTTCAGTTGGTTTTTCTTTATATAAAGGAAAGCATTGCTTTGTGGGCTGTGAAGAGCCCACATTGCTTTGTGGGCTCTGTATTACACATAATTGATGTGTACACATCACACTCACATCATTGAGTGTGGACCAAAAGCATGAAAGCACAAGAACAGACAGAACCCCAGCTCCTTTCTCTTGAGATCAGGCCAAGGTTTTTTTTCCATTTCATACAATGAGTATTTGGCTTAATACAAAATAAGAACAGTATAGTAAGAATATGTTATCAACAACATCTGGGCAAAACATGAGTTTTAATAATAACTTCAAATGCAGTGGCAAGAGTAAGCATGAGTTAAACATTACCAGTTACAAAGAACAGAGGATGTTTACTTATTGGGAAGTCTTACTTTCTGCTTCCTTGTATCTCTACACAACAGACATGTAACTTTATCACATGGTATAAAATCAAAAGAAGAGTCCCTCCCCCCCCCTTTTTATTACAGCTTGTCTACTAGTAATACAACAATAAATATTGTACAGCATGACAGGTTTACTTTTAAAGAATATAAATTATCCAAGACCCATCTATTTATTTTCACATCAGTTATAAGCTTGTAGTTTTGTACTGCAAGTACCGAAACTAACCAAGCCTGGCTTCCTATGGATTTTGTTTTATAATTGTTTGTTTTTAGGGTTACTTTACCTCTCCTTTAAAAAAGGACGCTTATGAAAAATGCATGTTGCAGCCTTGCACCGGAACCACTGCAGCCCTGCACCATGTATTTTTCATAAGCATCTTCTTGTAAAGGGGAGGTATGGTAAACGTATTTGTTTTAGTTAATTGAATTATTAGGGATGGGCGAACGCGGTTCAGAAGTTCAGAGTTCGGCCCGAACTTGGCCTCTTCGGACAATCGAACCCGAATCCGAACACGAACTGACCGAACCGAACTCAATTCCAAACGTCAAAATGACCGAACAGTTTGGTCAGTTCGGATCGCGTTCGGGTGGCAAAAAAAGGGTCACTGGAAGGTCAAACGTGACAGGGAGGGGTAGTCAGCTGAGGAGCAGACTTCCAGGCACCAGGGGTGGAGAGGCTTGCAAGAAACAAAACTATCTGCCTCCCTCCCCCCTTCCCAACACCTTCTGAGCTAGTCACTGTTCCTGAACAGCAGGCGTTTCAGAGGGCTCCCTCTCCCAGCAGTTCCCAGCTCCCCAATCCATTGCAATCCTCCCATTTCACCCATCCAACCCATCTACCCCCATATTCTCATTCATTTATTTAGCTTAGCTTAGATAGATTTAGTGGTTATGTTTTGTTTTTACCCCTCCCTGTGTTCAGTCTTCCTTCCTCCCTCCCCCCTCCATTGAATCCTTTCCCTCTCCCATATATTCCATCCCAGATTCCCTTCCCTTCCCCTGTTTTTTCATTTAGAGTAGGATTATTAATATTAATAATAATAATAACAACAAACTTTATTATGTGCAGCCACATGGCCGATACATCCATTAAATTACACAAATTCATACATATAAAACATCATACAAGTGTCCTATATCATACATATACATTGTGTGCATACCTAACCCCTAATCTCCTCAAATTACAACAAGGGGGAGGTGAAAAATATTTTGATCGCACGATGGCACATCTTTCAGCAAAGATGGCCACCTGTTTAGTCCTGTGGGGGTCCTGATCACCAAGCAGGAACATAAGCTGTCTAGTAGTTGTCCAGCCTTCCCCTATCCCTATACTCAACCATAGCCCAGAGCGAATATGGTCATACAGGGGGCATCTTAGGAGATAATGATCAAGATCCTCTATTTCTCTCCCACATGGGCAGCACCTCTCCTCCACTGAAGTCCCCTGATAGCGCCCTATGAGTACCGCCGTTTTTAACGTATGTAACCTAAGAGTGCTAAACCTGTATTTCAAGCTGGGCTCCATATGGGAGTATAGGTACGAGACTCCTGTCCAAGGGGGCAAAATGAATTTGTAAAATGGTGCCAACCTAGATGTTGAGGACACAGCTCTAAGCTGTTGTCGATCCATATCCAGGATGCGTGATTTTAGAAGCCTTATAACTTACCTACTAGTGGCGTTCTGGAAAAAAGACTCAGAAAAACCTAGCCGCACCAACCGGCTGAGCACCCCCAGGCTTCAGGGGTCACACCCCACTTCCTCTGTGACCTTTTCGGTCCAAGTTCGATCAAGTAGTGGCGCATCGCACAATTTAGCCCAAAATACCAGAAGCCTTTGGTCCACTATGTAGGATTATTAGATTGCTTTAAGTTTCATTTCAGTTTTGTACCGAAATGAAACTTAAACCTTAAACTGAAACCTTGTGTTGTTTGTGATTCCCCCCCATCCCAGATAGATAGATAGAGAGATAGAGAGATAGATAGATAGATAGTAGACAGTTGTAGGAATTACCTTAGTGATAGAGATAGCGTTAGTGATTTAGTTTTAGTGTTTGTAGGATCAGGCCTGTGTACTTATTAGATAATCCATTTAGTTCATAGCATTTAGAATAGTTAATAGCAGTAAGATTTAGTGTAGACAGATAGATAGATATAATATTAGATAAAAAAATTAAATTAAAAAAACCCATATAAAAACAAAAAAACCATATAAAAAACCCAAAAAAACCCCATATAAAAACATTTCCCGAACGGCCGAACCCGAACTGAACAGCCAAACCGAAGGGCCGAACCCCAACCGCGATCTGTTTGCCCATCCCTATGAATTATACAAAGATGTTTTTACCTGTAACTTTAGTCATAGTAAATATGATAGATTTGAAATGAATTGTGCTTTATTCCCGTTCTTGAATTGATTTGCAGATACTACTTGTTATGAAATTTTGGTGTGCTACTTTTCTTTGAGCGGCCAGTCTTCTGCTCTTCTCCCCACATACAGTTGACATCAGTGAGTGTTTTTAGACATTCAGCCCCTTTCCAGTTCCTGAATCTGGACCCTAGATCCAGCTCCTGCTCGCAAGCACTGAAAGATTGAGCTCAGGGTAAGGGAGTAGAGATGAGGGTATGCACACAAGGATAGGGGACAGATCTGCACCACAGATCCATAATATGGACACTCCTCTTCCTGAGCACATCCCGTGTGCACTACTCTCCCAACTTCTGTGCAGCCCTCAGAGCTTGTATTAGGTTTCAAAGTAGTCTCTGGGAGGGACAAGGTTCCCCACCCCTGTTTTGCAGCACCATTCTCCAACTGCTTCACACCAGATCTAATCTTACTTCAGCACAAGTTGAACACTTACCAACATGAGTCTTACTTACTTCAAAAAGACACGTATTGGCACTAAGGACTAGTGTCAGTACAAAGCAGGCTGGGGGTCACACTGCTGCTGTGCTAGGCTTTCCCAGTTGCTGGGTGGGCCAGGTGAGTCCCCTCCTCCCCCAATTCCTCCCGAAGACTGATCTAGGTTTGGTGAGAGGTAGGCGCCTGGAGTTGCCTCCCCATCCTCCTTCGCCTGTGGGCCCCCCTTCCTCCTCTCCCTCCCTGGGGAATTTCACGTTAGTTTTAATAACGTTAAATTTGAATGCACTGTACACATTCAAATTTAATGTTAGTTTCTAGTCACATGAGTGACTGGGCTGGATTTTTAGTCCTGTCATCTGTGATGAAATTAATATGAATTTTCCCTGCCAAATGAGGAAGGCGGCTTATCCACGTTACAGAATCTAGTGTTAATTCCTATCTAACATTACATGCTGTAACATGGGCAAGCAACCTATTTCTCTAGAAGGTAGGCTCCCCTAACCGCCTTCGTCCCTTCTCCCTAGCTGCCCCCCATGCCTGGAACTCCCTCCCTGCCCATATCCGCCTTGCCCCCTTCCTTCATAGCTTCAGTTCCCTCCTCAAGACCCACCTCTTCCACTCTGCCCTCCCCGACTTCTTGCTCCCCTCACCTAACTCCTGCTGATACCCTCCATCCAGTACAATCTGTTACCTAATGTCTGTGTACTCATATCCTTACCACATGGACCAACTAGCCATCATTCCTAATGTAACTAAGCCAAGTACATGCACCTGGGACCTCACATCCTCGTGAATGTTATACTCCTTGTCTCTCCCTCTGTTCCCCTTCCTTCATGTCCCCCGCAGCCCCTGGTCTCTCAGATTGTAAGCCCTAGGGCAGGGACCGTGTCTATTCAATTTCTTTGTAAAGTGCCAGGTACATTGCTGGTGCTATATAAATGCTTGATGATGATAATAATAATAATAATAATAAATTAATTAATAGCTAAATGTGGCATTTGAGTCACAGCGTAAATGGCAGCTGAATCATGTTTCTCATTACAGCAGCCCTTTTAATGATGTTTCTTAAAAAGAATAACAAAACTGAAATACATTCTAGTTTGAACATTTTTGTGCATCTTTTCACTGAAACAGTCTAGTTTTGTAATTGTTCCAAGAATGCTCACCTCCTAGTGATGACTGGGTAAACCTAGAGTGAAAGAATTCAGTACTTAATTTATTCAGGCTAAGCCACAAGGTGTATAATCTGGTACACAAGACCAGGTGCAAAAAATTAAACCACTCTGCTCTCAAACATAGAAGGAAAGCTGTTTAGTGATGGTATGTGGAGAGAGAGATATCTTGCAAAGTATTTCCATATTTTATCTTGCTTTACCCAAACACACTTTTTCTTTTGAATAATTTAAGAATTTTTGACAATGTCCTAAAACGTCAATCATTCTGAATAACAGCCAAGCATGCCAACCTTTGTGCTATGAGCTCCTCCTGGCTCAGAAAAACTTCTTAGTTTATGGATAACAGGTGATGCTTTAAAAAAATAAATTAAAAAAAATGTCTCTTCCTCAGATTCAGTCTCCTACGTGACTTACACCAAAATTACTGAACTAGATTAAGAAAAAAATGTTTAATACGTTAGTATTTTTTGAGAGTGTGAACAAACATGTGGATAAGGATGAGCCGGTCATTATAGAGTATCAGGATTTTTAGAATCTTTATCAAAGCATTTGATAAGGTCCCTGAGGAGTGTGCATGTCATTTTTGTTATCACAATAACGATAACTAAAATTGTCATTTTTGTTATTGCAATAATGAAAACGACAACAGAGAATAATGACAACGATAACAAAAATGACAACAGAGAATACAAAAAATAACATCCGAGAATACCGATATCAACATCAGTATCGATACCAAAAACTAAAACGAGAAACAAAAACAATAATGTCGTTATCATTGTTATTATTATTAGTGCTGTGGCAGTTTGGTTTTGGAGGGAAAATGTGGAGACGGAAGGAGGGAGCAGACATCTCGGAGTCTTAACAGGGTTGAACTCTTGAACTGTGCCTGTGTTGGGAGGAGTGAGCAGCTCAGCAGTATCTGATGGATGTATCGCTGGTCAATGAGCAGCGCAAGCAGGCCCCAGCAGTCTCATAGTACTCTGTGATTGCTCCACGCCTGCTGCCTCCTACAACCAATCAGGGGCTCTGGGAGAGGGCACTGCAACCCTTTATAATGGGAGGCTTTTTCTCTCCATTCTGTGAGAGCTCTGCTTGTCAGGTTGCGTTTACAGAGCTGTGGTGCTTGCACATAAAAAAATCCTCCCTAGTTCTCATTGTTTTATTTTTTATTTTTTTTATTTATTAGGTATTACCACCAATACCTTTCCTCCCTCATACCCTACATTTTACCTTCTCCCTTTCCCTGCCCTTCTCCCCCCTGTAAATTATATATAGATAGGTAGTATAGATTAGATATAGGCATAGACATACTGTTTAGATTAGAATAGTTATATAGATAATTGATTAGATAATAGATAGATTTCCTTTTCCCTTCCCCTGTCTCCCTTGGATTTAAATAAATATTAGTTGTGCACGGGAATCAATAATGATACCGATACCAAAAATAAAATCTTTGTTTGAAACGGTACCAATAACGCTATCGATATCAATACCAATATAAAAAAGTTACCAAAATGATAAAAACTATAACAAATATGAAAATGACATTGTTACTAACTATAACAAAAATGACATTTTTGAATAACGAAAACAAAAAATGAAAACAATATGGGGGCCTGGTGCACCACCCCTAGGTCCCCCACAAGAGACTCTTGAAGATACTAAGTAGTCATGGGATAGGAGGCAGTGTCCTGTTGTGGGTCAGGGACTGGTGAAAGGGTAGGAAACAAAGGGTAGGACTAAATAAATAGTCAGTTTTCACAACTGACGGAAGTAAATAGTGGGGTGCCCCAGAGGTCTGTACTGGGACTGGTATTTAATATATTCATTAATAAACTGGAAAAGGAAATAAAGAATGAGGTTATCGGTTTTGCAGATGACACAAAGTTATTCAAGATTAATACTGGGGCAAACTGAAAAATTACAGGAAGATCTTACAAGACTTCGAGACTGGCAAAATAGTAGATGAAATTCAATGTGGACAAGTGAAACATGTTACAGATAGTAGGGATGTGCACAGAAATCCCACCCCCATTATTTCTTTCATTTTCATTATTAAAATGTCATTTGATTTTGTATATATTTTTGTAATTATCTTTCGTTTTTACTTTTATTTTTGTTTTACATTGGTTTCAATGGGGAATGCATTGATGACTCTAATTCTTTGTCTATCCAATATGGATGAAATATGAACAGATTGCATCTCTTGCCTAAGGGATCATACCTGACAAATTTCAGAAAGACTGGATACAGGGTCCTTATTTTATAAGTAATTTAATTTGTATACCCATTTCTGGCTATAACTTCTTTGTCTTCCATCCAATTTTAATGAGATTTTGACAGATCTCATTGAAACTCCACTAACAACATTAAAAATAAGTGTGTATAAATAGCATACAGTATTAATAGAAGGTAGTCAAATGAGCTGTTGGTCCTACATGGCCAAATCACTGACCAAGCCCATCATAATGCCAAGGTATTATCCCGGCCAAATTTCGGAAAGATTGGATAATGGGTCCCGATTTTACAAGCCTGCGTGCAGTTCTTCCCAGCCAGAATAATGAAAGAAAAAGCCTGACATTATTATCGTTATTATTTTCTTTTGTTTTCATTATTGAATAACGAAAATGAAGGAAGGCTCATTCGTTTTTGTTATTCTAATAATGAAAATGAAAGGCACATCCCTAGCAGATAGGGAAAAATGATCCAAACTATACCTACACAATGCTGGGTTCTAAATTGGGGATTAACACTCAGGAAAATAATTATTGGGGCTGATCCCATGCCCTGCACATGGCATGCACACACGGATCCTGCCTGGGAATCATGCACATCCCCATTATCAGGGATTGTGCTGCATGGATGTACATTGATACTGC
The DNA here is from genome assembly GCA_003113815.1 of Sphenodon punctatus. Taxonomy (NCBI): domain Eukaryota; kingdom Metazoa; phylum Chordata; class Lepidosauria; order Sphenodontia; family Sphenodontidae; genus Sphenodon; species Sphenodon punctatus. The sequence goes on along the minus strand of QEPC01003823.1, from coordinate 2,077,082 downwards.
GCGGAGTAGGGTTTGGGATTTCAGCCAGTGTGGACAATGAATTGAAATCCTCAGCTCAGTGTGTGACAGCAGTCAAAAAGGCAAACAAAATGTTAGGAATTTTTCTGAAAGGGGTAGAGAATAAAATGCAAAATATCATAATGACACTATATAAAACTATGGTCCAACTGTACCTTGAATATTATGTACAGTTCTGGTCGCCCCATCTCAAAAAAGATATAATAGAAGAACTGGAAAAGGTTCAGAGAAGGGCAAAAATGATCAAGGGCATGGAACGACTTCCGTATGAGAAGAGACTTAATATGTTAGGGGTCTTCAGCTTGGAAAAGAGACGACAGAGGGGATATGATAGAAGTTTATAAAATGATGAGTAGCAAGTAAATAGGCAGATATTGTTTACATAGCACTAGAACTAGGGTATGCTCCATGAAACTAAATTGACAGCAGATTTAAAACAAATAAAAGAAAGTATTTTTTTATGCAATGCACAATTAACTTGTGGAATTTGTTGCCAGAGGATGTGGTCAAGGCCAATAGTATAGCTGCGTAATAGGTTCTTTGAGGATAGGTCCATAAATGGCTATTAGCCAAGTAGGATGGGCGATGTAACCACTGACTGTAAGAAACTGGGACTTAACAGCAGGGTATGGATCACTCCAATATGATCTGTCGGTACTTCTCTCAAATGACTGAGATTGGCCGCTGTCGGAGACAAAATGCTGGGCTCGATCAGACCACTTGTCTGATCCAGAATGGCACTTCTTATGTTCTTCTTCTTAGTATCCTGAGTACAGCCCTGTACTCGGGATACTAGGCCTTAGAATTTGTGGGGGACACATCCTCCATACCCCCATCCCTTTTATCCCTTCCTGCATGCCCTGCTCCCCACACCTCAGTAGGTGAGATGAGTGGGGCTGGGCTCCACGGGAAGCAGCCACCCTGGGGGCTGAGAGTTGCAGGTGGGGAGAAGGCCTTGCAGAAATAGCCCATTCTGGGGCCTTAGGAGGCACTGATACTGAGCTACCAGGACTAGTTTCTCTGTGGAACCCTCTCCAACCATGAGGTCTAGCCCCTGCCTGAATTCCTTAGGGTAAAAACAGATACGACATTGGCACGGCAGCTCCTTGTGGTGGGGGAAAGGGGCTATCACTCTTTGGGTTGGCAGGCAGCACGTAACTAATGTGCCTGTGACCTGGGTGGCTGGCAAGCCGTCCACCGCCCAACAAATGTCAAGGTAGGTGACCAGGTCCCAGTGTCCTGCCCACCCCACCCCCCGCCATGATGGGTGGCCATGTTGGCCAATGATGGACAGCCATGTCACCCGGCCATGGCAGCCCCCACCCTGTGGCAGGGATGAGAGAGCAAACAGACGTATTGAACCACTGTGGTCTGAGGTGGCCTGCCTGGGTGGCCCTCAGTCTGGAATGTGCACCTGGGATCTTCCAGGAGACACAATCCAAGCAGCTGCCTTCAAAACTGAGTTGTCTGTTACCTTAGATATTCTGTTTCTGTGTTGATACCCAACTGGCCCTGGCAACTACTTTTCATGTTCCTACATGCAAGAAAGAACACCAAGGTTAAAAAGTATACACCTACTCCCCAGCCTCCTCCTATTATTATTATTATTATTATTATTATTAATTTACATAGCACTTTCAGTGTTGAAACTGCTTTAAAATCCTCTTATCTAGTACACCCTTGCAACAACCTTGTGAGGTGGGTCATTATTATTTCCATTTTACAGATAGCAAGCTGAGACAGAGATAATGTCTTGCCCAAGGCTACCCAGTTAGTTCATAGCTAAGACATAGGGTGTTAACACATGGTCTGGGAGCCTGACGGAGCTACTCTGTACTCCCCCACAGCTGCCTCGTGCAGGCTCTATGAGGAACCCAGCAGATGGCACAGTGGTTTCCCCAGTCACAGTCCACCTGAGCGTTGCCCTTGCTCCACCATAGAGTTGTGGTTGCTCCTGCAACCCCTCTAGGCTGCAAACGCAGCCCTATGATGGAGAATACAGCCTGCCCCATGCCACACACACACACATCCCATATATCAGACCAGAGGCAGCCCCGGGGCAGCATGCTGTCCCGGTTCAGGCCAGGTTACCCTGCACAGCATCCCCCACTGCTCTGGGGACAACGCTGTGTGGAGCTGCCTTAGCCCAAACCGGGGCAAACATCTGGCAGCCACTGTTCAGATAGGCAGGTAAATCCGGGGCAAAGAGGGATAAATGGGAAGGTGGGGGATGTCTCATCTGTTAACACCCATAGGGTAAAGCCACACAAGACGGGGCCAGCCAGATCCCCTGCCCACCCTGAGGGTCACCACATGAGGGCCGGGGGGATGCTATCACAAGTCCCTTCAAGACACAGGTTCGCCAAAGAGTTGTCTACATGGGGCAGGACTCCTAGACACCTGCTGCACAGCTATCCAGAATTTCCTGTCCCGGGTAGGAACTTCTGTAAAACAGGTGATGGTGGGGGGAGCAGAGGAGTGTGCTCACCCTGGCCATGAAACAGCTGATGAAACATGCTGATGAAACATGAAACAGCCTGAAAGAATGCGCTCACCCAGCCCCCGCCCCCCAAATCAGCTGTTTGGCGGCTGGGATGAGCATGATCCTCTGCCCCCACCTCACCCTGATCAGCTGTTTGGCAGCCAGGGTGAGCACGCTTCTTGAACCTTACCTCGTGGTGGAACTGCATGGGCCTACCAGACAGGAGGCGGCCTCGTGGCCCCATATTAGCCTGGGTGAGGCAACCGTAGCTCGAGATGCGTTGCCAGCCTTCTCCAGCCGATGCATCGCGTAGCAGCCAGGCACCCGTCCTGTGGCGAAAGTGGGGGAACATCTGGTGCCTCAGGGCAGACAGTTAGCTGCATTGCAGGCTAATGTGGGGGTAATGTGACCTAATGTCTCGTGTGGCCTTACCCATAGTCTCCCAGGTCCAAGTCCAACACCGTATCCACTAGTCTACACTGGTTCTTATTATATTCAGATCATATAGGGATACACCCACTTGATCGTCATGAGTGATCCCCCTTAGATAGACTGTTCCACTGCATCTTTTCCAAAATGAGCTGAGGATCATTCCTTCCTATCTGACACCTGTCTTACATTTTAAACCTATGTGGAAGGAATCACAGTAGTTACACACCTAATCTGCTTAAGAAGTACCCAACTGTTCTAGTAAAATCCTAGCAGACAAGCAGGGTTTTCATTGTAATACTTTCTACATATTTCCACTACGTTTTGAGAACCATTAAAGCAGAGAAAGCTAAGACCACAATCCACAAAAACACTTGTACAAATCAGAAGCTCTACTAAGGTCAATGGAACTACTTACATACTATTTAGAACTTAACCATATACTTCAATAATATGCTGGATCAAGGCTTGCAATATTAGTATCTATTAATTAACAGAAGGATGTTTATGACTGTGGCTGTCCAAAGATTATTAAGAATATTAATTTTAAATAATCCTGTGTTTAATGTGGCGGTGTTAAAGGTATTCACACACTTTTTCATCAAGAAAAAAACCAAGCACGTACCTTGCTATCCAGCCCTCCTTTTGAATGGTTACTGATTTTTCATGTCTGCTTTTTAAAATACGTAATTTATCAAATTATAAAACATTCCATTTGTAAGCATCTGGAGGACAAAGTGTTGATTACTAGTAGACAGCATGAGTTTACCAAGAACAAATTGTGGCAAACCAACTTATACAGCATTCACACTTTACGGCGGGCAGCAGCGGCATTCCTGCGAGGAGAAGATGAGGTGACGGAAAGAGGCCGGTGCCATCACAACTTCCGGTGCTAATGGGGTTCTACCGTGACAATACTCGCAAGTGACAGGGCTCACAAATCCAGCCCTGTCCCTCACAAGTATTGTTGTGGTAGAAAAAGTTGTGATGGCACCAGCCTCCTTCTCCCGCCATGTCTTCTCCTCGTGGGAGTGCCACCGCCGGGCCGCCATAAGGTGTGAATGCGGCCTTAATCTCTTTCTTTGACAGGATAACAAGTTTAAGAACATAAGTGCCATTCTGGGTAAGACCAATGGTCCATCGAGCCCTGCCTCCTGTCTCTGACAGTGTCCAATCTCAGTTGCTTTGGACAAGTATCCAACAGGTCCCAATGGGGCAATCCATTCCCTGTTGTTCACTCCCAGCTCCCAACAGTAAGAGGTTATGTCCTCCATACCTAATTGACTAGTAGCTGTTAATGGAACTACCTTCCAAGAACTTATCCAATTCTTTTTTAAGCCCAGCTATACTACTGGCCTTGACCACCCCTTCTGGCAACAGATTCCACAAGTTAATTGTGCGTTGAGTGGAAGAATATTCTCTTTTATTTGTTTAAAATCTGCTGCCATTTAGTTTAGCGTGTCCCCTGGTTCTAGTACTATTTGAGAGGGTAAATAACTGTTCCCTATTAAGTTGTTCCACACCGCTCATGACTTTCTAAACTTCTACCATATTCTCTCTGTCATCCGCTCTCCAAGCTGAAGAGATCTAGCCTGCCAACCCTCTCTTTGTATGGAAAACCATAACATTCTGTTTGCTTTTTTAACCACTGCTGCATACTGAGCTGAGGATTTCAGTGTATTGTCCACAATTACTTCAAGGTTCTTTTCCTGAGTGTTAACTACTAATTTAGAACCCAGCATTGTGTACATGTAATTTGGATTATTTTTCCCAATGTGAATCATTTTGCACTTGTCAACATTAAATTTCATCTGCCATTTAGATGCCCACTCACCCAGTCTTGCAAGATTCTCCAGTAATTCTTCACAGTCCACTCGGGTTTTAACTATATTGAATAATTTTGTTTCCTCTGCAGATCTGAACACCTCACTTCTTCTTACTCCCTTTTCCAGATCATTAATGAATATATTAAACAACACCAATCCCAGTACAGATCCTGGGGGCACTCCACTAGTTACTTTTCTCCATTGTGAAAACTGATCATTTAGTCCTACTCTTTTCCTATCTTTTAACTGGTTACTTATCCATGGTAGGATGCTGCCTCCTATCCCATGATTCTTTAATTTCCTCAAGAGTCTCTTGTGAGGGAACTTATCAAATGCTTGGTGGATAAGGGGAATGCTGTAGATATAGGGCTGATCCTAAAGCCTCGCACATGTGGTTTATGCGTGCACATGCCATTGCATGTGGAGTTTGCATGTGCTCCACAGTCCCCATAGTGGGTTTGTGCGCATACATGCATGTTGTGCATTTTTAAAGCAATTATTTTGATTATTCATATAACGCAAGCAGTGTACCTGGCACTTGTACAATCAGTAGCTATAGACAATTCCCTTCTGCCCCCTTCACCCTACTGAAAATGCTCTCGCTAAGATCACCAATGATCTTCTTGTAGATAAATCTAATCACCTCTACTCCATTCTTGTCCTCCTTGACCTCTCTGCTGCCTTCAATACTGTTGACCACTCACTCTTGCTGGACTCACTTCACTCTCTTGCTTCCGTGGCTCCATCCTCGACTGGTTCTCCTCCTACCTCTCTGACTGCTCCTTCAAGGTGTCTCTTGCCAACTCCACCTCCTTCTCTTTTCCCCTCTCAGTTGGTGTTCCCCAAGGCTCTGTCCTTGGCCCTCTCCTCTTCTCTATCTACAACCAGTCCCTAGGCAAACTCATTGCCTCCCATGGCTTCCAATATCACCTCTCTGCTGATGACACTCAACTCTCTCTCTCTACTCTCTCACTCTCTCCATCTGTCCAACCTCGCCTCACCAGCTGTGTCTCTGATATCTCTACCTGGATGTCTCAACGTCAACTCAAACTCAACATGGCTAAAACTGAACTCCTTATCTCCCCCCCTCCCCCATCCTTCCTCTCCCTCCTCCCTGTTGATTCTTATTGACAGGGTCATCATCCTTCCTGTCCCCTAAGCCCGTAGCTTAGACTTCATTTGGTACGTTGACTTAGGCTGTATGTCTCGGACTCGGACCTTGCCACGATCATCCATGTTTTTATTACCTCAAGATTAGACTGCTGTAACAAGCTCTATGTGGGACTACTCCTGGTGACAGTTTGGAGACTGCAGCTGGTTCAGAATGTGGTGGCTCGTCTCCTTAAGGGGACGTGTTGTCTTGAGCACATTACTCCAGTGCTCCACTCTCTACCAATAGTCTTCCGGGCCCAATTCAGGCTGTTGGTTTTGACCTTTAAAGCCCTAAACAACCTGGGCTACACATATCTGCAGGACCGCCTCACCTTCTGGATTCTGGATCGGCCTTTGTGGTCGACTGGGGGCGTCCTCCTTGAGGTCCCCCAGGTTTCCCGGGTTCTTGGTGGCCACTCCGCAGCTGTGGAACTCCCTCCTGTTGGAGGTCCGCCTGGCCATAGACTTCCCCTCTTTCTGTAGACAGTGTAAGACCTGGCTGCTCCACCGGGCCTTTGCCAAGGGAGATGGGATGGGTGGGTTGGGTTAGGGTGGGGGTTTTATTGTTGGGTTATTTTAATGTGGGGTGATGTTGAATTTTAAAATTGTATGTGTTTTAAAATGCTGCTAGTCACTCCGAGATGCTTGTGCAGGAGGGGGGCGGCATATAAATACAATAAATAAATAAATTAAATTAAATTAAATTACCTACATTTTCAGGGCACACCTGATAAACTGTTGATGCATACTAGACACCTCAGTTGGGAACCACTGTTTTAGCTGGCTGTATTATAATTGACAGAGTAATAGAAAATGGTAAAAGCAGTTATAAAACTGACAAGCTGTCTGTAATACTTCTTAATTCAAAGACAACTTCAGTTTTCATCAGGATAAGGATTACCGAACATTGTATTTGCCTTAAACTTATTCTGCTTTTCTGTACAAATAAGCTTAGGCCCTTTTCAAACCAGCTGCGGTGGGTGGGTGGGATAGGTGTGTACCCATCATGGGTGGAGGTGGGTGTGCACCTATTCCTATGGGCGCACACTCATCTCCACCCATCTCCACGCACAGAGCAACCGGCATTAGAACACAAGAACATAAGAAGTGCTATACTGCGTCAGACCAAGGGTTCAACTAGCCCAGCATCCTGTCTCCGACAGTGGCCAATCACAGCAGCTTGGGAGAAGCACCCAACAGGTCACGCTGGGGGATCCATTCCCTGTTGTTTCCCCCCAGCTCCCGTCCTGTTCCCCAATCCTGTCTGGCTAATAGCTGCTAATGGACCTAACTTCCAGAAACTTGTTTAAACCTCTTTTAAACTCAGCGCTAGTACTGGCCCTTACCACAGCCTCTGGCAGTAGATTCCACAACCCAATTATATGCTGAGTGACAAAATAAGTTATTTTATTTTTTTTAAACTTGCCACCCATGAGTTTCATGGAGTGTCCCCTAGTTCTAGTACTAGCTGAGAGGGTAAATAACTGCTCCTTGTTTATTAGTTCCACACCACTCGTGATAGGCCTCTATCATATCTTCTCTCAGTCGTCTCTTCTCTAAACTGAACAGCCCCAACCTACCAAGCCTCTACTCCTACGGGAGCCCTTCCATGCCCTTGATCGTTTTTGTTGCCCTTCTCTGTACCTTTTCTAGTTCAGCTATGTCTTTTTTTAGATGGGGGCAACCAGAACTGCACACGATATTCGAGGTGCGGTCACACCACTGATTTGTATAAGGGCATTATGACATCCTCAGTTTTATTCTCTATCCCCTTCTGAATAATTCCTAACATTCTGTTTGCTTTTTTGACTGCTGCTGCACACTGCGCTGTGGATTTCATCATTGTATTGTCCACAATCACCCTCAGTCCTTTTCCTGAGTGGTAACTCCTAGCTTAGTACTCAGCATTGGGTACGCATGGTTTGGATTATTTTTCCCTACATGCATCACTTTGCACTTGTCCACAAATAAATCTTATTTGCCATTTAGATGCCCAGGCACCCAGTGTCGTAAGATCCCATTGCAGTTCCTCACAGTCTGCTCGTGTTTTAACTACCTTGAATAACTTGGTGTCATCTGCAAATCTGACCACCTCACTCTTAACACCCTTTTTTAAATCATTAATGAATACATTAAACAGCACCGGTCCCAATACAGATCCCTGAGGCACACCACTTTTTACATCTCTCCATTGTGAAAACTGACCATTTAGTCCTACTGTTTGCTTTCTATCTTTTAACCAGTTTCTGATTCATAGTAAGACACTGTCTCCTATCCCATGACTTTTTAATTTTCTCAAGAGTCTCTCATGAGGGACCTTATCAAATGCTTCCAGGATTGCATCTGGATCCCTTTTAAAATATCAGGGTTACATTTGCCACCCTCCAGTCCTCAAGTACAATGGCAGATTTTAGTGACAGGTTACAAATTACTAACAGTAGGTCTGCGATTTCATATTTGAGTTCCTTCAGAACTCTGGGGTGAATGCCATCTGGCCCATTGGAACCCATTGCTCTATGCCTGGGCTATGAGTGGAAGTGGGTGGAGATGGGGGGAGTGGGCACGCACCCCCACCCACCGCGGGCGCCATTCCCACGGACACCCATGCATCTCCCACCCACCGCGGACAGTGTTCACACCGGCGCCCCCCATCCACCGCACACGTGTGCAGGAGTGTGTGTGTGTCCGTGTGAAAACAGCATTAGTTTACCTCAGCAGAGAATATAAAATATTCATTTGAACCTTCAGTTACATGGCTCTGCTCTCTATTTTCAATTTATATCACCAGGCTTTAAATTTCAGTAAAACAAATTTATGGCCCTTTTCACATGAGATCCACTATGTGGGAATGAGTGGGCACTGCCCGCGTGACTGCTGCAGCGGGTGGGTAACGGTGCGTGCACGCTTCCGCTCTCCACCCATAGCCCACGCACGGAGCGACTGGCGAAGATGGTGGTTGCTCCATGCATGGAGGTGAGTGGAGATGAGTGTGTGCCTATGTAACGGCACCCCTCACAGCCCCCGCACAGACGTGCACACCCATCCCACCCCACCACCACTCGCATCACGGCCCATTTAAAAAGGGCCTATAATTCCATGATCTGGACAGCCAGGCTGTAGAGTACTAAACATGTCTATGCTAAGAATTTCTTTGACTGATCAAATTACTGGCCATCCAGAAAACATTTCACATTACATGGTGAACTTCAAAATGCCATATGGCATGACTGATTACTCTCTTCCTTTCAGTTCCTTCTCTTAAGTGTACAAGGCAGACCATCCATGACTTAAAAATATGAAACCAGATCTTTATTTAAAATTTCTTCATACCTATCAGTTGTTTGAGTTGTGTTATAAGAAAATGCAATCCTATACCACATCCATACCACATGAAACAGCACTCTTTCCTTAGGTATTGTCACATTGATTTTATGCTTTCTTCTGTATCCAATAGCAGCTTATCCCTTAGCAACAGAAAGTTTGGCATGAAGAGGAGTGCAGAATCTTGTGCAATATTGGAAGCAGTTTGCATCTTTGCACTGAAATACATACTTCCCTCCTTCTGAATAATTTAAGTAAGCTTGGCATTCAAAAGCTGATTGACTACCGTTATTAAGGACAGCTGTAGTTTAAATAACCTCCACCCACTTCCATCATACCACAGGGACCTTTCAGAATGTGCTTTCTGCTCTGGGCTGCGGCCAGTCCAGCTCTTGGGTGACACTGCGCTTGGCCAGCAGGAGGCAGGAATAAAAAAACTGGCTGCGCATGCGCGGGGTCACCCCCTGGCGCAACTCAGTTTCCTTCCTGCCTCCATGCTGGCAGGAGCAGTTTCACTCTGCTCAGAAGAGCAGAGCTTCCAAGGATAAACGAAAAAGAAAAGAAGAAAAGGAAATAAACGGAAAGGAAGGGAGAGACGGGGCAAGGACTGCAGCCCCAGGGAGAGAGGCACCGGAGCGGCCAGATTCGCGTCAGGGTCCTGCGCTCAGCCCAGGCCTACCTACTCATGCCGGCCCTCCCCTCCTCGCTTTGCTCCCCTTCCCAGCTGCGAGTCCTGCGACACATCCCAGGAATCAAGGCTACAGCGGCGCTCGGCCTGGGCTCCGGAGCCTCTGCGGACAAGCGGAGCCTCCCCCCGCCGAAGCGGCACGCCCGGCAGCCATCTTGCCCACGTGGCCGCAACCCGCGCCGCCCCCGCCGCCGCCACTGCAGACCCACAGCAGCGAGCCGCCCTGTGCCATCGACCCGGATCTGCCGCTGCCAGGAAAACCACCGCTGCTGCCCCCGCAGCCATCTCCAGGGGGCCCAGCTCCCACGCGGCATCCTGGCTCCGTCCCGCCTCCACAGCTGGGACTGCGCTGGCCTCCTCCCTCACTCTGGAGCGGCTCTTCATCAACAGCTGCCGCCCGGACCATCCTTCGACCCCACGGGGTCTCAGGTACAGGGATGGGGGGGCCAAGGAAGAAAGCAGCCCCAGAGGGGGCCATGGGGGATAAGGAGGCTCCACCGGGAACTTCAGGGGACTTACCGCCCCCCACCCTGACTAGGGAGGGCCTCCTTCCCAAGGCACCTCCATCCAGGGACCCCCCTACCCCCCCATCGACAACCAGACCATGAGCTCAATCACCGAGGCCCTTGCCAACATCATGGCCCACCTCGACAACCTAGAAACGCCCCCCCCTCAGAGGGGGGCAAACGTGTCTGGGGAACAGAGGGTTCACCGCCAGCCAAGTGTACCCAGCCCAAGGGCAGGAAAGCAGCCCTGGCTAGGGTCACAAGGCTCATGGCGGTGGGGGATGAGTCAGAGGGAGAGGCCTCCTCCTCCTCCTCTTGCAGGGAACCCCTCCTCATCTCCAGAGAGTTGCAGGAGCGGGACAGCGACGTTTCCCACTCAGAAGAGGAGGGAGAGCTGGGGGACTCAGAAGGGGAGGAGTCCCAGGTCAATAGCCACGGCCCTACACCCGTAACTGACCACAGGAGGGAATTCCCACTACAATACTGGGACAAGCTGAGTAAGCAGGTCACGCTCACACTCCAACTCAAGGAAAGGGCCACAAAAGGTCACCCTGTAGAGTCAGATGACAAACAAGACTCCAGGGCCCATATCCCCACCCTCCACAAGCCAGACAAGGGCCTCCCTCTGGACAAAGCTTTCGAGAAGCTAGTCCTCAATGAGTGGGAACAACCTACCTGCTCATACAGACTCCCAAGGCAACAGCAGCAGCTATACAATTTCTACCAACGTAGGGGAGCTCTCCTGCACCAACCCAAGGTGGATGCAGAAGCAGCCTCCTTAGCTCGCCAGACCCTCTTTCCGACTGAAGGAGACCTTTACCCCAAGGACCCCACCGATAAGGCCATCGAGGGGGCTCTCCACAGGGGTTTCGAGGCATCAACGGCAGCCCTGAGAATGAGCACAGCCACCACCTACGTGGCACGAGCCCTCATCTCTTGGTTCAAAGAGGTCCAGAGCGAGAACATCTCTGAGAAGAGAGCAAAAGCCCTCACCACGCACATCATGTTGGAGATAGCTTACATAGCTGACGCATCCACCGACACACTAAAAGCCTCCGCCAGAGCAGCAGCCTCTGGAGTAGCTGCCCGCAGACGTCTTTGGCTTCACTCCTGGGGCGGGGACCATGCAGCAAAGAATCTCCTAATCGACAGCCCTTACACCGGCCAAAAGCTTTTTGGTGCCTACCTAGAGAAGGTTTTGGAGGACCGCAATAGCAAGGAGAAGCGCATGACTCTCCAACAGGTGGGCAACAAGAAGCCTTCCTTTCGGCAAACAGGGAGCCACTGGCGATTCACAGGAGACTCGGCGGGACTCAGAAGAGGAAACTCAAAAGGCTCCTTCAACAAACATCAGCACAAGAGTAAGCCCACCTGGCAAGGGAGGAAGAGGTACCAACCACCCCCTAACAACAAACAGCAAGGGGGGCCCAACCAGAGAAAACAAGAATGACCTTCCCCCACGCATCGGAGGCAGACTTCTGGATTTCTCTCCAGTCTGGGAAGCTTCAGTCTCCGATGCATGGGTAAGGGAGTGCATAGCTCAGGGATACTCAATAGAGCTCTCCTCCCCGCCTCCAAACAAGTTCCTCCCCTCCCCCGTGTCCACCAGACCACAAAAACACCAGACCATGGCCCAGGAGATCCACCGATTGCACTCCATCAGGGCCATAGAGCCAGTGTCGCCAGAGCAGCAACGTCAAGGGCTCTACTCCATTCTATTCCTCATTCCAAAAAAGTTGGGCGAATGGAGAGCCGTGCTGGACCTCAAACGCCTAAACAGGCGCGTAAGAAAGAGGAGGTTCCGTATGGAGACCCTCAAGACAATTTGCCAAGCAATCTCCAAGGGCGACTGGATGACCTCCCTCGACCTAAGGGAAGCATACCTTCACGTGCCTATCGTCATCAGTCACCGGAGGTGGCTCAGATTCGCTTACAACGGGAGCCACTGGCAGTACACGGCCCTTCTGTTTGGCCTGGCCTTAGCTCCACGCACCTTCACCAAAGTCCTGGTGCCGCTGATAGCGAACCTCCGCTTGCAAGGGGTCCACGTGCACCCATACCTCGACGACCTTCTGATCTGCTCCTCCTCCAGGGAACAAGCAATGAGGGATGTCCAGATGACGATGGCATACTTGACCGAACACGGTTTTCTCATCAACATCCAGAAGAGCCACCTGATCCCGTCACAGCGAATAGAACACCTGGGTGTCATTCGCGACTCAAAAAGAGACAAGGTCTTCATCACCCACCAAAGGCAGGAGAAGATCAGGAAGGGAGTGATCTCACTCATCACCAACACAAGTCTCCAGCTAAAAACCCTGGCAGCCTTCCTCGGCCTGCTCATTTCCTGCATCCAGCAAGTAACATGGGCTCGATGCCACCTTCGCCCACTCCAACGCCTCCTCAGGCCATGACAGACCCACCTCATCGCGGGCAACAATCCCCCGAAAAAGGTACCACGCACATTAGCAGAGAGCATGCGCTGGTGGCTCACAGACAAGCCGTTCCGACCGGAATCACCCCTCTCCGAGCCCGAGAGGATCACGGTCACAACGGACGGTAGCCTCACCAGATGGGGAGCCCACTCCCAAGCCCTGACTGCCCAGGGCACATGGTCAGCGAGGGAAGCAGCCAGCAGCATCAGCCTTCTCGAGCTACGAACCATCAGACTCGCGCTGCTAAATTTCCCACATACACAAAACTCTCACATCCTAGTGTTCACGGACAACACAACAGCAAAGGTGTATGTGAACAACCAGGGCGGATCAAGGAGCAGGATGCTGCACGCGGAGGCCCACGCTCTCCACGATTGGGCGGAGAAACACCTGCTCTCGCTCAAAGCTCTACACATCAGAGGAGAGGACAACACGGAGGCGGACTGGCTCAGCAGACAACGCCTAGATCCGGGTGCGTGGTTCCCTATCCTTGCAAGCATTCAACTGGATATGCTTGCGACTGGGGACTCCCCAATGGGACCTGTTCGCATCACCAAACAATTGGAAGGCCCCACTGTTTTTCTCCCAGACAAAATCCCAGGGCGTGCAGGGGGTAGACGCACTCAACTCCCCCTGGCCCAGAACACTCCTATATGCTTTTCCACCATTTCCCCTGATAGGGCGGACTCTGACGAAAGCCGGGTCGGAGAGAGCAGTCCTCATCTTAGTGGCCCATTCTGGCCAAGAAGGCCATGGTTCTCCAACATAGTGGAGCTTGCAGTCTCAGCTCCCCTGTTCCTCCCACAATCTCCGAATCTCCTGACACAGGGCCCCTTCCACTACGAGGGTTTGGCCCACCTGAAGCTAGCTGCATGGACACTGAACGCGCAGTGCTGAGGGAACAGGGTTGCTTGGAGGCACTAATGAGCACTCTACTAGCTTCCAGAAGGCCCTCCACGCACAGGATCTATCAATCCACGTGGAAGGCCTTCAGGGGATGGTGTCAAAGGAAGTCACTCGATCCAGAAGGGACTCGAATCCCCCAAATTCTGGTGTTCTTGCAGGAGGGTCTAAACTGCGGCCTTAAGCCCAATACCCTCTCCAGGCAAGTCTCCGCCCTCGACTCCGTGTTCCTCCCCGCCAAGGGGTTCAAGATAGCAGGGCACCCCTTGATTCGCAGGTTCATACGGGGAGCCAGGGCCATTTCTCCTCCAGTCATACATAGGTTCCCATCCTGGAGTCTCAACCTAGTCCTCGGGATGCTCCACGCCCCTCCTTTCGAACCTCTCAAGAGGGCCTCACTATTCTTCTTGTCCATTAAGGTCGCCTTCCTCGTCGCTATTACATCCGCACGACGGATGTCAGAACTGGGAGCGCTCTCCATAGAGAGTGACTTCTGCCAGTTCAATAGAGACTCGGTGGTGCTCCGATTGGACCAGGCCTTCCTACCAAAGGTCAACTCCCTGTTCCACAGAAGCCAGGAGATTATACTCCCCTCCTTCTCTCCTCATCCAACCCATCCAAGAGAAAGGGACTGGCATTCCCTAGATGTCAGGCAAGCCCTGCGCATTTACCTAAAACGCACAGCCACATTCAGATCTTCCTCGGCCCTATTCGTCAACATACACCCGGGGTCGAAGGGTTCCAAGGCCTCAAAGGCCATCTTATCCAGATGGGTGGTGGCCTGCATCACAGAGGCCTATAAGGCAAAAGGGAAGGGTCCTCCCCAACCCATCTGGCCACATTCCACCCGGGGAGCCTCCACATCGGCCGCATTCACGGCCAGGGCTCCCTATGAGGAGGTGTGCAGGGCCGCCACTTGGGCCTCCTTGCACACCTTCACAAGGTACTACAAATTGCACTTGTATCAGTCAGCGAACGCCTCCTTCGGCAGGCGCGTCCTGCAGGCTGTTCTGCCATAGTGCCGCTGTCTCCCTCCCTAAGACATGGTACCGCTTGGGTACATCCCAAGAGCTGGACTGGCCGCAGCCCAGAGCAGAAAAGGGAACCGCGGCTCTTACCTGTGAGTCCCTGTTCTGCTCGGGCTAGGCCAGTCCAGCGGCCCTCCCGACAGTGGGAAGGGTCTACATACAATGCAGTGGGTTTCTTTGTGTGCATTAACTTTCTTTCGAGTGCATTCCAGATGATTGGTTGTACTACAACTGAGTTGTGCAAGGGGGTGAACCCGTGCATGCGCAGTCAGTTTTTTTATTCCTGCCTCCTGCTGACCAAGCGCAGTGTCACCCAAGAGCTGGACTGGCCGCAGCCCAGAGCAGAACAGGGACTCACAGGTAAGAGCCCCAGTTCCCTTTTCTCTAACAATTAAAATCATACTCTAATTATTAATTCAACAGCACCCTTAGATACTGAACTATTTGAAAGGATAGATCCAAGAGGGATATGTTTAAAAAGAGATATTGCTTGTCAGAAAAATACATAACGTACTCCCACAGGACCAAAGAAAAGTTCTTATCAGGATGTTCGCTATAATCAGGTTTATATGCAATTGATAAAAATGAGTGACTGTTGAAGTTGGCATTTTTTATGGTAAAGTTTGTGTACAAAACAAAGAGTAATTAAGCAATAATATTGTCCCAGTGCTCTCCATTTAAAGTATTAGATTGCAATGTTAAAATGAAATTAATTTTTAGAGGTTTGAAACCTCTGAAAGAGATCAGATTTATAAAAAGCATTAAGCCTTGCTTTGGGGCTGATCCTGCTGCCACTGAAGTCAATGACAAACTCTCACTGATGGGACAGTCCTCTGCCATCAGCATCATCTCCACTAGCTCCCTCTATTCAAACTCATTCAGCAAGACCGCCTTGTCTTTACCTTCAAGGCAGTTCATGTTCCACACGATCTTTCTGCACTTGCCTTCTGCCACATTTCTTCATGAGAGCTTTGCTCTTTCTCTGCCACTGCCCTCATCTGCCCAGGAGTCCCCTGCTCCTCAAAATGTATTTGCCCCTTCTCCCTTGCTGCCCCCTATACCTGGAGCTCCCTCCCTGAATGCATTTGCTCTGCGCTCTCCCTTCCGATCTTCAAAGTCCTCCTTAAAACCTAGGCCCAGTAACCATGGTTGTGAGTGTGCATGTTAGGCCCTTTTCAAATGAGATGCTCCCATGCATGTCCACCCATCGAACACGTGGGCGACTGCCCATGTGAATGAGGTGGTCAGCGTGTGTGTGCTCCTGCAACCCACCCATCTCCACGCACAGAGCAACCGGGAAGGAGCTGGGTTAGGGGGAGGCGGTCCTAGTGGGTGGCCCGGGGAAGCCATGTGACAGCTCACAGGTATATCGTCCCCACACGGGACAGCACCCGCACCCCAAGACCCACCACCACCAGGGCAATCAGGCGCGACATGGAACAGGTCCCTTCGAACAGTCAGGAAATACAGTAGATCCCCTCAGAGGTAGGAGTGGGGGAGGGAACAGAGCCCCTCTCCCCAACTGCACCCAGCAAAGGGAACCTGTAGCACCTGGCGAGGGCACCCAGCCAGCAGGAGGCAACCGCACTCCCATCCAACAGGTGAAGGCGGTGTTCCTGGAGGAGACCACAAACTGCCTTGTCCTCCATGTGTGCCCACAACACTCCCAAGAGGAGCAAGCACTGAGCCAGGGTACACACAGAAACCAGGAAGAGCCCAGGGACACAACCCCAGGTGGAGGAACACATGGATCCAGGTAAGGTCCAGCCCTCAGAAAGGGAATGAAGGTGAGAATGTGCAGGAAAGGGACACACCCCCCCCAAGAGGGATGGATAGATGAACTAACACACACCATGGCCCTCTCCACAGGTCAAGGGAACCGGGAAGTCAAGGAGCAGGTGGTGGAGGACCAACACGAGGAGGAGGATGTGGAGGCTACCTAGGAGCTCTTTAACCTGGAGAAAGATGATCGTGGCACATGGGCACAGGGCTTGGATGTGGCGTGGCGGGACACAGGGGCCATGGGGGCGGCCTGCCCATGAGGAGAGTGCCTACCGAAAGGCAGCAACAGGACAGGGAAGGCGCAAGATAGAAGGGAGGCAGAGTTCGACAACAGCACAGGGGACCAGCTAGCAGGGGGAAGACGGGAACACCCAGCAACGGAGGATGCAAGGAGTCCCACACCCACACAAGGGACGAGACCCGCAGACAGACAGGGATAGCAGGACCGGCTACCAAACAACACCCTCTCCTGGTACCCGATAGGAAAGCAAAATAAAACAGTAAGCCCCAGCAAGTAGACAAGGCGCCCCATGCCAGCCAGAGGGGGCAGCCCAACCGGGGGTGCACCCACCACAGGAGGCCACACTCACACATAAGAGAGAAGGAAGGAGGCAAACAGCTGCAGCCAAACGCTAACCAACTCCCACCCCCCACTCTTTCCGCAACTGGGAACCTCTCAGGGAAGAGCCCGGTGTACCGCAGAGAGGAACTGGAAGATGAGGGCCTGCAGCTGGAGGAGGGAGGACCTGGGAAAGGATCTGCTTGAGGAAACCAGACAGATGGCAGATGAGTTGCGGAAAGAATATGAAAAGGCACGGTGGGACCTCAAAAAAGAGAACAAAAAGGATCGCATGGCCAAACATGATCAGAGAGTCTAGTCCTGGACTGAACACCTGTGGGAGAGGCACCATGTGGGCTGCCCCACTCCTCAAACAGAAGACATCTCACACCACGCTGGATAGAGCCACCACAGAGACTAATCAACTCCTTAGAGAGGCGATTAGTCTGCTGCGTGGATCACCCCAGCACAGCACAGGACCCTATGCCACGGTGGGTGGGCTGGCCACACCACAACACCTCTGCCCCCTCCCGCAGGTAGCTGTGCCCCCTCCCCAACTCATTGGCAGGCCATGGTTTCCTCAGCAGCAACCACCAGCCAGGCAGAACCATCTGAGCCACCTCCCTCTTGCAGCCCCCCAGGAACACCAATGGTGAGCCAGCCCCACTCCCGGTTCCAATCCCTCAGCCTCCACAGCCCCCTCTCCAACCCCCACTGCCTCCAGCTCTGCTACCACAGCCTCCAGCAACCCAACTGCCCCAGCAGGCCGCTCCACAGCAGGAGGTAGGTAGTGTGCACCCAAGCTGGTTACAGCAAACAATTGGGGGAGAGGCACCGCAGAGGCAGTGGTAGTCGTGCCCATAAGCATGGCATCCTGGGATGGTCACATTGAAGGTTATCCAATAGTCAACCGAAAGGGGGACACAGCTGTCCGACCACTAATGCAATGACGTCATTCCATTCAAAGGAACAACAACCAGCCCCAGCTGTCGAGCAGCAGCAGGAGGAGGACCAGGCTGAGCCGAGACAGAAGCAACCAAGGTGAGCCACAGTGGCAAAGAGGGACCAGAAGTCCACCCCTGGTGGTGCAGGGAAGCACAGATGGAGACCCACAAAGAACCCTGCCTCCCAGAGGGCAGTTAATGTAATGAATAAAAAGTATGTTTGACCAGATACCTGGCTGCTGTTGAGTGATTGCAGTGAAACTATAGGGATGTTTTAGTGTTCAGCTATGCACGCGTATGCTGAGCACCCTCAGGGAACATGGGCCATATGGAGCCTGGGCAGCCACGTCCTGCAGGTGCGCTGACAGGGCGTGCAGATAGGCATATCCCAGGGCACCGATGAGGGGAGATCAGGTACAGACCCCTGGTAGGTGCCCATGCAGGGCCATGACCAACTTCCTGGGGAGGGGGCATGAACAGCAGCAGCTTCGATGAAGCACTCTGTGTGCCAGTGCCCCCATTGCCATTCACATGAGGGTATGCAGGTGACAATGGGAAGGTGATCCCCCTCCTGAGAGCTGCCAAATCAAGGATCCATGTACAGCACCCAAGAGGATTGTAGCAGGGGTCACCACATGGCCCATAGCCAAGGAGAGTAGCAAAGAAAACAGACAAGTGGATAGTGCTAAAGGTACTGTTTACTCACTATATCCATACATACAACCAGAGCTGATGGGGCTCAATGCGGTGGACTCTTTCAGTCAGTGGCCTGCCTGCTGCCTGGCAATTTGGCAGCACAGGGCATCCCTGTTTTCATCAAAGATCCTCTTGAGAGCTCCACCCCATGCATGCTGGTATATGGGCATGGGATCCATACACTGCTGGGGCAGCGGATTGTCCAGGGCGGCCCCGCGGGTCTCACATATATTGTGGAGAACACAAGCAGCAATCACCAGAGTGGGGGTCCTGGTGAGGTCAAACTGACTCCTGTTCCACAGTAGCCTCCAGAGCATCGTCATCATCCCGAACGCCCGTTCAATGACGCAACATGCAGAGCATAGCCGCTCGTTGGATGGAGTATGCGCAGGTGTCCTGGCTACAGGGTAGGCCTTCATAAGCCTTGGTGTAAGGGGGTATGCCGGATCACCTATTACCACAGGGTGCATGGGAACACTCTCAATCACCCAGTAAAAGTTGGGGGCAATTTCACCTTGAAACATTCAGGCAAAGAAAGCTGAGGAACAGAGAATCCTTGGCGTCATAGCTCCTACCCGAGATGCCCATGAACACGTCGATGAAGAGGCCATGGTGGTCCATGACTGCCTGCAGGTTCACAGAGAACACTCCCTTCCGGTTGAGATAATTGACTTTGCTATGTGGGGAACGGATTATGGGGATGTAAGTGCTATCAATGGCCCCAATGCATTGTGGGAAGCCCAGGTGTTCGAATCCCAGGATGACCTTATCAGGATCCACAAGCTCTATAACACGCTCCAATTGGTGCTCAACAATCAGGTCGCAGACTTCACGCGGGATGCCGGTAACGGTTGATGTCTCCACACTGAACTGTTCTGCCATGCTACGACACGATTTGGGGTTGGCCAGGTGCCAAATGACTATAGCCACGCATTTGCCAGGCATGATTGGGTCCCGCATGTTGATTGAGCTCCTCTGTAAGTGAGGGGAGAGGCCGGCCACCTGGACCAACAGATTGTGGGGCATCCTGAAGTGCTTGGTCCAATCCCCATCTGCCCAGGTGTCAAGGATAGTCTCCCACCAGTCCACACTCCGTGGGTGCACCCAACCCTGTCTCTGCATGGGAATGGTCAGGCGGATGCCATGGATGGCCAGGGGCACTGCTAAGCTCACGTGTTCGATGAAGCAGCATTGGGCCTGAGTCATCTCAGCCAGCCGTTTGACCCTTGTCTTGCAGAACCAACGGTTCGCGTGGACCCTGAGGCGGTTGCGACACAATCTGTGCTGAGTGCTTTGGGCATACAGACTGTCCACAGCACCCAGCATCACAGACCAATGCCTGTACACCATGGTCAGGAACGAGACACACGTCTCGATCACTGCTTTGAAGAAGGTGCGGGTGTCTGGATCCATAATGGCCACCATTGTTCTCCATGTTCTGCAATCACAATAGTGCCAGCATACACCTCTCACTCGCCACAGGCCATGCAGGTAGCTCTACAACTTATATTGGGATATGGTGCATTGGGAAGGTGCCGGAGGAGGGGGGGATCATGAGTGAAAGCACGGGTCCACCGATATCAGTTTCACCTGTGATGGTCTGCTGTACAGCATCCCATGATTGCCCCATGTATGTGTGTGGAGGTTGCTACAGCTGTAACCTCCTGTTGCGTGAGCTGGCTCTGAGCCTGGGCCTTGCCTTGCCTTGCCGTGTTGCTCATTGTGGAGCTGCCACACGGCTGCTCCCTTGCATGAGCTGTGGCCCTGTTACTGGGTACTGGTTACAGGGGTGCATGCCCGCTTGGTGGAAACTGCCTTGCCTGTTTGGACCTGTGCTACCCATCAGGTGATGTAGCCCAACGGATGGATGCTCCGGCTTCTGGCACAGCTCTCAGCAGCTCACAAAGCAAGCCTACCATCACGCTGCAGATGTCCTGCTGGCAAGGGCCAGTGACTGTTGGTGTTGGTGCATGTGTAACAGTGCAAGGGTACCCCCACGCCCGCCCCCACCAGTGCCCTAGCCGAACCTGTCTTTCCCACCATATGTGAATATACACTGTTTAGGGTAGCTGGGCTGGGTGATCTGGAATGAGCTAACCCCCTACCCCCAAGTATAGTTGGAGGGCCAAGTGTACAGGTGTCAGCTACAGGCACATTTCTTGGGTGTTCCTCCCCTGGGCCTCCATGGCCTCACGGACCCTTATCGGAACTAGAATATTGGAGCTGCCACCTAGGGTTTCTATGGGTGTATCTGGCTTTCTGGCCACCATCTGCTTGCCTTGAAATGTTTCAAGTGCCTAGTCGGAGCTGCCTCTTCCCTTGTTCTCCCCTGCTACCCTCACTGTGCCTTGGAGCCATTCGGCTGTGTCAGGTGGGTGTGGAACATGTCCAGCCGTGGGGGCTACCAGCAGTGCAACTGAGAAGCTAGCAGGGAGTGGCCTGTTTGTGGCACTATGCTCCTCATAAACTGTGGATGAGCAGCAATGTCCAGATGTTCTTGGGTGATCCCCTTTTCGTTGGTAATGGCTTCAATCTGTTGTCCCATAACGTGGTAGTTTTGAGTGCCAACAGAGATTGAGGGAATTGGGTTTCTGCCTGACGATGTGATCTTATTTATTTGTTTGTTTATTTGTATACTTATTTATAATTATATTTGTATGCCGCCCCCTCCTGCTACAAGCATCTTGGGGCGGCTAACAACATTTAAAAACATATAATAAAATCCATTAAAATCGACATTTTTAACCCCACATTAAAATAACCCAACACTAAAAGAATAAACCCCCACCCTAGCCCAACCCACCCATCCCATCTCCCTTGGCAAAGGCCCGGCGGAACAGCCAAGTCTTACACTGTCTAAGGAAAGAGGGGAGGTCAACAGCCAGGCGGACCTTCAATGGGAGGGAGTTCCACAGCTGCACTGCGGCCACCAATGACGCCCTCCTCATGTTTGACACTCGGGGAACCTCAAGGAGGGCTCCCCCAGCTGACCACAGAGGCCGATCCAAGATCCAGAAGGTGAGGTGGTCCTGCAGGTAGGTGGGGCCGAGGCTGTTTAGGGCTTTAAAGGTCAAAACCAACACCTTGAATTGGGCCCGGAAGACTATTAGCAGCCAGTGCAGAGAGTGGAGCACTCGAGTAATGTGTTTGTGTTGGCTCGGTCCCTTCAGGAGACGAGCCACCACATTCTTTACCAGCTTCAGTCTGCAGACCATCACCAAGGGTAGCCCCACGTAGAGTGCGTTACAGTAGTCTAATCTTGAGGTAATAAAGGCATGGATGATCATGGCCAGGTCAGAGTCTGAGACATATGGCCTAAGTCGACGTACCAGATGTAGTTGGCAAAATACACCCTTCGCTACAGCCATCACCTGGACATCCAGGCAGAGTTGTGGATCTAGGAGCACCCCCAGACTATGGACCTGAGATACTAGGCAAGGACGGACCCCATCAATGATGGGGGCCATCACTCCCCCGGCTTTCCCCACAACCATCACCTCCATCTTGACAGGATTTAACTTCAAGCGGCTTCCCTTTCACAGCTGACAAACACTGGGTAAGCACCGAGACTGATGGACCTGGGTCTGGTGAAAAAGAGAGATATCATTGGGTGTCATCAGCATATTGATGACACCTTAAACCAAACTCTCTGACAACCTCCCCCAAAGGTTGCATATACACATTGAACAGGAGAGGGGATAAGATCTTGTCCCCAGATGGAGTGGTGCTGCTATGGGATGACCGTAAGAGTGCTGCTGTTTGGGGCGTTGCTGGTATGCCGGACTATGGATTGAGAATCATGGGCAGTGGTCTGTATCTTGCGAGCTGTTATGCCAACATCCTGCTGCGTGCCTGTGGATACAACCGGACCCATGTGGACGGTCATGATCACCTCTGTGCCCTGGGCCTGCTCACATCCCAGACCGGGGGACCCTGTCAGACCAGAGCACCTGATGTGATGGAGATGGCTGTCCTTTCCGATATGCTCAACTGTCAGAGCCGCTGCTGCCACCGGACACCCCATATTCAGCAATTCCGGGTGGATGGCCATATGTGTGCCCATGGTTACCAAAGTGGCCTCTTTGCATGGGAAGGCTCCTCCCTGATTAGCATCCCCTGCATCCCTGAGGCAGCTGTATGCTCACCCATCCCAGTGGATGGGCCCTCCATACTGCTGTGATCATGAACCTGCTCCCTTGCTGTGTTTTTGGGGCTACATGCCCCATTGCCTTCCCCCCCCCGCCCCCTTTCATCATTGCAGGAAGAGCAGGGTCCAGATAGCACTTGGGGAATGTTCCAGCTCCATAAAGCTATCAACTCCCCTTGACCATGGCCATCCGGCTCCTTGCCTGCAACCAGCTTTGTGGCCTGTGTCTTGGTTCCCTGCAAGGGCCATGCAGTTCCCATCTATGGACTGGACCTCCCCTTGTATTAGTAAATGCTTGTTAGTCTGTGATTTCTTGTCCACTGTACTTCTGTGTTGACTAGCTTTCAGAGCTGTCCATGCCCCGAGTACTGTAGGCATGGATCGATCCTGAGGGATTGGGGGGAGCAGGAGTGTTATGTGAGGTAACGAGGGGGTTTCATGCAAGGTCTTTGAATCCTGATGTTCAGCTGCCCTGACCTATGTGCATTCCATCAGCAACACCCGCTGAAGCTCATGTTATTGCACTGTGGGTGGGTTTCGTGGGTAGCCCTGTGTCCTGTTCATCCACACCATGCGAATGGGCTTTGTAGCTCTGTGTACTGACACCTATATCACCTTCTGTTCCACTTGCACTGTGGGTACCACTGTGGATCTGCCTCTCCCTGTGCACTGGATGTTCCATGGGCATTCTGGATGGCTGTCCAGCTCGGGATGTTTGAGGTGTTCATGCACAGTGTTTTGGCCTCAGCTTCCAAGGCCTTGCCCTCTTGATATGCAGGGTGCTTGCTCCCATGCAGGTGCTCTGTGGCTCAGATTGGATGGTGTGGTGCTCTGCCAATCATCTGTTTGTACCACTGGTGGTTGGATTGGGTGCTCCTGCCCTGCTACCCTGGTGTGGAGCCGTGCCTTGTGCAGTGGTACTGACCTTTGGGATGTCTGCCTCATGCCTGGACCAGGCTTGCGAGCCACGCTTCGTGCCCAGGTACATGCTGGGGTAGGGTTTTGACCACTGGTCCCCCGCGACTACTCTACTCAGTGACCTTACCTGCCTCTCTGTATATGGCTATCTGACTGGTGGTCCTGTGTTTGAATCCTTATGGTGGAGGGTGCAGGGTATGGGCCATGGTGATCATTGATCCCTGTGTGCCGATCCCGGGGGGGGTTCATTGGGATGCCCTTTGTGTCTCTTTCTTGAGCATGGTTGACCTTTCCCTGGCCATCCCTATTTCAGGGTGCCATCTTTTACTGGTAATGCTTCTTAGGTGTCTGCCCCCCCCTCCCCCCCCCAGCCCTGTGGATCATCAACAGATTGATGAGACCAAACGTCAAACCCCCTCATGACCTTACACAATGACTGCATGTGCACATTGAATAAGAGAGGGGACAGAATAGAACCTTGCAGGACTCCATACATAAGGTCCTAGGGAGATGAAGAATGGTCCCCCAACATGGTCCCCCACGCTGGGTCCTGCCAGACAGGAAATGGTGGAACAATTTGCAGACAATTCCGCCCACCCCAGCCCAGTCCTGTAAGCAGGTACCGGCTTTTGACCTGATTCAGGTACCCAATGTATTGACTTCTGGTCTCAGAATAGCATTTTCCTGTACCAATATTTTGACTTCCACTACCTGTTTATTTATTTTCTGTCCTGGAAAGTTGACTCTTCCTGTCCCGGAAAGTCAACATTTGGTCCCAGAAAGTCTGCTTCTGGTCCCAATTTTTTAAATTAATGGGTGAAGAACTGCACTCTGGATCTGGGAGAGTGCATAGTATCATTTTTTTCTCTGGTATTTGGTACAGTTGTGTTCTCATTTATGTCAATGGCTCAGCCACCGGTGAAGACTACACCAACTGTTTCTTTCTAGAGACTGTTATTTTGCTGCTAAAGTTGATTAGTTCTGATTTAATAAGGAGTGGGGAGGGGCTGGTATGAGCCAAAATCACGCCAGGGGGAATCGTGGGAAGCTCCGGTCGTGGGGAGAGGGGTGTTAGCCTGTTTCTGGAATGATTTCACTCACAGATTACAGGGCTCAAAATCCATCCTTGTAATTGGCAAGTGAAATCGCACCAGAAACAGGCTAAAATCCCCCCCACACGAGCAGAGCTTCCCACGATTCCGCTGGCATGGTTTCAGCTCGTACAAGTCCCTCCCCCCACCTGTATTGTGTGCAAGTGGCCTAAGTGTTTTTCTATCTTGCTTTCCTCTTTGTTGGCTGGAAGCAATGAGGGAAAGGAGATCCAGGACTGTTAATTTCTTAGTGAGATATGTTTTATACTTCTTCTCAACACCATTTTTATGGAGAGAAAAGAAAGTTATGAAAGCATAGTGGAATGCATAACTGTAATATTTTTTCAAACACTTGGTGAGAGGAATTTCTTTTCTTTTTTTACAGAGTAGCATCATTTTGTATAGTGACAAATGTCAGTTTCTCATTCTTCTGAAAGGTGCCTCAAAAAGCTTTGAAATGTGTGGGCCATCATGTGTGTGTTTAGGATAAACTGCATCCCAGTTATCCAAGCATATGGGAAGAGTGGCTTCTCCCCTCCACTGTCAGTCCTAAAGCAATTACATGAGGCATCAGGACAAGGAGGTGGAGCCTTTTCGTTCACCACAGACTTCAGTTCCCTTCCCTTTTCTCGCTTTCTTTCCCCTCCTCTGTCTCTCTTCGAGTAGAATAAGCAGTTTCCTCACAGATTGTACTGATCTACAGTTTCTGTTTGGAGTGTGCACAGAGAGGACTGAAGAAAATAAAGCAGTGGGTGCAATGGGCCAGCTCTGCTGCTTTCCTTTCACGAGAGATGAGGAAAAAATCAGTAAGTCTGACTGTTTTGTGCAGTGCTGTAGGCTTCTGACTGCTGTGTGCTGCTATTTTAGAGTGAGTTTGCAGCTGGGAAAGAAGACAGAATTAGCAGTTGATTTTCTTTTTTAATAAATGAACTGCTTGGAGAGGTTGGGTGAGGGCAGGTGGAAGCTGAATGATAAATATTTATTTACACCCTGTAGGCTAAATTTCTTGATTATAGAGACAATTGAAAGGAACTTGTATCTGATTCTCCCTCTCAGTATTCTGGCAGGTGATTTCTTTTAGTAGAGTCAGTCAAAGTAAATGTGCTAATTTTGCCTTATAACAATTAAAAAAACTTGTCAGATGTACAGTATGAAATGGGAAGTGTTTTCATGCTGAAAGCATTGAAGGTAATGCTCACTACCAATAAACATGTAGCAGTAATGGAGATTTGAAAGCCTGGAGATTTGTAGTGGTGTCACAGTGGTAGCTTAAGATAATGTGGGATCACCAGTTCTTTTGTCTCTTATGCTGCCCTTCAGATGTGTAATTTTAAGGTAACCAAACAGTGAAATAGTTTCCCTGCATCTCTGAAAGCAGAGTCAGCCTCACAGAATAAGTATGAAACATATTTCCATTTTTTTGTTGCCTAGCAAATAAGAAGTCGAATCAAAGAAAACATTTGTGTTTGTATTTCTCTTCCTGCTGTGTGTGCAGAGTTAAATTACCTCATTTGACTGGAACACTAGAATTTTTAAAATTATGTGCCTGAATAGGATGTTTGCCATAAACTTGGTTACACAACAAAATATTTACTTTTGACTTTCTGCTCATTGAAACGTGCCCAACCTTTCTGTCAGAAAATACAAGCACATTTCTGACACGTCATTTCTGAATTCAGTTTTAACTAGGTACCTATAGTTCATGAGATCTAGGCAAGGAAATCCAGTTTTCTGAATCTGGTTTATATTTCCTGCCCTTTCCTCCTCAGGAATCTGTCTGTGCATGCACAGATAAAATTAAAGCTTCCTTCATCAACCAGAAAATAAAACACTACCAACAACACACTAGAACCAGTAGGTGTACAAAGTAAAAACTGGTCAATTTTAGAATCAGTAGCAGGCACTTTAATATATTTAGTGTATTAATGTACTTTAATGTATATGCTTATTGTATTTTAGTGTAATTTTATTTTAGTGGAACAAAAGGAATAAGGAAAATGGCAGGGCTTTGTTCGAAAACTTTTATATATCCTTCACATAATTTCTCCATCTCAAAATGGAACTTATTGTCAACCTGACAATAAGTTCTAACTCTAGTACCCATGTCACCTTTTACTGGTAGAGCAAGGCTACAAGCAGAGTTTTTATCACTAAAAGAAGAAAAGTATAGATGCAGAGATGGGATTCCCGCTTTTTAGGTTAAAAACATTCCCAACGAGTGGCAGAAAGTCATATGTTTGCCCCTCCAACTCATTTGCTCACAATCCCTCAGGCTTTTCCCTCCATGCATTCACTCTGGTTATTTATATAGTTCTATGAATAATAATAGATGCATCATTTACTAAAACAAAGCCTGCTTCAGTCAGCTTAGACTCCTAAAAGACAAAAGCAGGGCAATGTTTAAGACCAGACATCACTGAAAGAAAAGGTCAGTGACAGTGTAAGGTTTTGTGAAAGAGCAGGACTGGAAGAAACTGAGAGTGGGCCTTTCAGGCTACCATACATGACCCCCCAGGAGCCACTCAACCAACTGCTCGTCTGAAGGTGGTGCAGAGGGATATCGGCTCCCATGAGCCACTCAGCACCCACTCAGGGCCACTCACGATGGGCATGCAAACACCCCTGCCCGTATGAACTGGGGTGGCCACTGGCCACCCACACCAGCAGATGGATCCTCCACGCATAGGCAGTGGCACTGTGGGTGGGGGACATAGCCATTGCAAATCACAGGAACAGGACGTGAGTGCTGGGGGGCCTAGTTCCCCAGCGCTCATGCCCGGGATATGTCAATTTAAAATTTAAGCCTGGCACACTTCCTTCACTTCCATGGTCCATGGCAGGGGGATGTGTGGTAGCTGTCATGGTCCATGCTGGGAGCCACTCATTTGAATCCCTCCCCACGCACTCCACCTGAGTGACTGCTCTGCAGCTGTGCCACTCAGCGGCCATGGACCCCTCTACTCCCACCCCCAGGCTTCCTCGTTTAAAAACACCCAGTTACTGGGAAGCTGCTCTTGGCATAGGGAGCAGTACAAAGTGAAAGAGGAGCCAGTTAGCTGGGAATGAGAGGGTTGTAGAATGAGATGAGGAACAACAGTTTAAGCAAGGGCAGAGCTCTGCAAACCCTTCAAGACAAGGACAGACTCAAAAATACTAGAAGGAGAGGAAAAGCTATTGGAACGCAGTTGGCAGAATGAAGAAAGGGGTTGAGCTCAACCCTCCTGTGAGTCTTTCCCTTAGGCCACCATGCTTTGGGGACCAAAAAGAGAAAAAGAAGAGCCCTCTGGTCAAGTGGTTCCTTCTGAGTGCTGGTGCTGATTCACTTGTCCCATTAGCAGTCTGAGTCTGCTTTAGTGCACAGAGTCCTTGTTTCTGAGTGACAGAAAGTGGCATGTGTGACAGCACACGCAGCACAGTCATGCCCCAGCTGAACAGAAGGTTTAAACCTGGACAGGAAAGCAGCTTAAGGAAAATGTCTCTTTCACATTTATATTCATGCGATATGAATCCACCAGAGTGGCATTTTGAAAGAAGTATGCAAAGAGGAACTACGCCTTGCTTTTGCCTGCCAGTATATTATCTTGATCAACAAATCGCCTTGTGGTGTAAATTCCATCTGTAGGATAGCCCCCCGTATATGCACAGGGCCCTTGTGACAAAGGAGGAGTTGTGGTGACTGCCTAATTACACCTCCTGTTCCCTATAATTTTTGCTGGAGACAAAAATGAATAACACACCAAAATGAATTACTAAATACATCTAGCCACAAGTTTCCTGTAGCGGAAAACTTGTTCCCTAACTTGATCATTACAAGCATATTTTGCAATAAAGATAGTACGAGTTCAGTCCTCTGCTATTCAAATCAATGGGAGTTTTGCTGTTGACTTCAGTAGGTGCAGGATTGAAGCCTATGTTTCAGAAAATGGAAAAATCAGATTGTAGCAGGGTGGACACAGAGTCCGATCCTGCTTAATGGCTGTGGGCCCTTTAAGAGCTCAAGTGGCCATGGCACTGGGTTTTGAAATCCGCCACAGCTGTCAGCCGGAGGAGAATTGGGCCAGCTGAGAGGGGGCCTGGAGATGGCTGGAAGTCTGGCTGTGAGTGGAGGGAAACCAGTGGGAAGGTGCTGGGTGTCTACCGCTGTTTGGTTGTGGGCTGCAACTCCAGGATGCCACGAGGTGGAAGCTGCTGCATGCCATGAGTAGCGGCAGTGCCATCCCTATTGAGAGACATCATTAGAGCCCCAGAACGGGACCAGAGCCCAGTGGGGCAGCAAGGACTAGGCAAGCCCAGAGAGGGCAAGCAGGACATTGAGTGCCTGGAGAAAGGCAAGGACTAAGTCAGGCACTGAGGGTGCTGGGGTGCTGAAAGCACCGACATTGCCTTTCTATGTTAACTTATGTAAAGGGCAGAATGCCCAAAGGTGGAGAGTACCATTGTATGGTGTTTGGTGGAGGGTCTTACTGAAATAAACAGCTGTGGTGTTTGGTGAGAGGTGCTGGTCCTGGTGGCGGGAGGTTGCAGAGAACAACTGAGGGAGTTTCAGGTGCTTCTGGTGAGTGGAAAATGGGGGAGCCTAAATGGATGGGGGGTACAGGCCCTTGTATACAGTTTCACTTCTATACAAAGTTGTAAACGTGTGCTATTTGACCATTTTCTGTGGTGAGTGGGAAGGAAGAGCATTTTTTTATCTTATTAAGCTAACACACTCTCTTTTCACATCATAGACTTTGGTCTAAAAACTTAATCTGGACCAAATATAAGTTTGGTCTTAACCCAAGTGCCCAGTCTGCATCATAAAATCACAACCAAAGTTAGCACAGCTGAAGGTCATCAGCACCTCCAAGACTGTGAGAGTGAAACTGTTTGGAGGTGAAAGATTGCTAGAGATTGGTGGGAAACTTTTTACAGCATGCTCACATGTTCCACCTACTTCTCAACTTCACTTTCCAGAATAAAAATGTTTCTCCCTCCACATTCTCTGCAACTAAGGTGTAACACTGGGTTATCCCACATGGAACTGAATTCTACACTCATATTCTTTGTGCTGTAGTCAGAGTACTAGCACCATATACAAAAAAGCCTTAAATTTGAGCCATGGTGTGGGTTCTGAGAGAACAAAGTTAATTTCAGTCACCCTTAGGGTGCAATCCCCCATCCATTGAAGTTAAACAGAAAGATCCCATTGACTTTAACAATGAAGAATTGTAACTTTAACCTGCAAGTCCTCAAACCATTTACTCTGGCATACTCCCATTTAAATGAATAAGATTACTCCAGACTCAGTGGTTTGGGGCCTTGCAGCATTAGGAGCAAAATGCAGTCTGGGTGAGTTGGCTGAGGGTTGGAAAGCTCTCTCTGAAGAAGGGGAAGGAGAGGAATTGTACATCCCAGCTTCTGCCTTTCAAAGGCTATTTTGGGGGGCCATCAAACAGAGCTTATTTTGTGTGAAGACTTGCTAGGGCTCAGCCCCACAATAAAATTCATGGGGAGCAGGCTGAGCACTGGGCAATGTTCCCAGTAGGAGTGTGCCCCCCAAAATGTGAAAGAGCAGGAAAAGACTGAAACTAGCCATTTCAGGGTTGGAAATAAAAAATCAGCGCAGGAAAGGAAACCCTGGAACGTTTATTTTATTTTCATTAACGACTTTCCTGCCTCACCTTCTGCACTGATCATCATCATAGATTAAATCACAAGAATTGTTTTGTATTCAGCTGTAGAGAGTAGGGATAAGAATTTCGGTAACTGCTCGGAACAGGCCATTATGGGTTAATCAGAAGCAATTTAGGCTTCCCAGTTATGGGTTTGAGTTTCAGATCTGTATTTATCCTCACCCCCATCCTCCAGGGTCCTCAAGTGTACTTACCAGCCTTGGAGAGCTTGATTGAAACACTGCTGCTGCAGTGGGGACTCTTGGTAGGCTCCCTTGCCACAGCATCCTCCCTGCTTTGGATCACACATGTGAAAAATGGCTGCTGTGTCTGTTTTGTGCATGGCAAAATGGGCCACTGCACTTAACCAAGATGGCAGTGATGTCATTTTGGCTGCTGTCATTTTGGTTAAGGGTTGCAGCCATTTTGCACATGCACAAGCCAAGAGCAGGAAGGATGCCATGGCGAGGGAGCCTGCTGGGAGCCCCCCACAGCAGCAGTGGTGCTTCGGTCAAGCTCTCCAAGGCCAGTAAGTATACTCCAGGGCCCCTGGGGATGGGGTTGGGAAGGTCAGACTGACTGCCCCGGGGGATGGGAGTATGAATCCATTTTTTCCCCATTGACTTCAATGGGACAAACCAAATCCATAAAAATGAAACTGAAAATACAGAAATTACAGATCTGAATCCGTAAAAGATCCAAATCTGTAATTCACCCCAACACCCATCCCTAGTAGAGAGGCAGATTAGTTCAGTGGTAGGGTTGGTAGTCGGAAAACAAGGTTTATTACCCCATTCTGGTGAGCTCTGAGCTGGGGAGTGTGCCTTCTGGGTTGGGGTGTGGCTTCTTGGGCCCTGGCTATTCATTTTTTAAAATTATTATTATTATTATTGTTATTATTACAAATTAAGCCCTGCCAATGCTATCACACAGAACTGCTCAGTGGTGGCTATTATAACCTTACAGCAGAAGTAACCTTCATGGCCTTAGTGACTCTTTCCTTTAAGCCTGGACCCGTGTTCACTGTGTTTTCCCCATTGCATAAGGAGGCAGCAAACGAGAGAACTATGGGCACTGAAAAGAGTGATAAGACACAATACCATTTAAATTTAACACAGGTGTTTGGTGTGTTTTATAAGAATAAAACTCCCAAGATCCATGCCCATTTTAACGGTCCTTTCTGCTCCTTATACATTTGTTGGCCCTACTCCCAGCTAACTCCAGGTGTGAAATTATTGCTCTCTCACCTGTAGCCTATACCATACATTTGTGGGAAAGGACTGGACTTGTTGAATCCCTGATAAGAATTACTGTAAGACAGCTGTTGGTATGAATCAATACAGGGTCAAATCAAAGTAAAATAGGAAGTTTGCTTGCATGCTGAAAGAGATATAAGTGGATAACCTAAAGTTGGGACAGGAAATAGTAATTTCATACTTTAAAGTGTTTTCATCAAAGTGGATAAAGCATTGAGCTTGTTTTTTACAAGATTTTTTAAAAAGTATTACTTAATAGGCAGGTTAGTGTTGATTTAATGGATAAAGGCAAATATTAGTGGAAATAAAGGAATAAATACAGCAGATATGGGCAGATCCAGCAACAGGAGCCATTCATGTACCAATGAAACTCAGGCCCACTGCACTGTGATTTCTTCAAAACCTGGCAGGGAAGATAATATATCAGCAACCAAACGTCTTAAGTGTGGGTTTATGGCAAGTTATGCACAGAGAGATGTTATTTAAAAGAGGCTGAAATGTGAAGCTGAGTAGATAGCACAAGTTAAAAATAAGAAATTTGGGTGTCATCAGTGTAGAGATGGCATTTGAAGTAATACAATCATACAAAGAAACGGTGTAATATGCAAAAATGAGGAAGATATGCATAAGAAACTGTTGGACTAGCACAGGTGGAAGAAGAGGAAAAAAGTAAGAGGAGCCGTCAAAAGCCATAAGGGAAGAGCGGGATAAAAGTGTAAAAAAATAAACAGAAGAGACAGTTTCTGGCTGTAGTCACAGAGACTGCAGCACCACCAGGAAAGCATAGTATCATTAAAGCCCAGGTTGGTAAGGTTTCTTAAAGGAGGGTATGATTGACATTGAGTGCCACATGAGATAAAACCAAAGGTCTGTTTAGCTCAGCATCCTGTCTCTGGGAGTAAACAAACAAGACATTATCCCACATTAGCCCACACCAAGTGGGTGGCCACCTGCCCATTTATTAGTTGTTCACCCCCACTGGACATGGGGTCACCACCCACCAGACCTGCAGCCCCACTCATGGCTCTCTGAGAAAGTGAAGCCCACCATGCGGGTGAATGCGGGTTAAGGTATGCCCACATGTCCACGTCCCATCAGTTAAGTTGTGCAGCACCACTGTGCATCCAGGTCTGCCAGCGCCTTAGAATCGTGAGTGTAAATCCTAGAGCATTTGATCAGCGACTGCTTCCTGCCCCTCTATCTGCTCTTGCTCTCACTAGTGCTGCGCACAGTGGGGGCTGCACACAAGCACATGAAAGGTATATTGGGGGGCTGCCCGTTTATTAGGCTGGACACACTAAACGTGAGTGGGACTCAGTGGGGACTGCACGGACAGAACCCAGACTGTAGTGGGCTAACATCTCATTAGTTAACACCCTCTGACAGTGACCACCTTTGGTTGCTTCAGAGAAGTATACAACAGATCATAATGGAGTGATCCAGTCCCTGCTATTTACTCCCGGCACCCAAACAGGTCTCATCCCCTGACCAACTTGATCACTAGCCATCTATAAGCTCTGTCCGCTAAGAGTTTATTCAGTCTCTTTTTTTGAAACATTGCATATGCAATGCTGGGGTCCAGTGAGGAGAGAGTAATGTCCCTGCAATTTGGTTCAGGAAAAATTGTTAGTAGTTACTTTACTGAGAACAGATTCATTTGGGTAAAGAGAGCAGAAGCCAGATTTCTCTGTGTTAGTGCCCCTTAACGTGGAACTTGGTATGTTTCTGGTAGAATTTCAAGTAAAAGTGTCTTCTTCAAGATTTTTTTAAAAAAGAAATTCCACTAAGTATGATGGGACAACAGATTTTCAAACTTTCCGTAGTAACTACTTTACAGCTATCTGAGATGCAACATAATTTTTAATGAACTAATGTTCAAAACTCTTCCTCACTCTAGATTTTACTTTATTCAAAGAGTGGGTCAAACAAAATGTGATGATTTTATAAAGTGTGTATGGTCCACAGAAACACAGTAAATTAGCTTTTTTACTGGCTTTTTTCACTTTGTATTGTTGCCAACGCACCCCCCAAATGAGACAGGACACATCATATGGGTTTTAAATGGCCGCACTCTTTATTCAAATTGTCCTTATTTCAAATTGGAATGGGTGGGGGGCAATCACTACAGTGATTCGGGTCTGTTAGAGCCCGCTACCACCGGCTCCGGCGGTGGCGGGGCCACAGCCGAGTAAGGCCCTGAGATTAGCTTCAGCAGGGGAATAGAGGCGAGCAGTTCAGGGCGCGCCCCCAGCTGTGGCCGTGCATTTAATTTCATTTTCATTTCATTTATTAGATTTTTACCCCGCCCCTCCTAGAAAGAGCTCGGGAACCCCCGACGGCTGTGGAGAGTGAGAACGGGGAGCCGGCACAAACGCCGACGGGTCAGGAGGGGGCAGAGCCAGGGACCTCTGTGTCTTGCTCCGCACGCCTCCAGGCGCAGCAAGAGCAACAGGGCGACGCAGTTAAAGAGCAGACGCCGACCTGAACACAGTGCTGGAGATCAGGTCACTATGATACCGGCCCCTCGTGCGTGGATTCAGTTTACAGAGCAAGCATAGTTGTGTTGTATGGTTGCTGGGTGAGTGTGTGTGTGTTTCTGAGACGAGAGACTGTGGCGAGTGACTGTGTGAGTGCAGGGGTGACGGGTGCGTGTTAGGTGGTGTTGGGGGAATTGGGGGCACTACCTTCTTCCGTGGCTGGGCCCTTCCCTTTCCTTTCTTTTGTGTGAACTACTTGGTCCTTCCCGTTCCTGGGGCTTCCCCTGTTGTCCTCACTGTCTGCACTTCTTCTATACGGAGGTGAGTGGTGGAAAGGTGTGTGGTGGGGTGAGGCACTGCACCGTGGCCACTCTCCCCCCTATGATGATCTTGCCTTGATTTTGATTCAGAAGGTGCTTATCTTTACCTTCTTTCCTTGACGGGGAAGGATGAGCTGACGGCAATTGCCACATTCTTAAGTTTGGCAGGAAAAATTAGAGCCCGAATTTACATAGGTTGAGCTCCCTGCTCACACTTTCAGTCAACCTAATAGAACTTTGTAGTTCAGCAAGGGTGGTAGGGTTTCTCTATGGGGTGGTGGAGACCTTTGCAAAGTGTGAGCCGTGCGCTCTATCTATATCCTCCACCTGGGAGGAGGTGCTATATAACAAAATAGCCTTTTAGGCAAAAATGTGAACAAAGGGTAGCAACAAAAATTTTCCACTGGTTTACCTTATGATGTGATAAATTAAATTGGCAGTCATGGCTTTGTATTCAGAGCGCTACCTAAACCTAGGACATTTGCCAGAAGGTATTGGATTGAGGCTAAAGGATTTAGCCTCTAAAATGATGTAGATTATGAGGTATGTCCAAAGGGTAGGGGGCTAACTTGTTAGCCATTGGTGGGAGCTATGATTTGCTGTAATGCTATTAGGATGTGTTCCTAATTATGTTGCTAAATTTAATTTTATTTCTGCTTGTTGCCTATTTGGATAATGCCGGAAGTCAGGGTTTTTAATAAATAGTAGTAGTATTGTATTTTTTGAATGTTTGTTTTTCTTAGCGACTTAGTTGCTATTTATGTTTTGTTGTATTGTTATATGTTTTTGTTGGCCAAGGCGAAAGCCCGTACTGGAATAAATAAAAAATAAATAAATTGAATGATGATCTTGCCTCGTCCCTTGTTGGGGATTTAAGGCTCTATAAGATCCTGAGGGGTTGTTTTCCCATTAGGGTGCCTGTGAACCCCTCAGAGAAAGGTTGCATGTTGTGGGTACTGTAGGAGTTTTCTGGGTCCTTTTCCTTCCGTGCGGGTTCCGCTTCTCTGACAAGGTCCAGCACCTCCATCAACCACACTAACCTTAACTCAGGCATAGGCCGAATATACCATTTGGTGCCGATGCCTCTAAACTTGCTCAAAACGTCTCCCCCTCCATCACAATAAGAGGGGGACAAGGCCCTTTCCAGGCCCGAGGAAGGAGGGTAGTGCCCTTGGGCCATGGACAATACATATCCCTACAGCCCTCACAATCACTTCTCCCAGGGGTTGACTCGACCACTTGCAATATTGTCAATGCAGTTGATGTCGCCCCCCATCTCTTAAGGAGATGCCTCATTCTAACTATCTCCTATTCCAACTTGTGTGCTGGACCCCTACTGAGTGCGACAAATTTTTTTTGAACCGCAGCACATAACACTAACTACGAGGATTAAACTCAATGAGCCAAATAGACCCAACAATGTGGAGAAGGCGAAAAAATGGGCAACAAATGTTCCAATTATGTTGTCCCGCCCCAAATTCCTTCCTGGCCCTACTAAACGACCATTACCACCTTGTTGATTGGATGGGTGGGCGAGTGCTGCTTTCAAGACTGCTGACTCCCGACTGAGGGAGGCACCGGCCACGTGAACCTTCTTGCTGCCTTCTTCCTGCCGTATATCCTGCACTGTACGTTCTTCGTGCTCAAACCCCGGCCAGGGTTGCCTAGCAACCCTGGCCGGGTGTTCATTCCCTGGCGGCCTCCTTCCTCCTTTCCCGCGAACGGATCCATCACTCGCGGGAACCCATACCGGCACTCGATGCTTCTTCTTTTCCACTTGCCTGCCTCATTTGTACAGGGAGGGGCGTGGCAAGCGGTCTATCACCGTCACAAGGTCGGCGAAGGAGCAGTTGCAAACAATAGCTTTCTGACCTCATTAATCTGGTCTGGTTCTACAAATTTTTGATATTACTGTACACAGGGCAATATGCTGCTAATCCACTAATATCTGCTTTTATATAAGAAACTAGGGTTGCAATGCAAAATGAGATCCGTATGTAGCAGGTTAATTTACACCTTGTTTTAGCACATTCTCAGGACTGCAAATGTTGGGTACATCTTTGCAGTGCTGGCAGAACATTTAGCATGTAAAAATAACTACTACCACTAGAAAACTAGAGGACAGAGAGTTGCTATTTTATTTGCAAATCTGATTGCTTTATCTTCCGTTATTGTATTGATGGAAAACACACATCAGTGTGTAAATCATGTATTTATAGATATGACTGATTTTTGTGTTTTAGAAGGCACAGCAAGAGAAGGCAGGAAGTTCCTTAGTTTGTAGCCAAAAAAAGCAGATTTTAGTTTGAAGAATAGATAGAAGAACTTGGGGAATTTTGCCAGATAGGACACCGACCAATTTTTAATCACACCCTTTCCTCAGAATATAGCAGTGACTTCATTAATTAAATGTTTAAGATTAATTAATGACTAACTACTCTGTGCAAGTGTTATGAAGAAGGTGCAGTAGCAGTACAGAGAGAATTATTATTTGGTTGCTATAAAAATGTTAAAATCATAATTACAGTTGTGGCGCTACAGAGAAATGTACAATGCAATGTCTAAAACTTTCTCCTCATAAGGTTACTTCAAATGCAAATGCAGAACAGTTTTGTCTTGTTGGAGAGGGCATATTTTCCACTGATCTCCAGCGATACATTTTGAATCGAATCTCAGGAGATTTAAGCTAAATTCTACTTTTTTGACTCCAAGCTAAAGAACTTCCAGGCTTTCCTTTGTGTGCAAGTAAAGAAATCAGCAGTGACCATAAATTAATATATAATGTGCAACATAGCTATTCAGAGTTGAGATTGTTTGTTCAGGTAGTGGTGGTGCTGGGCAGGCAAATATGTCTACTAGAAATGCTAGCTGTGATGAAGTATGGTGCGGAGGTGATGGGGGGGGGGGAAGTGAATATCTGGGGGCACTGAGGAGAGCAGGTATCCAGGTGAATGTGGAAATAGATGATGGAGGGGGCAGGAGCCATGTGGGACCAGGACCTCTCTTTCTATCACTTCGTTCTTACATCCATCTCCTTCCCTCCCTCCCTCTTAGGCTGTTTTTGCACAGACCCCCCTCCCCCGCTGGGCGTGTGGTGGTGGGGGTCCATGCAGATGCCACGGGGGGTGCGTCCATGCAAACAGCATGGGCAGTGAGGTGGGTGTGTGCGCTCCCATGCAACACCCACCTCCACCCATCTCCTACCCACAAAGCCATCTGGCAAACCAGAGGAGGTTCTGTAGGTGGAGGTGGGTGTGCGCCTGTGGAAAAGGCCGCACACCCACCTCCAGCCACCACTGGCACAGATTCATCCCACCACCCACCACGTCCGTGCAAAAACGGCCTCAGTCTCCAAGGTTGTTTTCACATGAAAGGGGTGGTCCTGGAGCCCATGGACACTCCATCCCCCACCATGCTGCTGCCACCTGCAGGCTCTGTGCAGGACCACACCACATAGGCAGGTGTTCTCCCTGCTGTGGCCCACCCACATTCCCCTCCGCCTTCACCATAGAGTTGCAGTTGCTTCTGCTGGCTGTGACTCTATGGTGCTGAACATATGCGTGCACTGCAACGTATGGGGGGGGGGTTGGCACAGGTTGGTTGCATAGGTGCCCCATGGCCCCCCCAACACACGGAAGGAAGACCCAGGGCATTGTTTGTCTCGGAGTTGCCTGCACATACTCGGCATTTCTGGTGATGCCACGTGGAGCAACCCCAGTTTGAATATCTGGCAGCTCCACAACACATATGAGCAGGTGAACCTGGGGCTAATGAAGGCGAGAGTGGGGCAATGTTTTCTGTGTTAACACTTTAAGTTCCAAGTGAGAAGGGGGCAGCGGTCACTGCCCTAATTTAAATATATAATGAAAAGCATTAGCTACTTAGATTATTATAGCATAATTAGATTGAAAGTATGACATATTATAGTTATATAAATGTAGAGATTTTGGATCTGGCAGCTGTAGCTACAGGAGTGTTAGCTCTTTTTGTCTATGAAACTAACTGGTGGCAGATTTAAAACAAATAAGAAGGAAGTATTTTTTCACTCAACGCTAAGCACATGCACCTGAGACTTCGCATCCGCTTGAATGTTTGTTTGTCTTCTCCCCTGTCTCTCCCACTGTCCCCTCTCCCTGTCTCCCCCTCCTTGTCTTTTAGATTGTAAGCCACAGGCAGGGACTGTGTCCATTTCTATGTTCTGTACGGCACCAAGTACATGACTGGTGCTATATAAATGTTTATTATAATAATAATAATTATTATTATTATTATTAATAATAATAGTTAAATTCTGGAATTTGTTGCCAGAGGAGGTTGTCAGGGCCAGTAGTATAGCTGCGTTTAAAAAAGGACTGGATAAGTTCTTGGAGAATAGGTCCATTTACGGCTATTAGCCAAGTAGATTACGAGATGGGAACCTGTTGGGAGCAGGCAGCGAGCAACAGGGAATGGATTGCCCATTGTGAATGCTGATACATCTCCCATGCAACCGAAATTGGTCACTGTTGGAGACAGGATGCTGGCCTTGATGGACCATTGGTCTGGCTCAGTATGGCACTTCTTATGTTCGCATGTCCTTACTAAGGTGTGGTTCTGCCATCGTGTTCCTCTTCATAGCACTAAAGCTGTTCAGTGTAAAAATATTGTACAAAATGTTAATTGTAAACACAGAAAAAATTAAAGGAAACTCATATAGAGTTTTAAAAGTTCAAAACTAATTCCAATTTTAAGTTTAAACTCTCTCTCTTGAATTTACTTTCACTTAATTTGAAAGTTGATTTGAAGAAGTTCAAACTGGTCCCAAACTCTTTAACTAGTCTCTGCCCAGTCAGGGCAAAGCAAGACACAGCAGGCTATAACATGTGGTGTGGCCTGCTGTGACACGACCTGGAATCAGGTCCACCATGGCAGCTATCATTGACCAGCATGCCCATGCTGGGTGCAGCATGGAGGCGGGGCCAGCTGGCTGCATATTTCTGCATCTCCCCTCTCTCCCTGGTGACCCAGCTGCAGGAACATGTGGCGAGCAGCTGGACTTGGTCCAGACTGTATCCGCCATGGCTTTCCCAGCCCGGGTTGCTGCAGCACCACTGTCATTTCTGTTTCTACCCTGAGAGGCCAGCAGTTGAATGGGCACATGAGAACTGTACTGCTTTGTTAACTGTATGGGGGGATTCCCGTCTGCTCAGAGTTGAAACATGGTTGCAGAAGGGCAATAGTTGAAAATGTGCCTACCTTTGCATTATATTGGGAAATTAAAATAACAGAAAACTTCTACTGAGGAGGAGGAGGACTCTTTCCACAGAGGCAAAGCTAGTATTTTAGTACACTGAATTCTTTCCTTCTATATATTGTACTGTTCTGCTTTGTACTCTATTTAAAGCATGCTTCCAATGTATGATTTAGAACACAGTGCAACAAGGCCAGCAGTTTCATTTTCTGCAAGTGGTATACTAGGAAGCTAGGTATATAGAAGCTTTTCCAGCTGTTGAACCTCAAGGTTTTAAATCATTGTTTTCATTTATTACACTCAAGGAATCATTCCAATGCAAGGGCAGAATCAAAAAGAAAAACTGACTTGTATGGATTTGTTCTCTGTCTCTCTTGATTGAACCTGTTCCTGCTTAAGTCAATGGCAAAATTCTTGTTGGCAAAAATGGGAACAGGATCATGTCCATTATTTGGACACCAATTATGAATTTTGCCCATCACAGATCATGTCGTTATTCTAGGTTACCACAGATATAACAGTAGGTATAGAATCTTCTTATCCAGAAATAACATATGGCCTTTGGTGACAATCAAGGAAGAAAAAAGTCTTGGGCATCTGCCTCATGATATGAGATTTACAGGGTTGCTTCCACTGTTGCCTCAGACAAAAAGCAGCTCTGCTACAATATTCTTCAAGAAACCCAGAATGGCTGTGTGGATGAGCAGCACCAACAGCTGCATGTTGGGGATGAATAAAATACTTAGAATAGAGAGGTTCCCAACCTTTTGAGGGGTCAGGCACACCTGTGCTTCACACTTTGTTGTGTGAGATTGATGGTCAGATGCTACCTGCAAAAAGGACCTCAGAGGCCGCATTGGGACATGAGAGGAGAGGCAGTCTTTTGGGTAATTGCAACCCGGGCTGTCTAGGTCAAAAATGGTACCTTGAATTCTTCCCAAAAAGCTGTTGGTAGCCAGTGCAGATTCTGGAGCACTGGTGTAACGTGCTCCAAGCAAACCACCCCCAACAGAAGGTGGGCTGCCAAGCTCTGCATCTGCTGTAGCTTCCAAACAGTCATCAAGGGGAGCCCCATGTAGTGCGCATTGAACTAGTCCAGCCTCGAGGTTATGAAGGTATGGATGACGATGGCTAGGTCAGAGTCTGATTTTTTTTTTAAAAAGATTGCAGCCTTTGCACCAGGTGGAGTTGGTAAAAAGCACTCCTGGCCACCACCACCACCTGATGATCCAGGCACAGCAGTGGATCCAAGAGCACCCCAAGACTCTGAACCTGAGTGACCAAAGGAGGCTGGACCTCCAATGAAAAGTGTTTCAATGTCCCCAAGGTCACCAGGCTGTCCAACCATCACCACATGGGTCTTCTCTGGCTTCAACTTCAGTTGTCTTGCCTGCATCCAGTCCCCAATAGCAGCCAGGCACTGGGTGTATATATATACCTGGTGTACACCACATAACCATACTCTTAGGTTGCTTTTAGATGTGTACAACACACATGTGGCATGAAATCACGCCGCATGTAAAAATCCCATGGGTGAGGTTTAGATGCAACATTTTGTGCATTACAGTTGGTCGTGCATTCTTTTAAAACCACAAACTATATACTAGGGATGTGCAAACAGAACGCGGTTTGGATGTTCAGTTGTTCGGTTCGAAAACCGAGTTCGGGCTCGGTCGTTCGGTTTGGCGGAGTTCGGTTCGGCCGAACATTCAGCATATCGCTATCAGTACCGATATTGATACCGATTTCAAAGATTTTATTTTCGGTATCAGTATCATTTGGCCCTGAGACCACCCCTGGTCTCCACCCCTGGTGCCAGGAAGTCTGCTCCTCAGCTGCCTCCAGCCTTCCAGTCATGTTTTTCCCACCCTGAACTCATCCGAACTCACCCAAATGCGACTGAACCATTCGGTCATTTTCAAGTTTGGTTCGGAAGTTCGGTTCAGTCATCTGAACAGACCAAGTTCAGTCCGGACTCCGAACATCCGAACTGCGTTCACACATCCCTACCAAATACCTTGATATCGAGGTTTTAAAAGAATGCACAACCAGCTCTAACACGTGAAATGTCAAGTCTAAACCCCATCCACAGGATTTTTACACACGTCATGATTTCACGCTGTATGTGCGCTGCACATGACTAAAAGCAGGCTTAATCTAAATATAACACTGAAAACCTTCTTGTATATAATCAAAGATAAAATAAAGACAATGATTAATTTGGTGGACTACAGTATTATCCATTAAGCCCATAATATTGCACATTATTTGATTTAATATTGTTTAACCGCTGTGGTGTAGCCTTGACTGGTAATGGTTCACTGACCAACTATAAATTACCTAAATTTTCAGTGCACATCTAACAACCTGCCAAGGAACTTTAGTGTGTCCTGTTTGGAAATCACTAACTTGGAATATTATTAAGTTATGATTGCTGTTTAAAAATATTCATGATAGCACTGAAGTTGAGGTCATCACATCTGCAGTTGGGGGTCATGATGCCAATTAATATTTTATATACTTTGTATGTTTTTGATGCTATCTTGGGTCATCAAATTATATTTCAGACCCAAAATAAGGTCATGCGACAAAACATTTGGGACCCACTGAAATTGTCAAGACTGTCTTGAACCCACAGCCCTGGGCTTGGGCAGGGGTGTTTCTTTCCCTAGAGCTGCTGCCTGTCTGGTTTTGCTGAGGGATTCCCTTCCATGTCTGTTCTAACTGTGACCCCGCCCATCCGGCTTTCTGATTGGCTCCCAGCCTTATTTAAGACATTCTGGGAACAACAGGAAGTTGGTGGGATAGCTGTGTTTGTCAGTGTTCCAGCCCACATCTTCTGTCTCTACTGTCACGGGTTTGGGGTTCCACACCCCCACTTTACCGGGTTTGAGTGACTCAGTTTCCCTTGCGCACAGTTCTCTTGAATCAGTTCTCTCTCTGGCTAATTCAAGTGTGCCACAATGAAACTCCTTTGTCACACAAGGGCCCGATCCTTCCCATTTACAGACTCTTTACTCTCTGGGTTC